>JAVTVJ010001942.1:0-167694 GCA_034509425.1 Eopsaltria australis | reverse complement strand
GGCCCTTCATGGAGCATTTTCCTCTTGGTCAGATCCAGGTTCTGTCACCAGAGAAAAGGAAGAGAATTTAATTTCTACAGAAGCAAGTCATGGTAAAACACAGGAAGGAGAGAGGGACTCCAGTCTGGAGATAAACCCAGGCTGGGAACAGAAACACGGAGCAGGGAACCCAAAATCTCGCCAGAGATGCTGGCTATCACTTTCCCACTGCTCTTTTGACACGCCAAGTGCCACAGGGTGGAGAATTCTCCCACCAAGCCGAGCTCTTGTGGCATTAGGAGGAGTTTTCCCAATATTCCACATCAAATTCTAGCATCACAACTGCTGAATGCTGCAGCACTCCATTTGCAAGTCAAGCGTGCCCAGGAATGATTTACAAATCATCCCGAGGATCTGACGGGATTTGGAATGTCAATGCATTCTTCAGGCACTTCAGTGCCTGTGACATTTAGATCTGCAGGCAAGCACAAGTGACAATTTTCACAATTCATCCCTTCCAAGTCTCAGAGTCTGCAATCAATGACAGCGAGCTTTGGGAGCTGCCAGGAAGTTCTTCCTTTCCTCGCCTGCGAGTTTATTTGGGGAAGGATTCATGACACAGTTTTATAGAAAAGGGGTTGTTTTTTTTTTTCATTCACACTGGCTTTGAGGAAGATGGGGAAGCAAGCAGCAGGTAACCAAAACTGCAGGGATTATGAAATGGAATATTTTTTAATGCTGGACTTCAGGCTTTGTTGGGCTGTGGGGATCTCCCATGTTTGTGGCACAAGCTCTCCTTTCAAAGCCAATTCCACACCTCAGGACTCTCCAAGGCCTCCCCAGTTCCAACAGCATCACTAAGACACGCACTCACGTGAGATAAATATCCACAGAAATCTCATTATCCATCAGATATCTCTCCTGGGATACAGTGCTTGGGCTTGCAGGTCATAAAGGTTTGTTCCACAGAGCTGACAAGCTTCATCAGCACCACGATGTGCAGAGCTGGGCTGTTACAGCCTCAGAAATCTTCAGGAAGGTGGCAAAACTCACATTTCTGGCACTAATTGCTTTCATTTCCATACAGAAATATTTATCTCCAAGGAGCACTCGATGGTGCATCACAAGAAGCACAGAGTGAGTGGCAGGGCTGCCAACACAACTCACACAGGGCTGCTTTTAGTGCTGCCACTCACCCTGAACTCATCCATCATGGGATCCTCGGACTGCTTCAAGTAGGAGAGGTCGAGTCTCCGCTGATAATCCTCCAAATGCTGCAGGAAATGCAAGGCAGTGGTCACTTGGAGCAGCAGGACTCCCCAGAGTGCAGGTCTGCTGCTGCCCCCAGCCCTGGGTGCTCACCCTGCCCCTCTCTCTCACCTGCTTGTTCTCTGACTCTTTGACAGCCTGGTTCACGTGGTTGAGGATCTGGCGGCAGTGATCTGCTGCTTTCTTCACCTTCTCCTTCTCCTCAGGCAGCTCTGCGAGGGTAAAACAAGGAGTGGAGTGACTCCCAGCACAGGGGTGACCACTCAGCCCTCAAACCTCACAAAGGAGAGTTAAATTCACAGAAAAACCTACCCACAACAGCACTGCAAAAGTGCCAAAAATGAGATTTGTGACTGAGCAGAGGATTCACTGTGACCTGCAGATCACTGCACACAACACAGCTGTTACTCTCCCTTTTTTAGGGCCTTGTGACAACCATTCACAACCATCTGAGAAACCTCAAATCCTTGCTAAGAGCACGGGCACAGGAGAGCCCATCAATCCTCGCCAGCACCAGCAGCCACACGGAGAGTTCAGTTAACAGGAACATAAACCAGTACATCAAAGATAATGGAGTAGCACATGCTTTCCTAATTAGGATTAGAGGGAACTTGTAGCTGCAGTCTGTTTTTATGAGTAATGAAATGCCACTGCAGCAGGTATCAGACAGTAAAGCTGGGAAGGCATTTGGTGCTGTTATTTATCACATTTTTACCTGTTGTGCTGCAAGTGCCTCTCAGTGGAACACATCCCAATTCAACCCCACCCTCTGCAAGAGCACCAGGACGTTCTGTGCTGCTTTAGGGGTTTGACAGATTCCACACTGATTCTCCTTTTTGTTTTTTTTTCCTTTTTTATTTTTTCCTTTTTTATTTCTTCCTTTTTATATTTTTTTCCTATTTGTTCCTAGGGAGGAACAAATGCTGGATTTGCCTTTTTGTTATCATTTTTTACACCTCCCGTGCAGGAGGCAGAAGCGAGGTCACAACGAAAACAAGAGAGACATCAAATCAAAGTGGTTTTTGATACATTTAATTTGAAAAACCTTCTGAGGTGGGTGGCCAAACCCCAGGGGAAGGCTGTACCTGTGTATTTAGCAATGTTATCCAGCAGAAGGGGGTATTTTGTCAACCTCTGCATCTCCGTGGGGATGATATCCTTGAGCTGCAGCCGCCGGCACAGGGGATTGCTCTCAGCATCCTAAATCCCAACAGCACAACATCTGCATTTGTCATTTTTATTAAGGCCATAATTACCTGAATGCACAACATCTATTCATCACTTAAACATCTATTACTTCGCTTTCCAGTAATTAAATACAAGACAGGAGATGCCAAGATCCATCACCCAGACAACGCATCCCCTCTCCATCTGCAATTACCCGCAGGAAAAGCTCATCAGGGAAGCAGAGCCTTCCTCCCCTCATTACTCCCCACGGGCCCATCCCCATCCCCAATCCATCTCAGTCAGCAGCACCCAGGGATCCCATCACTTTGGGCTTTCACAGCACAGCAAACACGGGACATTTGTCAGGATAATCTCCCCCTGCAGAGCCAGAGCTCCTCCCAGCCTGTGCTAATGGAGAGAACGTTCTCCTGAGCCCAAATCCCACTCCTGGCAGGCAGAGCAGGTGTGCAGCACCTGTGTGCTGCCCCTGGCACTCTGAGCACTCTGCCACACAGAATTTGGCAGCCTTGGGCAGCAGCCAGCTCCAGGAGATGGCAACTCCTGCCTGGGACATGGTGTGCTGCCCAGCATTCCAGCAGGACACTCTGAGCCACCCTGGATTCCAGCAGGACACTCTGAGCTCCCCCAAATTCCAACAGGACACTCTGAGCTCCCCCAAATTCCAACAGGACACTCTGAGCTCCCCTGGATTCCAGCAGGACACTCTGAGCTCCCCCAAATTCCAACAGGACACTCTGAGCTCCCCAGAACTGGAGGCTCCTCCTGCCAGGAACCATCAGCAGAGATAAACACAGGGCTGGAAATGATCCCCAGCTGAAGGCAACGTTAGGCATGATGTCATTAATTGATGTCATTAATTAGCAGAATCTTTATCTAGGAGGATTCACTGGGCTGTGCTGGGCCCCAGCCACACCCTGGAGCAACTCAAAGAATGATGAAAAACTCAAAGCCTGATGGAGAAACTCAAAGCCTGATGGAGAAACTCAAAAGTCTGGTGGAGAAGCTCAGAGCCTGGTAGAAAAACTCAGAGCCTGGTAGAAAATACTCGAAGCCTGGTGGAGAAAATCAAAGCCCTGTGGAAAAAGTCAAAACCCAGTGGAAAACTCAAAGCCTGGTGGAGAAACTCAAGGCATGGTAGGGAAAACTCAAAGCCCTGTGGAGAAAACTCAAAAGTCTGGTAGAGAAAACTCAAAACCCTGTGGAAAACTCAAAGCCCTGATGGAGAAATTCAAAGCCCTGTGGAGAAAACTCAAAGCCTGGTGGAGACAACACAAAATTTGGTAAAAAATACTCAAAGCCTGGTGGAGAAAACTGCAAATTTGGTGGAGAGAACTGAAAGCCCTGTGGCAAACTGACCTGCACGAAGGTCTGGAAGCGCGAGTCCTTCTTCTGGCGGGATTTGATGACCTCGAGAGCGAAGGGCTGGTTGCTGCAGAAGGTGGCAGTGGCAAGTTTCAGCTTCTCCTCTGCTGCTCCACTAAACTGTGCCAGAAAGGCAGAAAAGCCAAGTTTAGATAGGCTGGAGTTCAGCACGAGCCACCCTCAGCAGGCAGAGGCACACGGGACTGGGCTCAGCAGGGAAGACATGAATTCTTGACAAGAATGAGGAGTCATTCCTGGCCTGGTTTAAGGCTTTGTCTTCCCAGAGGAACTCCTTGAATTCTCAAACTCCACAGTTTTCCTGACTCCAGCCCTCCCACAGCACAGAATCCCAGACTGGCTTGGGCTGGAAGGGATTTTAAAGCTCATCCCCATCATGGGCAGGGACACCTTCAATACCTCAAAACATCCCTGAACACCTCCAGGGATGGAGCAGCCAAAAAACTTCCATAAAAATAAAAATTTCCATAAAAATTTCCATGAAAGTGAAGCCTACAACAGCACTATAAACTCCAAATTTATACACTCTAAGATTAGAAATCAGTATTTTTAACCATCTTTTAACTGCACCTCAGGCAACACCGGGCTCACATTTCAGTGTTACTGAAACAAACTGTGCCACCACATTCTACAAAATCCCACTCTCACCTTCATGTCTCCAAAAGTACCTTTCTATTCTACCCACACATCCCAAGGAAATTATTCCTGTGCCTTAAATGACTTTTATCTCCAGTCAGATGAAAATCCTCTGAGTTCTTCCTGCTTTCCTCCCCCCCCTCTCATCCTCCAGCTCTGTTTTGGCTCCAGAGAAATGACAACTCCCAGCCCTTCAGTTCCTGAAGCTGGGAATTACCTTCTCCAACCTCTGGCTCTGTTGGTCATTCTAGGAAATATTCTTTCCAAATATTAAAAGAATTTTACCCAGGAGAGCAAATCTTCCCCAATTTGGCCAATGACTGAAGTCTCGTTCCTCTTCCGGACAGCTTTCATCTGATCGTTCAGTGCAACTTCAAAAGAAGGAAGAAAAGGTAAATTTTATTAATTGTGGTCAAATTGCTCGGCTTCATTTTCAGCATTTAACATAAAAGCTATTCTAGGAGAAGATTAGATTTGAAATATTATTATGAACTAATAAATGATATACTGAAAGTCAATGAATTTAGAATATCTAATAAAATGTGATTTCATTCCTTTGCTCTTCTGTCTCACCTGTCTTCAAACAATCCCTAAGAACCATTCCAAATTTTCTGAGGCTCAATATCACTTTTCTATAAACAGGAATAATGAAGAAGCCATAAAACCACACAATTGATGATCCAGTGGCTGAAATTCCTTTCCCTAAACCCTGAGGAAGTGCCACCCTTCAGACACAAAACCACAGCAATCTTTATAAATCTGTTTTCTGCTCTCTCCAGGAACAGTGTTAACATCTCAAATGCCCACTGCTCCTCTGAATCAGCAGAGATAAAAGAAAGGAACACTGGACATGTGATTTCTTATCAAAATATCTCTGTGAATCAAAAATGGAATAAGTGTGAGCAAAATCAGGCTCAGAGCAGAGTCCTGAAGAATTCTGCTTCATTTTTATTTCTTTGGGTGAAGCTGCCTCACGCTCAGGGTCCCTTTGCTTCCATTTTTCACCCACTGGAGCCCAGAATTCCAGCATCCAGCTGCTCCTACCGTGCAGCCCAAGGATATCCTCGAGGTTGGAGAAGATTTTCCTCTTGTCACTGGAGCTGAGGATGCCCTCCCTGGTGACCCTCTGGTAGAAGACGTTGTGCAGGACCTTGAGCGTGCGCACGTGGGCTCGCTCAGTGTAGAAGAGCTCTGGGGAGAGAGGGGAGCCAGGATTGCAACTCTGCAGGCAGGAACCAGCCCAGGACAGCTCCCCCAGCAGCATCTCCCTCCCTGGTTCATATTCCAGGCTGTGCTGGAATTCTGTGTTTGAGTTGTTTGTGGAATTCCATCCTTCACCCCAAACCTGTCGCCCTGGTTTTTGCAGTGTTCTGGGTTTTTACTTCGGTAGTAAAATTTCTCATGCATTTTCTTCCTAACCAGCATAGATTGGTTTTGAACTTCTAAACGGTTTTCATTCCTTTCTCCTAAGGTGGAGAAAGGTGACAGACTGTGTCATTATCCTGTGGAATGGTGGAGGTGGTCACTTCATTGACCAATCCACGATTGTCTTAAAAGAAATATAAAAATGAATAAATAAAAGAAGGCAGGCTCTTCCCTGAGCCTGAGCCTTTCCCTTTCGTGTCCAACAGTGTGATACCCCAGCAGCATCTCCCTCCCTGGTTCATATTCCAGGCTCTGCTGCAATTCCATGGTTGAGTTGTTTGTGGAATTCCATCCTTCACCCCAAACCTGTCACCCCGGTTTTTGCAGTGTTCTGGGTTTTTACTTTGGTAGTAAAATTTCTCATGCATTTTCTATAAACACAGTCCTTGTTTTCCTAACCAGCATAGATTGTTTTTGAACTTCTAAATTTTTTCATTCCTTTCTCCTAAGGTGGAGAAAGGTGACAGACTGTGCCATTATCCTGTGGAATTGTAGAGGTGGTGACCTCATTGACCAATCCACGATTGTCTTTAAAAAAATATAAAAATGAATAAATAAAAGAAGGCAGGCTCTTCCCTGAGCCTGAGCCTTTCCCTTTCGTGTCCAACAGTGTGATACCCCAGCAGCATCTCCCTCCCTGGTTCATATTCCAGGCTCTGCTGGAATTCTGTGTTTCAGCTGTTTGTGGAATCCCATCCTTCACCCCGAAGCAACAGCGAGCTCTGAGCTCACAGATCCACGCAGAGAATTCTGCAGCACCTGCAACTAAAATCTGCTGAAGTTTGGGAGGAGCTTTTCCATCACCTGCTTTCCAAAAAAACCAACCTTTTAATGCTTTCTTTTATGGAATGTATTAAAAACTGGCATTTCAGTGCCTTAATATTGTTTAATAGCCACTTGATATTGGTTATTTCCTCTCTAAGGACTGGATCAGTCTCACCTCAGGTTATTTCCCAGTAAAAAGCACAAATTTCACACCTAAGAACTCTCCAAACCAAAAGCTCCACAATCCTCCAGCCACAACTTTACACAAATCAGTGAAGAAAAACCTAACTGTAAATTCTAAAATCTTCACAGCTCTTGGGGAGAAGCTTCAACCTTGAGTTTGGCCAGGCAGGAAAGAGCTTTTATCTCACCATTTATCACCTCTTGCCGCTTGATTTCGTAGGGTTTGAGCCCCATCAGCACCTCCCTGCTGACGAGCTGCTGCCAGTTGGGAGGGTCCATGTCCATGTCGAAGTCGTAGAGCTCATCCTCACTCTGCACGTCTGCAAAGCCAACACTGTCCATCCTGGGGAGAGAAAATTGAGATACTCCCCACTGCTGATAAAAATGTACGAAAGGAAGAAGGGAGAAGCTGAGTGCATAAATCAGCATTAGGAATACACTGTCCCTGCCAGCTGGAGGCTGTTTGATGCCTGAGCTCCTGGGCACATTCTCTAGTTTTGCCCTTTACAGCCTGCTCTGACAGTGTTTTCATAACCTCCCTTTTAATGACAAAGATCAGATCATTTGCAGTCAAATACCAAGTCAGTGAAAAGGGCAGGTTCCAGCTCCTTGCCCCTGTCTATCTGCAGGTACAGAGCTAACAGCAACACCCAGGTTTGAAAGGAAAACAGGGATCTCTCTGCTGCCCAACCCAACTCCCATCCATCCCAATCAGTGGCTGCAGCCTTCATTCCACTTCACTCACGGATCAAAGGGGTTTTTTTGCACATGACTCACTCCCCCTGCCCCACAAATGGCTGCCAGTGGCTGATTTCGTCTGCTCTTAAAGCAAAAAGATCCTGCAGACAAGCGTGCTGGCTCAGAACAATGAGCACTGCTGCATTCTGCTTCATAACCTCTCGAAATCCAAACAAATTCCCTCAAGTTCAAACATTTCCAAGTGCACTCACTTGCGGAAAGGCTTTGGTGTTCCCATGTCAACCATCCTGCAAGGAAGGGAAGAATTCATTAGGGAAGCTCTGCCTGAATCTCCCCCTGCTCAGACACTCAGCAGGATTTCAGAATGGTGGTCTGAGCTCCAAACCTGAGGGTTTTGTCCCCTCTCCTGACAGTTTTCTGTCACAGCACAGACACAGACCAAAGCCTCCTAATTCCACCAGTAATATTAAACAATCTCACTATCATTTTATGTGCTCAACTTCAACAGCCACTGTCACACTGACCCAGCAGCTGGGAGCACAGTGATCTTTCCCCCCCCATTCCAAGGTTTCCTGCCTCTCCCTCAAGCACCCAGAGTTACCTCTCTGACTCTCCCTCCTCCTCCTGCAGGTTTTCCAAAGGAGACGGGAACTCGAAGGTGTTGTTGGGCGTGCGGGGAGTGCCATCCATGGAGTCACTGGCAGGTGGGGCCTCCCCAGGCTGCTTCAAACCTGGACAGGGAATCAATGTGAAAGGTGAGGAGCCAAATCAGAGAACATCAGAGAACTGCCCAGCCTCTCCAGAGCCTCTTGATTCCAGCTTCAGAGCTGAAGGAGCTCAATTCCCAAGAACAAATCTCAGTGACAAAAGCTTCCAAGTGACACAGGCTGGCACCTGAGACTGAGTTTTTCCTGTGGCAGAACCCACTAACGACCACTCCTGCTCGTGGCTAAGATTCCCTAATTGAGGCAAGCTGATTAAGGTGAGGAAGAGCAGCTCTAATGACATCAAAGCATCCCCTAATTGGCCCAGCTCGTTGCATCAGTGCTCTGCACATCCTGCTCACAGCACAACCTCCAGCCCCTCCTCATTCCAACCCTACCTGTGTCACTGTCCTTGCTGCCCTCTGGGGAGGCGAAGGGCCCCATGGCCAGGGGGGACATGGGGTTGGCAGGGGGGTAGGGGGCATCTGTGCCATCGCTGGAGGAGCCGCTCTGGCGCATCTTGCTGGACTCGGGGGGCTCGGGGCTCACAGAGGAGGCTGTGGGTGAGTGCTTGGGGTGCCTGGGCTTCTGCATCTCCATGGCCCTGCCAACTGAACACACAGAGAGCCATCACACTGCTGAAAGGACTTCTGCTGGTTTCCAGTGCTGAGAGGAGAAGCGTTCAGGATCGACACAGATCTGAGCGCCTTCAAAACCAGGTTTAACAACAAGGGGTTTGAAATCACTCACTCAATCCTACTGAAAACCACTCACTCCTACTGAAAACCACTCAATCCCAGCCCAAAATTCAATTCCACAGCCCCTCAGGGTGAGACAGGGTTGGAAGGGAACTGGGAGAAGCGGGGTCCAAATTCAGAGGACTGGGGTCGGGATTGGGATGGAGTGAGGCAGGATGGGTGGGATGAGGTTTAGGAGGGGGGGATGGGGGAAATGGGGCTTTCCTGGCATGAATTTTTCAAGGCAGCAGGGATTTTCTTGGCTTCCAGGCTGGCAGGGCACGGGGGTTTCCTGGTGTCACATACTTGCACTGCTGTCGTGCCGGCTCGGTCTCCTCGGGGGGCCCAGGATGTTGGGGAAGCCTCTCCTCTTTCCTTTCTCCTCTCCTTCCTTCTCTTTCTTGATGCTTTGCTGCAGGGAAAGAAAAGCAAACTCATCTCTCACTGCTCCAGATCCAACTGTTTCCCTGAGGTTTAATTCATCCTTTAAAGCTGCACCAGGGGGAGGACACAACCCTGCAAAAAAAAGGTCTCAACCTTCTCACAGTTTGTGCAGAACTGCTCGGAACTTTCTTGACGTTTCAAGGGGAGCTGGAATGCTGAGGGAAATAAGGAGCTACTGTGACCAGAGACACCCCCACACTGTGGGAGGCAAGGGATCACACCCACAGAGATGAAGTTGTGGTGGAAATGTTCATTATGTAACTGCAGAAGTGGGGGTGGCAGGGAGAAGAGCTCTCCTGCACTGCAAACCAGGAGGGTTTGGGCAAGTTTCTCCAGGAAAAAACTGAAGTAAACAACCAAGAGCCTTGATGAGACCCTGGTGTGGGTCAAGGTTGTGTTTTATAAAACACTCCTCACCCACAGTTTTAATAACTGTGAAAAACAAGGTGAATTCAGGTGTAGAGACAGAGGAAATAATTCTAATTATTGCCAATTCACGCATCTGCCAAACAGATGCAAAACCCAATTTCAGCTCTCAGGTTTGCTCAGCAATCCCAGATCCTCTTGAAACAGCGGAAAATCACACAGATTTTTCATTTCTCCTGCAAAACTGGGGTTTGAGCTGCACACAAATCCTCTGTGGCCAGGGCAGCAGTACCTTGATCTTTGGCAGGAACCCAATCCTGCCCCTCTTCTGCTCCAGGTTCCGAGGCTCTTTGACTTTCACTCCCAGGTGCTTCATGTAGGTGAGGATCACATACTGCATGGTGGAGCTGCCAAAGCCAGGAAAACCAGCGAGGTTAAAGAGAAATGTGTTGGGAAAATAACATTTAGTCAATCAAATTGAGTGCCAAGGTTCTACTGAGAAGTTTGGTTTTAAAGTCAAGTCAAGTTGTGAAAGGAGCAGAAATAAATTCCCACAGATAATGGGAAGGCTCAGCCAACATCAGGATTTATCCTTTCGTAAATTATGGAGCAAATTGAGATGGAATTTATGGATGGGGAGGCCTTGGCACAGGTTGCCCCATCCCTGGAAGTGTCCAAGGCCAGGTTGGACAGGGTTTGGAGCAACCTGGGATAGTGGGAAGTGTCCCTGCCCATGGCAGGGAGTGGAATTAAATCATCTTTAAGGTCCCTTCCAACCCAAACCATTCCATGGTAAAAGGCACAGAATCCCAGGAGGTGAAAATACAATTTTGAGAATTACAGAGAAGCTCCTAAAATTCTCCACCAAAGCCATATTTGATGTCACATTACAGCTTTGAGTCACGGCAAAAACAAGCAGCAGTAAAAGGTTACTGCAAAGAGTGGTGGCAAAGCTGCTCAGATGAAAACTGAACAGGACAAGGCACACACAGAAAATAAATGCTGGAGCAGAATGAAGCAGCTACAACACAAACCAAAAATAAACACCAACTCCCAGCGATTTTTAAGCACAAGAAAACATCAGCAAAGGAGAGGCTGGTGCTGTGAATTCCAGTGATTTATGGCAGGGGATTCGGGATTGGAGTGTTGGAGGAACAGCCAGGAGAGGGCTGTCGTGTTCCACCAGCACCACAGCCCAGGCTCCCCCCACTGCCTTTACCTCTTGTCTTCTTCCAGAGGCTGAGATGACATCCTAAAAACAAGAAAGGCTTTTAAAATGAAACTCAGAACTCAATTAACACCCGCTCCCATCCGCCCAGAGCTGTGTTGAAGTGTCCTTCAGAATGTTCAGCAATCCCAGCAGGGGGGAAAAAAAAATAAAATCAAGGACCAAAAATGAAGCTGTGGAAATTGGATTGAGCCCTCGTTAAAGGGGAAAATGAGTTCTGGAGCTGTTGTTTGTACAGGAGAAGGGCTCTGATCTGATAATGCCCAAGCTGACAATGGCAGCACTCCTTGCATTATTTCACATTTTGGACAAAACAAACTTCACCTCCCTCCTGCCTCAGTCCTGGCTCTCATCATCCCAGCAAACCCTCAGGGGCACGAACACAGCCACAGTGATGCCAAACTCCACTCCCCCATCCCTTCCTCCTGCTCTCTCCACCTCTGAGGCAACACCTCTATCATTCCTTTTTCACCCCCAGCATTAAATCTGCTGTCACTTACAGGACTTCCTCGATTTTGGCAAGGATCTGCTCTGCACAGCTCCTCTCCTTCTCCACGGCGTTGCGGTCGCGGAGCCGCTCAGCGTCCAGCCTGGTCAGCTCCCCCTCGGCCAGGGTCAGCCCCATGCTCCTCTTTTGCCTGCAAAAGGGCACAGGAAACATCCCTTAAAAAGGTGGATATTCCCCTGTGGCACTCAGGGTGTGCCACAGGACGATGGGGAAGGCACGGAGGGGTTTTTGGGGTGTTTGAAGCATCTGCGGGAATTAAAAAGGATTTTAGGTATGGAAAAGTTCATTACTGGGCATTGTTGGGTTCCACTGTGTGTGTGTTAGAGAAAATCAGCCTGGAATGCCCAGAGGGAGCCTCTGCCCTGGCCCAGAGGTGCCCAGGGAGCACATCCAGGGCACCAGGGATGGGCATGGCAAAGAGGATCATGGCTTTGTGGCCTCTGCACCCATTGTGTGAGAGGATTGTAGGGTGTGACCTTCTAGGGGATTGTTTATCTTTGCTGTTTATGGGATGGCACAGCCTGGGGGTGGAATGGGATAAAGGGAATTTTCACTGCACAGCAGAGGGCAGTGGCCATGGGGCAGTGGCCATGGGGCAGTGACCATGGGGCAGTAGCCATGGGGCAGTGGCCATGGGGCAGTGGCCATAAGGGAGTGACCATAGGGCAGTGGCCATGGCAGTAGCCATGGGGCAGTGGCCATAGGGGCAGTGGCCATGGGGCAGTGGCCATGGCAGTGGCCATGGGGCAGTGGCCATAGGGCAGTGACCATGGGGCAGTGGCCATAGGGGCAGTGGCCATAGGGGCAGTGGCCATAGGGGCAGAGGCCATGGGGCAGTGGCCCAAGGCAGTGGCCATGGGGCAAGTGGCCATTAGGGCAGTGGGCCATAAGGGCAGTGGCCATTGGGGCAAGTGGCTATGGGGCAGTAAGCCACCATGGGGCAGTGGCCATGGGGCAGTGCCCTGGGGCAGCTATCGGCCATGGGGGCAGTGGCATGGGGCAGTGGGCAGTGACGCATGGGCAGTGCCATGGGGCAGTGGGCTAGTGGCCATGGGGCGTGGCCATAGGGCAGTGGCCATAGGGCAGTGACCATGGGGCAGTGGCCATGGGGCAGTGGCCATAGGGGCAGTGGCCATGGGGCAGTGGCCATGGGGCAGTAGCCATGGGGCAGTGGCCATGGGGCAGTAGCCATGGGGCAGTGGCCATGGGGCAGTGGCCATGGGGGCAGTGGCCATGGGGCAGTAGCCATAGGGCAGGGGCCATGGGGCAGTGACCATGGGGCAGTGGCCATGGGGCAGTGGCCATGGCAGTGGCCACAGCAGCAGCCATAGGAGCAGTCTCAGCAGCAGTCCCAGAGTGATCTGGAGCAGTCTCAGTCTCTGTACAATAAAGAACTCTGTACAACAGCACAGGCTGCTCAGAGCAGTCCCTGTCCCTGCATTGAACACTGCACCCTGTGACACTCAGGGTGTCCCACAGGACGATGGGGAAGGCACAGAGGGGTTTTTGGGGTGTTTGAAGCATCTGTGGGAATTAAAAAGGTTTTAAGTTATGGAGGAGTTCATTGCTGGGCTTGGCACGGAGCTCTCAGGACTCCACATGAAAAAGCAAATTAATTATCAACTTCTGCTCCATGCCTGTGACAGCTCTGTAAAAGGGACTGTTCCCAAAGGGGAGAGGGAAGGAAAATAGGGAAAGGGAAAAAAAAATATATAAGCTGATTATAAACACAATCAGTGAGAGAGATTTATGTAACAACACCTAAGAAAAGAGAGATTTCCTCACACAGCTGCAAGGAATGGAGAATCCAAGCTCCAGGATTGCAACTGATGGCTTGATTTAAGGATTGGTTTATTCCTGGTATATTCCGAACCAATCCAAGGGGAATTTTATATCCCTCAGGTTTCCCTGTGCTGGAATGCTGACTGAAATGAAATATGAATTAAAAGGGAGAGTTGTGGGTACCTGAAATCTTCCAGGTTCCTCTGAACCTCTGGACAGACTTTGTCCTGCATGGTTTGGATGAACTGGCGGTGGAGCTCTTCAGGGAGCAGCTCTGGCCTTCTCCTGTCTGTGAGGCACAAAAGTCACCCATTATTCCTCTGGGATAAATAAAGGAATCAATTCCTCCTTCAATAAATGACTCCAATAAAGTCATTTCCCTGAATGAACCCTTCCACTCCCACCAGCACAGCCCCTTACCTAATTCCAAGGAGATCTCATCTGGAACGGGCACTTTCAGGTTCTGCAAAAGGAAAGAAAGGCTGGGAGAAGCAAAACACACCAAGGAATTCCCTCAAAAGCCAAAATCATCCAATCTGAGGCACCTTTGAAAAGGGGGGACTCCCATGAATATCTCAGAATTCCCAGGATTATTGAAGATGAACGTGAGGTGTATAAACCCCTGCTGCAGTTTCTGGGAGCTGAATTCACGACAGCAAAGAATTTTCTCAGGCTTTCCAACAATAAACATGGAATTTCCCAATCCTTGGAGCAGCCACATCAATACCCACAGCAATTATTAACTAAAAAGCAAAGCAATTGCTTACCAATCACTAAATTATTTCTCCTATCAACAAAAAATCCCCTGGCATTTATTTTGCTACCATTGAGGCCAACTCATTTTCTTCCTAACATTCCACCAAAAATCCTTCAAACTTTTATTACATTATTACATTCTTTATTAAACACTACTCTGATTTTGAGTTTTAAAACTGTTTATTTTGGATGGATTTAGGTTGTTTTTTTTTTAGGTGAGTGGAGAAAGGTCAAAGTCAACTTGGTGGACGTGTGTGAAGATGAGGAAAACAAGAGGAACCTACTGCAGCTCTGTCCAGGAAGAACTGGTAAAACTCCAGGAAAACACGCCGGGTCTCTTTGGAGTTGGTCTGTTTGTACAGGTCTGTGTACAGGTAGCACAGCTGTGGGGAACAGCAGGGGGAGGAATGAGGTGAAAAACCATCAAAACTCCAAGTTTCCTTTCTACTATTTCAAGGAATTCAGCAGTGCTGCGTTGAAACCTTTCCCAGCTCCTCAGGGAGCAATGGGGGGAGAGGGAAGGGGCTGGAAGAGCAGCAGAGAGGTCAAAGCTTCCCTGTGGACAACTCATCCCACACCTGGGGTGGAATGAGAGGCTTTCAGGAGATAAATAATGATTTATAAACAGCCAAATGTAAAGGAAACAACTCTTTTTGTGCTTCTCCATTTATCTGAGGAGATAAACGAGGATTTATCACCCTCAGGCCTGTGCAGGGTCTGAGTTTCTCCCCTTGCCAGGAAATGTCAGTGACTCCTACACCAGACCTGGTGAATTCTGGTGAAGATTCCCAAGGAAACAATCCCAGAGCTCCTCACCAGAGCTGCAGGATCAAACTGGGACACCACGTGGTGCAGGAGCACAGCCAGGTGAGCCGGGCGGGATTTCAGGAGCTCGATGTTCTGGAAGCAGCTGCACTGCCCATTGATCTGCAGGGACACAGGGAATCACATCTGAATTATTTATGCAGGAATGGGAGAAAGGGACACCTCAAATAATTCAGAGGAAATATGTCAAAGCCCACGGCACTGTGACAATAATTCAGGATTTAACAGAAACTGAAGGAAAAGAAATAAGGCAGATTGATTTCTAGAAAGCTTGAAGTTAAGAGAAGAAAAACAAAGACTCGAAGATGAGTAAGAACTCCCCAAATGTTTCTATTTGCAAAGATCAGCAATAAGAGGAATCCCATTCCCTAATTCTTATTTCACTGCTCAGTACAAACAATCATGGAGCACTGGCAGCTCAGGAATAAGGAACAGAATTCTGTGGGGAAAAAAGGCTGGAAGTGATTCCCACCTGCTCCTGCTCTGTGTCAAAATCATCATCCTCTGCTCCAATGATCTGAGTCCCCACTCGGGACAGGGGACTTCCAACACTGGACTGGGAATCCTGGGGAGGAGAAGCAGGAAAACCACAGTGCTGTGATTGTAAAACCTGGGAGATGTTCTGATCATTTTAATCCTTCAAAACCTCCATGGAAACCCACGCGCCTCCACTCAAGCTTGGATCCCCCTCCCAAAAGCTTCTCCAAACATTCCCAAACATCAAATCAGGAGTTTTGGAGCAGCTGCATCTCAAATCAGGAGTTTTGGAGCAGCTGCATCACCTGCAGCCAGCAGCACACCAGGCATGTGGCAAATGCCAGCCCTGCACAGAGAGGGAAACGTGGCTTTGGGAAGAGAAGCAGCTGCTGGGAAGGAGAATCCAGGAGCCATCCCAAGGATGCTGATGTGCTCAGACAGGTCTGCACTTCCTGCTGTGCTCCTGCTGGAAATGGCAGCCTCCAAATGACTGAACATCCTAAAAAAAAAGCCTGGGCTCCAGGAATAAACCACTCTGCTCTGCTTGTACCAGGCCCAGCTGCTTTAGTGCTGATGAGATATTTCTCGCCTCTAAATGGTCCTGCTCTTAAGCTCCATAAACATTTACTCAGCTAATTAACTCTCCCTGCACCGCTTTAATTGCATTTTATTTTCTAAAGCAAAGTTCAGGCATGCTCCATTTAGAAAGGGGGGGGAAGCAGCGAGATTTTAATGGGCCCATTAGAGGAGATGCTGTTGTGACACTTGATGTTTTGTACTCACAGTATCTTGAAGCTCGGCCTTTTCTGGGCTCTCATCTGGATAAATCCTCTCCTTCAGGCCACTGCGAGGGCTCTGGGAAGAGGGAAGTTCAGTTCTGGTAAGTACCAGCAAATCCAGGAAAGGGAGAACTGCACAGTGAAGCCTGTCAGCCACAACAAACCCAAAAACTTCTCCTTTCTCACAGGAAAAGGAGGTGTGAAAAACCAGGGTAGAGTCTGTGTCCTACATGCACAGTTAACAACCAAAAAAAAAAAAAAACCCCAAAACACAACAGAATGCAGAAGTTCAGCTCAGAAATCTGGTGATAGTGAGCAACAGCAGAGCTGTAAAATCCCCAGCCCTTGGCTTTTCCTCTGCTCTCTCCACCTTTTCTCACAGCTCAGCTCTCCCATCTCCAGCAATCCTCTTGCTCAGGAAGCCCAGCAGAGCCTTATTTGCAAAAACCACGTGCTGCTGCTGCTGCTGGCTCATCTTCAGTGTGTCCAAAGGTTTTCCCTGCTCAGGCTGTTGTTTTCCAGCCTGGCTTTTCCCCAGCTGCAGAACTCTTCCCACTCCCAAAGGTTTCTCTCACCCCTGATCCTTAAGTTTTAATTAAGAGATGGACTGAAAAGCTGGAATGTTTGGTGTGCCAGTCACTGACCAAACACCATCCCCAATACTGACAGGATTATGATTATTAGGATGATAATTATTAATTTTGTTGTGAATTTATGATGCATGAGCAGAGTGGGATCTGGTCAGATTTGGAGCTGGAATGTTTGGTGTGCCAATTATTGATCAAACACCATCCCCAATAATGACAGGATTATTAGGGTGATAATTATGAATTTTGTTGTGCATTTCTGATGCACAAACACTGAGTGGGATCTGGTCAGAATTGGAGCTGGAATGTTTGGTGTGCCAGTCACTGACCAAACACCATCCCCAATACTGACAGGATTATTAGGGGGATAATTATTAATTTTGTTGTGATGCACGAGCACTGAGTGGGATCTGGTCAGAGCTGGAGCTGGAATGTTTCAAAACAGAGCCATGGATGCTCCCATCTCACCCACCTCCCTTTCACTTCCAACTGCTGGGCCAAATTTAGCTGCCACATCCTTAAGTTAATCAACAAACAGGGCAAATCCAAGCAGAGAGTCTCAATTCCCCTGCACTAATCAGATAGTGGCTTAATTAAGGATTAGGCACCGAGGGAGAGCAGGGGAGCACACGGATTGATAACTCATGAGTGAACTCCCTGAGAGCCTGTGCTGGTGGCAGCACTTGAAGCTGATTTGGTAGCAGCAAGGCTCTTTCCCACATTCAGGGCAAGCTGCCTGGATCTGAGTCACGGTGCTGCACTTGGAATATTCCCTTCCAAGATGCTCTAATTGGCAAATGAGTTCTGAGCATCCATCTTTCTCTGTCTGCTTGCAGGGATTAATGCCAGGACAATCTAATCCTGGGTGAAAGCCCAAAATCTATTTCTCTCCCAGCCTCCAGTACCAGTCCAAAATAAAAGGTTTTGATAGGGAAAAGGTTGTGGTGGGTATTGAGGAGAGAACTCCAGTAATGCACAGAGTTACCCAGGACAACACACAGGGGATGTGACAAGGAAACCCAAATGCAAGAGGGAGAGAAGCAAAGCCCTGGGGCTGCCCCAGACTCACGTCAGCAATGTCACTGTTGGGTCTGGAGGGGCTGTCACTGCTGAAATCCAGTTTGCTGCCACTGTCCCCACTCTCTGCCTCCCCCTCGCTGATCTGCAGCGACTCTGACACAGATCTGGAGGTCAGGACTCCATCCTGGAGAGAGCAAAGTGAGTTGGGAACAGCAGAGTATTTCAATAAACCATCCTTAGACATCGGCTCTTTCAAAAGCCAGCTCACATGACTCATAAAATCTTTATCTATTTATAAAATTTATCTAAATGAATTTATTAAACTTATCTAGAAAGGGCTGCAGTGCTTTTCTGAGAGAAAACAACAAAAACCACGCCAAGTTTTCAGCACTTTTAACACAGGGGAAAAGGGAAAAATGACACAGCCTACATTTATTTCTTTTTAAAGTGAAAGCAGAATTGTTTTAAGCTTTTAGGAATGACTTCATGGGTGTATTTTAAGTTGCACTGACACTTAATAAACACATCACTGCTCACACTTGTTCTTAAAAGCAGATTTTTCAGAGCTGAGCTGAGAGCTCACTGTAAAACCCACTCCCCATCCTGATCAAAGTGCCAACACCAGCTTCACACCTGAGCTCTAGAGGGTGCAGCCTGCCTGTCCAAGCAGCTCCAGCTCGGCCTGAAGAGCCCAGGATTGTGCCTGGGAGCAGTCCCCAGAGCAGGCTGAGCCCCTGGTACCTGAGTGCAGCCCGTGGCCTTGGACAGCTGCTCCTGCAGCTGAGGAATGTGCTTCTTTGCCTCCTGGATCTCCTTGAGCAGGCGGGTGGAGGGCGTTCGGCCGTACTCCTCCTGCAGGAACTGCAAGAGAATCGTTTGTCTCTCCTGAATCATCCCCAGCACAGCTGCACACCCAGGAGCTGCTGCAGGAGGGTCTGCTTGATGCAGCTCTGCTGATAAATTGGGATCTGACGACCCCTCTTTGCGTCACTTCTCTCCAACCTGTGCAATTGCAGTACCTGCAGCCTCTCCTGCTCCTTCTGGAGCATCTTCCTCAGGATCTCCACCTTCTGGTTGTGGACAATGTTGTTCTCCTCCTGGGAAAGACACAGAGATGAAGGTTGGGTTTGTTGGGGCAGATAAAGAGAATAAGAAATTTCCATTTCTCACCTACTTCCTAAACACGGGCTCTGAAAAGCCCTCTGAGAAACAACTCCAATTTCCAACCCTATCCTATGCATTCTTTCTTGATTTTGAACAGTTTTTGACACTCTAAAAACCTGTATTTCTGTTATCTCAGCTAGGACTGGACACAGACAGGACTGGACACTTTTACTCACAAAATCCTTTTTCCTAAGTGAACAAATATTCCATTTATAAGGATAAATATTCCACTGTCAATCTGAAATGCAAAAAAGAAACCAGGCCCAAACCACCCAACTCTTTTTTCCTCTGCCAAGAGAGCTCCAAGCCTTACCCCCATGAGCACGGGGCTGGTGATCCTCTCTGCATTCCCTGACGTGCCAGGAGAGTGGGGGGATGTCATGATGGGAGACATATGCCCAAAAGCTGCCAGATCCACGTCGGAATCCGCCAAGGGAATCTGGGGGGACCCTGGAGGGCGCCCCTGGACAGTGAGAGCTACATAGGAACCCGCTGTGGGGACACAAGGACAGGCACAGGTCACACACACGGGGACGTTTCTGAGACAGCACTCCCACCATTCCTCCTCCCCAGCACTGAGCCTGAGAGCACTGCCTGCCTTCAAAATTTCAGTTATTCCAAAAACTTCCATGAGATTCAGCCCTTATAAAAGCAAGCAATCCGATTTCCAGCCCAGCAGGTTCCATTTACACAGAATAAACCACACCAGGCTGCAAGGAGCCACCACCACCCTCCTTCCCTGCACGAGAAAATCCACCAGGAACCTATTTCCTGTAGGGCATCACACAGAAATGCACATTAAGTGGTATTGAAGGTGGAGACAAAAGAAAAAAGCACCCAGGCAAGGCTTGGTGCTAATTCAAGCATTAAGTCACGGAGAAGCTACAGGAGAAGGGATCAGCTTAAATTCAGGATGTCAAAATAATTTCAATGTCACTTCCCTGTTTCATCTCTCAGCATTCCCCTTTATCTCTCAGCATTGACCTCACCCCTGCCACTCCACAGGGCCCTGGAAATGGTGCCTGGCACGCTTTAGAGGTGACACAAGTGCCACCTGCCTCTACTCACACTTGATCAGCTTGACCACCTCCAAATGGTTCGAGTGTGTCACCAGAGTCCCGTTCACCTGGGCAGGGAGGGGAGAGAATCCAGTGTTTAACTCCTGATTTCCAAGCAATTCCAAGCACCAGAATGAGCAGCAGCATTTTCCTCTCCCCCATCTCCATTACTGCCTCTTCCAAGGCATTACCAGATAAATAATTGATCCTTCTGGCAGTTTATCTCAGTGAGCAGAGCTCTGCAAAAAGGAAGCTGTGCACACACCACCGAAAGAGCTCGAGCAGGCACACAAACAAAAAAAGGCAATCCATCTCTGCCTGGGCAGAAAAACAACAGGGTAGCTAATTTAATTCACTCATTTCAATGCCTGGTTGAAATCCCAGCTCCATCTGTGTCAGGAGCTGCTGCAGCATTTTGCAGCACTCGTTTACAGAGCCTTTTAAGTCACTGACTTGATTTCTTACTTGCTTGGGACTAAAAAAGAGCATGGAGCTGGGGGCAGTTAGGGGGGAAATAATTCAGGGAGGCTGTTTATTCACAGGTCATTATTAACAATTCCTTTCCTGGTTTTATTGTGTTTGTGATACTCAGACCTGGCAGGGTGCTGAATTTGTCCATAAAATGCTGAAATGAGGATCTGGAGGAGAGTCATCCCCAGAACACTGAAACTCAGACCATTCCTAATGCAAACACCACAGCAGACACATCAATGACTTTTTTTTTTCCAGGGAAAAAGCTCCTTTAAGGCAAAGGACCCATTTCCCTCACAGCTTCAATGCCCTTACCTTGATAATCCTGTCACCTGTCTGCACTCCAGCCCGCATGGCTGCTCCATCTGGAGAGGCAAGAAATCATTTAGTTCCCATTTCAATACAATCATTCATAGCAAAAATGGCTTTAAGACTTCTGTAGATCATGCAGAACACTTCTGCACTCAGCCAAGCTTCCCCTAGCAGTAAAACCTCTGGGGTCTGGAGCAGTTCTGCCTTCACCTGGCACTGGACACACCAGGCCACGATCCCACCATGTCCCAAGGAGTCATTTCCTGCCCCTGGGATGCAAGAGGTGAACTCCAAACCCACCAGATCAGAGAATGAGAGAATGAACCAGGCTGGAAAAGAGCTCTGAGATCATCAAATCCAAACTCTGACCCAACACCTCCTCATCAACCCAACCCTGGCACCGAGTGCCACCTCCAGGCTTGTTTTAAACACATCCAGGGATGGTGACTCCTCCACCTCCCTGGGCAGGTGATTCCAGTGCCCAGCCACTCAGAATTTTTCCCTGATGTCCAGCCTGAACTCCCCCTGGCACAGCCTGAGGCTGTGTCCTCTCCTTCTGTCAGTGGGAGAAGATTCCGAGGTAGGGATTCACAGCTCAACCCTGACCTTGCCCATCCCTTCCCAAGCTGCAGCCTCCCCACCTGGAAGGGCTTGGGGGTTTTTTTCTCCACCTCACACACATTTCCAGGACGGAAAGCTGGGAGACTGGGGGGTGCTCTCACCTTCCTTGACAGACTGCACGAAGACGGGGTTGTCCCCGCTGACCGTCAGCCCGAAGCCGTTCTCATCCCTCTGGATCACCACACACCTCTGCACCAGCCCTGGGGGACAGGGGACAGGCAGCACACACAGGAGGGGACACAAAGAGACACGAGCCAGGCATCAGTCCAAATCCTGATCCTCCCAGACAATCCCAGAGCGCCCAAAGGGACGGGGATGACACGGCACAGGGAAATACCAGAGACAGGACAGGGCAGCAGTGCAGAAATGGAGAGGGATGGCAGGACAGGTGGAGCTCATGGCTGCAGCTACACTGAACAGAGATGCAGAGAGCTCAGACACGACCTGAGGGAAAGGCAGCTTCTGGAGAAGAGCAGCAGCACCCACAGCAATGAGCAGAATTCCCTTTGTCTGCGTTCACAGTCCAGGTGCTGCTGCAGCACCAAAAACACCCAACAGCTTCTACAAGAAGCACAAACCCCTCAGAGCAGTATCAGGCTAAACCAGATTTCTTGATCAGGAGAAGCTCCCCCAAATCTCAGCCTAAATCTCCTCCTGGAGCACCTTCTGCTCCAGGTGAGACATTGCACAGAGCCAGAGGAGCAGAGGAGAGCAAGCACTGAACTGTCCTGAACGGGACTCCTGAAACAAAAACCAGTCCAGGGCCAAAATCCCAGGAGCTGGGTTTGAATCTGCCCCTCCTTTAACCTGCTGTGCCACATCAAAGGCTGCTGGCTCTGCTTCCTGCTGTACTCAGAATAATGTGCACACAAATGGGGTGGCACAGGTGAACTCATTCAGTGGGAGCAGCACTCGGAGCAGGGGGAACACCTGGGAGGGTTTTTGTTCACCTGGAAGCGAAATGAGGGAAAGACAAAACACAGCAAGCAGCCCTGGGATATTCCTTGCCAAGCACTTTCCAAGGAGCAGCTGCAAAAAGCCTCCCCCAGTGGAGCTGTCACAGTGAAAATTGACTTCAGGAGCTCTGGAAATGCCTCCACAATGCTCCTTTATTTACAATTGATTATTAAAAAATAATCCATTTTTATGTTTTTTTTGTTTTTCTTTATACCACCCTTATTTCTGGTCAGAAATTGTTGTCAGAAATGCTGCACAAAGTGAAATAAAACTTTTAAAAAGGCAAATTTCTCTGGAAAACACAAAAAAAAAGCTGGTAAGAACTGCAAAAAAAAAAAAACCTCAGGGAGAGGAATTTCAGTTTCAATTTTCAAGTTTCAATTTAAAAACATCTCAAATCTGGGGCTTCAAAACAAAACCCAAAATTTATCACAAAGTTGCAGAAAATATGTGGAAGTTTGTGTCAAATCCAGGTTGGTATTTAGGCCAGGAATTGATCATTGCTAAATATAAAAAATACAAAGGAAGATATTTTTGGAGAGTGAGTTGTGAGGAAATGGGAGGAGAAGGTGATACCTCACCGGTTGTTTCAGTTTTGACAGTGTTTTATGTTTTTATTTTAATAGTAAAATTTTTCATACATTTTCTCTAAACATTGTCCATGTTTTCTTAACCAACCTAAATTGTTTTAAATTTCTAAATTGTTTTTCATTCCTTTCTCCTGAAGTGGAGAAAGATGACAGACTGTGTCATTATCCTGTGGAATTGTAGAGGTGGTGACCCCATTGAGCAAGCCACGATTGTCTTAAAAAAGATATAAAAATATTTTAAAATAATAATAAAAAATATATTAAAAATTTAAAATATATATATATATAAAATAAAAAAAAAATATATTAAAAAAAAAAAATAAAATATATAAAAATTTTAAAAAATATAAAAAATAAACAAAAAATTTAAAATAAAAAAGAAAAAATAAAAAAAATAAACAAAATTAAAATAAAAAAAATAAAAATATAAAAAATAAACAAAATTTAAAATAAAAAAATAAAAAATAAAATATATAAAAATAAACAAAAAATTAAAGAAAAAATATAAAAAATAAACAAAAAATTTAAAAATAAAAAATAAACAAAAAAAATATAAAAAATAAACGAAAAATTTAAAAATAAAAAATAAAAAATAAAATTTAAAAGAAAAAGAAAAAAAGGCAGGCCTCTTTTTCCTAGTCCTGCCTAAGTAATCCTAACCTACTCTAAAATCTACTTATTTCTTTCATACCCAACAGTACAACACTCACCCACCACCCTGAAAGGAAATTTCAGTTTTAAGTTCATTTAAGAGATGAAAATTCCACTTTGAGAAAAGGCATTTAATATTGTGGGAGATCATGGGACTAATTAGCAAATTACAGCATCATGAGCTACCTCAGTGTCCCTCCTGATGATCTTACACCACCTTTATTTCTAAGAGCTTGCTTTGCTTTCCCATTCCTGAAGGCACAGCAGGCAAAATTGAGGAATTTGGGACTTTGGGAAAGGAAGGAACAGAGCTCTCCAAAATCTGATTCCAGGTGGGTATGGAGGGAACCCAGGGAATTAATTGGGAAGATGCTGTCCCAGGCAGACTGGCTCTGCTGGCATGGATGGCAGCAGAGCAGGGACTCTCTGCTCTGCAGACTCTCTGTAGCAAATGACAGCATCATGGAGTACCTCAGTGTCCCTCCTGATGATCTGGATTTTGTTGAATATACAAACACGAGGTGGTTGGGTTCATGAACGAAAACATCTCACTGAGAGCTTCATCTCACTGTCATTGATAATAAATACAATAATAGTAAACAAAATATAAATATTATCAATAATAAATAAATAGAATTAACTTCTGTACATCAGAACCATTGCCCTCCCTGACCACTCTGCCCCTCCAAGCCACTCGCACACTTTGAGAAATTCTGGCTCCTTAATTAAAAATCCCCGTGGCTCCCAAACCACCTGGGCTCCTTCCACTGCTCTGCATGGAAATGAGGAGCCCCCAGAGCCTGCCCAGCCACTCCTGCTCCCCTCCAGCGTGGAAATGGGGCTGGGAGCGCTGGGAAAACCATCCCAGGGCTTCTGCAGCATCCCAGCAATTCCCCCTGGGGCTGGGGGAGGGATGGGAAGGAAAATCCCCCCACCCTGCAGCCCCAGAGCAGGGGAGAAGGGCAGGGAGGTGCCTCTGCCTCCCCTCCTTTTATAGGATGCAGATTCCTGGAGTCTCACCTGCCAGGAATGATGCCCGGGGCTGGGCTGTGGGAACTGGTGCTGTTTCAGACAATCTGCTCCTTCCCAGCTCCTTCCCAGCCCCACAGGCTCCATCAGCAAGGCTCTAAGCTCAGCTTTAGACTCAGTAGGACTGGTCTTGTTTACAGACACAGAGAGCCCGGGCTCTGCTCTGCCATGGGGGTTCTGTTTCTCCACAAGCAAAAATCCTTGGATCCACTGATCAGGGCCCATGCAACACACACTGAGCTGGCAGAGGGTAATCTGATTTAATTCAGGTTTATTCAAGTTAGGCTCTTTCACCCCACAAGCCTCCAATTTCACCACCTGATGAATTTAGAATGGAGAAACAACTGGAATGAGGACAACTTGACCTGAAATGAGTCCAGAATTGCTTTTTCCTGTCCCTGTTTCCTTCAGATAAGAGACAAACACTTAGCCCTTCTCCTGATCCAATATAAAATGAGGAATGAGGTGGAGGAGATGCACTTTCTAGTGATTTTAATGAAATTATCTGGAAGTTTCCTGGAGATAACACGGTGACCTGCAGGGCTAGATCAGCTCTGACAGCAGCCCCTGCCTCACCCACCCTCAGAGTGCTCTTACTCTGCTCATTTTGCAATATCTCACCATGATATTCCACTTTTTTCCAGCTGAAACTCAGTGAATATTCCAAAGCCAACAGAATTCATCACTGACAGTACTCAAACTCAAATCAATAATCATCTTAGTCCCATTTTTCCTTCCCCTTTATGTCATGGAGTGAGGAGACATCACTTAACTGTGCTTCAAAATCAAACTCTGTCTGTGCCTTGAGTGGATTCCTAAAATCCTGGAGGAAAAATCATCAATTTTGATATTTTTTGTGCTGATGGAGGTGAAAATCCTCCTGAACTCCCTGGTGCAGCCTCAAGCCAGGAGCACAGCAAAGCAGCCAAAGAGGTCAAAATGAAAAGTGAAAGCAGAGAGCAAAGCTGCAGGGAAAGCTGAGAGGAGCCTCAGTAGGTGGCACTGTCCCTCTCCCTTCTCCAGGAATGCCTCTGGGATGGTGGAAGGACAAAGTTTGGAATTCTCAAGGTCACTGGCACCCCAAGGACAAAATCAGTGTCTCCAAGAGCCTGGCCAGGCCCACCTGGGCTGCACAACAGCTCCCCTGGGAAGGGAATTCTGATTTTTCTCTTCTTTACATCCTATTTGGAAGGTATTTAAGAATATAGGGAATTTTTGGAGCAACAAACAGAGCATTTAAAAACCTGAGAGAGAGGATGAGAGACCAGGATGGACGGATGGGGTGTGCAGCCACTGGAAGGTGCCCCTGCCCATGGAATGGTTGGAATAAAATCATTTTTAAGGATTCTTCCTACCCAAATCAGCCTGGGGGATTCCATGGGATGGGAATTCCATCTCCCAAAGTCTGCAGGAGCTGAGATTTGGGAACCAAAACCTCCCCTGGGGGAATGAGGCCACCAGAGGAAAATGGAGTTTAATAGAGGGGTTTGGAATGAATCATTCCATGAACTAAAAAAACCCAAACTCCTGGGGTTTCACTTCATTTGGGAAGATTTCTGGTTAGAAATTGTCGTCAGAAATGCTGCTCCACAAAGAGAAACAGAACTTTTATAAAGGCAAATTTCTCTGGGAAAACGGTGGCCACAACATAAAGACAAAAAAAAAAAAAAAGCTGGTAAGAACTGCAGAAAAAAAAATCCTCAGGGAGAGTAATTTCAATTTCAATTTTCAAGTTTCAATTTTAAAACATCTCAAATCTGGGGCTTCAAAACAAAAACCAAAATTTATCACAAAGTTGCAGAAAATATGTGAAAGAGTTTGTGTCAAATCCAGGTTGGTATTTAGGCCAGGAATTGATCATTGCTAAATATAAAAAATACAAAGGAAGATATTTTTGGAGAGCAAGCGAGTTGTGAGGAAATGGGAGGAGAAACTGATATCTCACCCACCACCCTGAAAGGAAATTTCAGTTTTAAATTCATTCAAGAGATGAAAATTCTACTCTGAGAAAAAGATATTAAATATTGTGGGAGATCATGGGACTAATTAGCAAATTACAGCATAATGAACTACCTCAGTGTCCCTCCTGATGATCTGAATTTTGTTGAATATGAACATGAGCTGGTTGGATTATGAATGAAAATATCTCACTGAGAGCTTCATCTCACTATCATTAATAATAAATACAATAATAGTAAACAAAATATAAATAAATATCATCAATAATAAATAAAAAGAATTAACTTCTGTACATCAGAACCATTGCCCTCCCTGACCACTCTGCCCCTCCAAGCCACTCGCACACTTTGAGAAATTCTGGCTCCTTAATTAAAAATCCCAAGAGGTGAGAACAAACACCCAGCAAATCCCCACCTCCTTTTCCTGCTGCCATTCCTGCCTCCCCTATTTATTAATCCCTTTCCAGCCCCCATCCCTCCACCCAGTCAGCAGGGAGGAAAATGTCAGTCCAGGATTTCTCCTCGGAGGGTTTGGAATTGTTTGGTGCCTTCCAAAGCAAACAGCAGAGCTCAGCACACATTCCAGAGAAACCTGGGAACTGCAGACAAAGGGGAGGGCAGGACCAGGGGGGAGGGAGGAAAAGTGGGAGCTGCTCCCAGGAGGGGAAGGGGAAGGGAAGGGAAGGGAAGGGAAGGGAAGGGAAGGGAAGGGAAGGGAAGGGAAGGAAAGGGGAAGGGGAAGGGGAAGGGAAGGGGAAGGAAAGGAAGAAAGGAAAGGGAAGGAAAGGAAAGGGAAAGGAAAGGGAAAGGAAAGGAAAGGAAAGGAAAGGAAAGGAAAGGGAAAGGAAAGGAAAGGAAAGGAAAGAAAGGAAAGGAAAGGAAAGGAAAGGAAAGGAAAGGAAAGGAAAGGAAAGGAAAGGAAAGGAAAGGAAAGGAAAGGAAAGGAAAGGAAAGGAAAGGAAAGGAAAGGAAAGGAAAGGAAAGGAAAGGAAAGGAAAGGAAAGGAAAGGAAAGAAAGGAAAGGAAAGGAAAGGAAAGGAAAGGAAAGGAAAAAGAAAGAAAAGGAAAGGAAAGGGGAAAGGAAAGGAAAGGGGAAAGGAAAGGGGAAAGGAAAGGAAAGGGGAAAGGAAAGGAAAGGAAAGGGGAAAGGAAAGGAAAGGAAAGGAAAGGAAAGGAAAGGAAAGGAAAGGAAAGGAAAGGAAAGGAAAGGAAAGGAAAGGAAAGGAAAGGAAAGGAAAGAGTGGGAGCAGCTTCCAGGGATCCTGGACATGGGGACAGCACGTGGGAAGGAAGAATCCTGGACACAGGGACAGCACCAAGGAAGGATGGATGAGTGGGAGCTGCTTCCAGGGACCCTGGACACGGGGACAGCACCTGCAGGGAGCTTGGGGGAAGCCCCAGCTCCCGTTGGGAAGCTGTGTTTGCTCCTGGCACACGGGGAAGGGCCGAGCTCTGCCAGGCTGGGGCACAGGGATAAACACGAGATGTTCCAGCAAAGCCAGGCATGAACAGCAAAATATCCCAGCAAAGCCAGCAAATGCTTCCTGCCACCAACCCTCAGCACCTCCAGAGATCCGTGGGAAGCACAGATGGGCACAGGGATGTGCTCTGCTGCTGGAGCCAGGGGAGGAGGGAGGCTCCAGAAGCACAGAACCATCCCCAAATCGCTGCTGCTGCTCCAGCCCTTCCCTGGGAGGGGGCAGGAGGGATGACAAGCTGCAGCAAGGCAGCTCTCCCCCAGACAGCTTTCCATCCAGGCACCCTCCAAAGCTGTTTACAGCTTCTGCAGGAACACTCTCACACCCTGAGGAGCGTGACTATCATGTTACTTTGCTTATTTTTAAAAAAAAAAAAAAAGAAGTGTGTGGTTGAAAATTGCAGGGGAAGTGAAGAGATCCTGCAGGAAGAACAGGACACACCTCCCCAAACTGCACCAGCTCTTCCTAACGTGCCTGTGTTGGTTTAAACTCCTCAGGGTTGGTGTTGTTGGGTTATTTTTCAGTGTTTCTTGCTCTGGCAGCATCGTTTTGTATTCCAGAGGTGGCTTAAGAAGCATCAACACCTGGCAGTTTGATTCCAGCGGAATGCTAAAGGTGATGATTCTGGAACAGTCACTGCACCCAAAATCCCACAGCAGCAGCAATTTTCTGAACAGATTAAAATCAGAAAGTGTCACAGACTGTTCTAAACATGAATTAAAAAAAAAATAATAACAGGAAAGAAAAAAAGGCAACTCCATGGCTGGAGTCAAGACATGGAAATAAGAAATGCAGCCAAGTCCAAGGGGCTGAAGATGCTGACAGGATCCAAAAAAACAACTTGTGAATACTCATTACCTTCTAAATTCCAAGGTGTGAATGCAAATATCTACAGAGACTGGCAGTGGAATAAGTCACTGCAGCCTGGGGGGTGTCACAGCCCCGCAGTGACACAGCTGGAGAGCCGAGGGAGCAAACAGCCCCATCCCAACAGCAGCAGGAGTGGGGAGAATCCCACCCCAAACTCCTGATGTGACACTGATTGCAGCCTCCAAGCCCAGCAGGGCAGGGTCACTCCCTCCCTCCGGGACACACAGGGGGGAAGCTCACAGCCTCACATTCATTTAAATTATTCACAGGTACATTTTTCCATTTCTGTTCACAGGAACCCACAAATAATGCAGAAGATGAATTTCTTGCTTCAACCTTGCCAGAACATGGCACAGACTATCCTACAAATCCTCACCCTGCCATGAGCACCCAGTGACACCTGCACAGGTGCCAGCAGGGCAGGGTCACTCCCTCCCTCTGGGACAGAGAATGGAGAGGTTCACATCCTTACATTTATTTCAATTATTTACATTTTTCCATTTCTGTTCACAGGAACCCACAAATAATGCAGAAGATGAATTTCTTGCTCCAACCTTGCCAGAACAATGGCACAGACTATCCTACAAATCCTCACCCAGTGACACCTGCACAGGTGCCAGCAGGGCAGGGTCACTCCCTCCCTCTGGGACAGAGAATGGGGAAGCTCACATCCATTTATTTAAATTATTTAGATACATTTTTCCATTTCTGTTCACAGGAACCCACAAATTATTCAGGAAGATGAATTCCTTGCTCCAGCCTCCTATGGCCCAGCCTTTCCTACATCACAAACCCCTCTGGGAGCTGTGACCTCACCCTGCCAGGACACCCAGTGACACCTGCACAGGTGCCAGCAGGGCAGGGTCACTCCCTCCCTCTGGGACAGAGAATGAGGAAATTCCCATCTTATTTAAATTATTCACAAATACATTTTTCCATTCTGTTCAGAGGAACTGACAGAGACAACCTACAAATAATGCAGGAAGATGAAGTTCTTGCTCCAACCTTCATGGTGAGAATATGACACAAATCTTCCTACAAGCACAAACCCCTCCAGGAGCCGTGACCTCAATGCCAGGACACCCAGTGACACCTGCACAGGTGCCAGCAGGGCAGGGTCACTCCCTCCCTCTGGGACAGAGAATGAGGAAATTCCCATCTTATTTAAATTATTCACAAATACATTTTTCCATTTCTGCACAAAGGAACCCAAAAATAATGCAGAATATGAATTTTTTGCTCCAACCTTGTCAGAACAATGGCACAGACTTTCCTACAAATCCTCACCCAGTGACACCTGCACAGGTGCCAGCAGGGCAGGGTCACTCCCTCCCTCTGGGACAGAGAATGAGGAAATTCTCATCTTATTTAAATTATTCACAAATACATTTTTCCATTTCTGCACAAAGGAACCCAAAAATAATGCAGAATATGATTTTTTTGCTCCAACCTTGCCAGAACAATGGCACAGACTTTCCTACAAATCCTCACCCTGCCAGGAGCACCCAGTGACACCTGCCCAGGTGCCAGCAGGACCCAGATTCCACGTTTTCCAGGCACTAGCACACTACAAGCTGAGAACTGAAGCAGGAGGGAGGGGCAGTCCCTGCTGCAGAGCCAACCATGCGGATCAGGGGAGGAGGAGAAGCCTGGGATGCACAGACAGGAAAAGCAGGAGCTGCCCAGGGCGAGGCTGCAGCTTTGGCTTACCATAGGTCTCGGATCTACTCTCCTCAGAACTAGACTTTGTCTTCTTGGAGGAGCTGTCTGCACGAGAGCAGGAGAAAAGGAGAGAGAGATATAGAAAATATGGAGACCAAACATGAGAAAAAAAAAAAAAAACAACAAACAAACGAACAAACTTCATGAAAAAAAAACACAGAGTCGGATTTCTCGGGTTAAATCGTGCAGAACATAAATAAGATGTGAACAAAACACAGGTGGAACACTTGGAGTGAGGGGTGAATAATACACAGACACAGGTAACAGCACACAGAATCTGTTACGGGATCTAGGACACGACCAGAGGAGTTCTCTGCAGGAATTCCAGCTAAAAACCAGTCCAAGCACGGAGACTCTGGCAATGTTTGTCCCCAGAGTCAATTCAACAACCAGCACAGGCACAGCAGTTCAGCATCCTGAATTCACCCCTTCCAAAAGAGAAGGATTTTCTGCAGGCTGCACTGCAGAGCTCCCCTATCAAAGCACAGGTAACAGCTCTCAATGCTGGAGTGACTCTCTGCAAATTCAGATTACAGGAATTCCTGAAGGTTGATTCTGGACAAACTGAATTCCTTCTGCAAAACGAGTTCACAGCCCGAGACCTCCCCCAAGCTGAAATAATTTTACATTGCCTATCCCAAAGGAGAAAGGAAAAGAAGATGAGCACTAAATCAGTTTTTTTTTTCCTTACAGGATGTTTCTAACTGGCATTTAAAGCCCATTCCCATTTATTTTGTGCACACTAGAGGGACTCATGCAGAAACCATTACCAGGGTGCTCTAGAAACATCAGCCTTGTGCACAAAAAAACCCAAATCCTCCAAGCTCCTTCCATTCACCTCCCCCTGTGATCCCCGAGCCCCAGGGAAAAGCCTGGATGCACAGACAGGAAAAATGCACCTTGCACGGGGCCAGGAGGCTCAGACAGGAGCCTGGCAGGAATTCCATCAGCAGGCACTGGGTGAGTGCTTCAGAGAGAACAAGAACCCCTCATTTCCCTGATTTAACCTCTGGGAAGGCTAAATAAAAGCAGGATAGCAAATCCTTTAAAAATGAGGTGTTTATCTCCAAACGTGAAGCACAAATTCACTTTGCAAGAGGCTGAGAGGGATCAAAACCTCCTAAAGAACAAAACAAAGCCCCCAAAAATTAAAAACCCCAGCAGGGGAAACCCAGCCCTGGCTGATCCAACCACACCTCCAGTTTCAGACTTCACTAAAGAACTGCTCCCAGCTAATCCCAGCTCCTCTGCCTCCTGACTCTGCTGCAAGTGGAAGTTGTTGTAATTATTTACTGATACACTAATGCAGGTTGATGATGGGAGTTTAAAATCAAGCCCACGTTCATCTCAATGCAGAACAACCCAGCTCCGAAAACCACACTCCAATCATTTTTATTCTGCTTCCCAGAGCTCCTGTTTGGGTTTTTCCCTGGGATTTTAGGACTTTACCTGTGGGATCGAAGTCGTGGGTGCTGCTGCAGCGTTCAACCTTCTGCTTCTTGTCAGCTGGGGACTCTCTGCTCAGGATGCTGCCGTGTCTGGGGCACAGGAAAGCACAAACCCCTCACTCCAGAGCCCTGCAGGAGCTGCTCCCCTCCCCAGCACCCTCACCCAGCTCTGCCTGCTCACAAACCCACATCCAAATCAATGGAGGCATCCAGTTCCTTTGAAATATTCATTGCCAGGCTGGATTCGAAGGGGAAAATGATCTCCCTTGCAATCTCTGGGAGTGGATCCAAGGCTCCAGGAACAGCCTTGGTAACCTCCAGAACTGGTGACAGCAAGAGCATTCTCCTGATCTGTCAGCATCAGCCCCTGTTTTATCTTAAAAGCCAAATAAATTTCATGGAAAAAAAAAAAACCCTCCTGAAATCTGAGCTCTCCCAGCTAACCTGAAGCATTTCAGCGTGTCAAAATTAAAGATTTAGGATATCTTTAGGTATTTATGTATCTATTTAGGTATCTTTATATCTATATATATATCTAGATCTATCTACATATCTATCTATATCTATTTAGATATCTTTATATCTATATATCTGTATCTATCTATATATTTAGATATCTTTATATCTATATATATCTATATCTATATATATTTAGATATCTTTATATCTATCTATATCTATCTATTTAGATATCTTTATATCTATACATCTATATCTAGATATCTATATCTATTTAGATATCTTTATATTTATATATATCTGTATCTATCTATATCTATATTTAGATATCTTTGTATCTATCTATATCTATTTATCTATTTATATATCTTTATGTCTATCTATATCTATTTAGATATCTTTATATCTGTATATCTATATCTATATTTAGATATCTTTGTATCTATCTATCTATATCTATATCTGTATCTATATATCTATATCTATTTAGATATCTTTATATCTATATATCTATATCTATCTCTATCTATATCTATTTAGATATCTTTAGAAGCACCTGCACATGCTGCACCCCCTTCCTTCCCTGAGCATCTCAAATCTCAGCCCCCAGCCATGTCACAGAATGCAAATGATCACCCTAACCCAAAAATAAATCTATTTTTGGCACCTTATCCCCACCTGGATGTTGATTTCCTCACATCTGGAACGGGTACTACAAGCTGTGCTTGTGTATTTGTGTGTATTTTTAATTTTAAAAGCATTCCCCCTGCAAAAATGCTGCAGCGTAATTTACAGTACAGATAAAAAAATCAAATGTCAGGAACTCACCTCGAAGGTTTTTTGAGAGGAAACCTGAAAAGAAAAAAAAAAAGGAGTTTAATGAACTTTTATTTTTCAATATGAGGTTTGATATCAACATTAATGCTTAAATGCCAACAGTTATTTTACATTTCTGGGGCACCCTCACAAAAAACAATCTCTGTCTTCATGGAACTCTGTGAACTTGGCATCCTGGAGACAAGTGCTACAAAACTGAAATTAAATTACCTACTCTAAGTATTATTATCCATACAGATAACAAAAGCAACAAAGTTGAAGAGAGAGAAAAGTACATTTGTATTTTTAACTGAGGAGAACATGGGATTTAGGAATCCAGGGGTTTTTTTTTCCCTGGAATTACTGCCAGAACAAGGTGGGTGCCATCCACCAGAACTTCTCCTCTCATAAAACACAATTATTTCCTTCTCAGATTTACAAGTTCAGCTCCATTCTTGCTCCATTGATGTTTTAGATCCTCCAGTTGGAAGGCAAACACACATTTAGAGCTGGGTGAGGCAAGGACAGGTAACTTAAATCACTTTTTGCTCTAAATGAAGACTCTGCAGGTGTTTCCCAGTTGATCATTTCCCCCTGTATGTATATAAAAGTTATTATTAAAGCATTTTCTCCTATTTAAATACATTTCACTTCTTGAAAATGGATTTAAATGAAGGCAGGGACAGGTTGGGTGAGGAATGAGAGGGAAGAAATTCAAGCCCATGCAACTGGAACACCACAGAGGCTACCAGGGCAGTAAATGACCTTTAAGTTTTTAATTTTATTTTATGTTTTTAGTTGAAACAGACTGGTTTGGTGATGAGCAACAGCCCCAAAGTCTGGAGAGCAAAGGACAATGGGAGAGGGACAAGGAGCAGCTCCAAAGCCAGGCTTAGCAAAGGACAATGGGAGAGGGACAAGGAGCAGCTCCAAAGTCAGGCTTAGCAAAGGACAATGGGAGAGGGACAAGGAGCAGCTCCAAAGCCAGGCTTAGCAAAGGACAATGGGAGAGGGACAAGGAGCAGCTCCAAAGCCAGGCTTAGCAAAGGACAATGGGAGAGGGACAAGGAGCAGCTCCAAAGCCAGGCTTAGAGAGGTTGGAGATCAAGAGGGGTTTGGAATCTCCTCCCAAATGAGTGAAAGGAGGAGAGGGAATGGCCTTGGGCTGTGCCTGGGCAGGGTCAGGCTGGGCAGCAGCAGGGATTTCTCCATGGAAAGGGTTGTCAGGCACTGGGAGAGGCTGCCCAGGGAGGTTTGGAGCCCCCATCCATCCCTGGAGGTGTCCAGGGAACACCTGGACGTGGCATTCCTGTGATGCTGAGCTGAGCAGCTGGTCCAGCACACAGAACCAAACATTCTCCCACACCATTACAGCCAAGATTCCTCGACTGGCACCACAAAACTGCCCCGAATTCTCTTCTTGTCACCTCCTCCCCTGTTCTTTCCTCGATAACTCCACTTGGAGCAGCCCAGGCAGGAAAATCCCAGTCCTAAAGCTCCAGTAACTCCCTCCCATTACAGAGAACCCAAAAGTGGCTGAGCTGAGCCAGCCTAAGCCCTGTCTTGGAGCAAGAGCTGTGCCATGGAGTGTGGCTACACCCAGAACTGGCCAGCTCCCACATGCCAGTGCCCTGTGCAAACATGCACTAATATGGAACTCCAGAGAGAGCCTCTGATGACACATTAGGCAAAGGAAATTAAAATGCTGTCTGCCTGATCCTGAAAATAATTATCCCCAGCAAGACACTTGCCATCTTGGAGATAACAGCACGGAATTGAGCTCAGCTACAACTGCAGCTTCCAAATTAAGGGGGTAGATGGGGCCTGTGATTGCAGGAACAGCAAAAAGTTAATTAATTAGAGGCAAGAGCTGGTAGCTCTCTTTCCTCCTGCCCCTAAAAGCTGTGTTTTAATAATCTGAGAAGGCTGGGAGATGCACTCTGATTCGAATAAGAAACATCCTCTCCTCATTGTGTTCCACCTGCAACGCCACATCCCTTTAGCATCCCGTGCTCCCATGGACAAATTTCAGCCAGGGAGGGAGGACTCAGTGCAAGACAGAGCTCCAACCCCAAAGCAAAGCAAACAAAAGTCATCTCAGGCCAATCCAACCCTGCCTGAACCCTGAGCAGCCAACAGATGCAGCAGCAATCAAGAGTTTCAATGAAAAGCAGAAAAGGGGGGGAAAAAAAAAATGAATCCAGGGGAAAAACAGGAAAAGATGCTTAGGATGAATGACATCACATTTTTTATCTGATGCATTTGAACTTTTGAGCTGCATAAAAAGCCCTAATGCCACTGATAAGTGTTTTAATGAAGCGTTTTAGTGACAAACTTTATCCTGCAGAGGTTCTTATCAGCAGCCAGAGCTGCAGGCTCTGCTCCTGCAGCAACAGGCAGAGTCTGTGGACAGCACAAAGCCAGGTCAGTGTTGCACCTTTCGGGCTGGCTCGGAGCTCCTCCTTATCTGTGAGACACAAAAGTCCCATTTTCCAGGCCCAGAAGTTGTGTAAAACCTTTCTGCTTGTTCTACCTAGGCTGGTGATTCATGACTTAGGAAGGAACTTTAGAGTTTGTGTAAATAAAGCAGCGCTGAAATCACTGGAATTTTTTCAGTGCTCTGACGTTACCGGTGAACACAAAGTTCCTGTGGGCTGGGAGCCAAAATCCCCTTGTTCCTAATCCAGAACTGAGCTCACAGCTGGATGGTCCAAGGGGTCAGGATCCAGCTGGCTCTGGAGAATCCTCCTCCCTGGGAAGAGCCCCCAGCCCAGGGCTGTGTCCCCCATCCCTGGCAGCTCCAGGAAGTGACAGAGCCCCTTGGCCACCTGCCAGCTTCCGGAGTGTCCTTCTTGTCCCAGGCAGGCAGGGATGGAGGCAGGGACAGGTTGGGAGCAGGGAATGGAGGCAGGGACAGGTTGGGGATCAAGGCAGGGACAGGTTGGGAGCAGGGACAGGTTGGGGAGCAGGGACAGAGGCAGGGACAGGTTGGGGAGCACGGAATGGAGGCAGGGACAGGCTGGGGAGCAAGGCAGGGACAGGTTGGGAGCAGGGATGGAGGGAGAGACAGGTTGGGAGCAGGGACAGAGTCAGGGACAGGTTGGGAGCAGGGATGGAGAAAGGGACAGGTTAGGAGCAGGGACAGAAGGCAGGGACAGGTTGGGAGCAGGGACAGGTTGGGGATCAAGGCAGGGACAGGTTGGGGAGCAGGGACAGGCTGGGGAGCAAGGCAGGGACAGGTTGGGAACAGGGATGGAGGGAGAGACAGGTTGGGAGCAGGGACAGGTTGGGAGCAGGGACAGAGTCAGGGACAGGTTGGGAGCAGGGATGGAGGCACCAGATCACCCCAGAAAAGCTCTTTGGGTGCTGCACATCCAACACTCCTCACCCTCTCCTGCCTCTCCTTTGCTTCACAGGTATTCCCTAAAATCAGTGGAACAGGAAAGGGATGGGCTTTGTCCAGGTCTCCAGCCCCCAAAATCCTCCCCTCCTGGATCTGAAATCATTCCTGGGCACTGAGTTATGGAATCACAGAAACTCGAGGTGCAAGAGTCAGCTGGGCTGAGGCTACAACACTGACCCTTGCTGGGAGCATTCAGGACCACATTCCTCCCCTTCTCCCATTTTTCTGCCTGAACACCACCTAGAAAACACTCCTCATTTCCCAAACTCTGTGTCCCTACAGCAGGAAGCGGAGTAAAAGCAGATAAAACCCAATCAAAGACCACCGAGGAGCCCCCATGAGTTTGAGTTCCAGTGCAACTGAACTCCACTTGGAATTATTAAATTTGAAAGCAGCCCTGAAAAACCCCCTCCCCGTGCTACAGCACCCAGCACAACACACTCCAAATTAAAATACATTTCACCTCCTCCTGTAAACAGCAAGAAGGCAGAGCAGGGTGTGGTGAACAGCTGGAGCCTTAATCCCAAAGGGAGCTGGCAAGTTTAGGCCCCACGATAAAAAACCCTGTAGACATTTTGTCTGATAACTGATGAACATCAGCACATTTCCAAACGAGTTGTTCCACTCTCCCAAACACCAGCACCAATTAAAAGCCAAGTCAGATTTTGTTTTGAAAATGCTGGGTCCGAATAATTTGAAGCCATTTAAATGCATCAAGTGACTGAGAGTGTGTCTTCTTAGTCACGCTGCGTTAGGAAAATCTATTTAAGTGAGGAAAACACACCTCCAAGCGTGGCTTAAACATTGCATTCCAGGTTAGCTCACACATATGCACCGCCAGTGCCTAAGAACCACCTTGAAACCACGCAGAAAAAGGTAATTTGAAGACTTAATGTGTCAAAAAAACCCTCACGAGAGCAGGGAGGATTCCCAGCTCCCAGCAGTACAAAGCATTCCATTCCAGCCCGGGAGGTTGAAAATATAGCTGCCCATAAATAGCACAGCATCCAGATAACCGTGGTGGGGGTTTTTAACTCCCTTACTGAAATATTACCAGGATTCAAGTATCTGCTATCTCCAAAGCTGATCAAAGAGCAAAATATTTAGATTCGGACGAGGGGCCTCAACCTTGGAAATATTTATTCACGGGCCTAACTTTAGTTCCAGCACTGCTCATCACGTGCCTGGAATGAAGTTTGTGTGTGTTTGCACTGTGCAAGGAGAAATTACTCCAACTTGTGCCCAGATGAGTAAGAAATGTTGTGAAATCTGTGCAGAAGAGAACAGCCAAAAACTGCTTGCTTGACAGAACTAATCTTTAATTAGGAGATGAACGGTTGCAATAGAAGCTGCTTCAGTGCTTTATTAGTTTCATTTAAATAAGATGTTGCCTGTTGCAGAAAAGCCCTCTGAATGAATTCTGAATTTGTAAGAGAAGCAGCTGATCATGCCAAATTCAGGAGAGAGGAGGAAACAGCCCAGGGTTGATAGTTTGTGTTTTTGATACATTTAGAAAGAGGAAAACCAAAGGTTAACTCAGGAAAAACCCCAAACTCCGGCTATTTAAAATCTCATCCTAATTCAGGAGGTTTCCACCAAGTCCTGAATCAATGAGAAGCCTTTGGGCAGCATCAGCTCCACGGGTTTTGGTGAAAAGTGAATTGAACTCGGAATTGCAGACTGGTTTGGGTTGGAAGGGGCTGAGAGCTCACCCTGCCATGGCCAGGGACACCTTTACCATCCCAGGCTGCTCCAAGCCCTGTCCAACCTGGCCTTGGACACTCCCAGGGATGGGCGCTCAAGATTGTGGGAATGCTGAGCTGGATTGTTCTCTCCTCTTGTTCACACATCCCCAAACAGACCCTGGAAAAAACAAAGTCTATTCCTGGGTGACAGGTAAAAAAAAAAAATCACAGAACCATTCCAGGACCATTCCCAGTGCATCCAGCTCCTTTAATACTCATTAAACTTCATTTTCAACACCCTGATTGCACCTCACCGACAGCACTCAGAGAAATGCTGCATTTTCTGTCTGAACCTAGGAGGTTTTAAGTGCCCTGAAATGCTATTCTGCAGACAATTCCCAGAATTTCATCTTGGAGGAGACAGAGTGAAAGAAAAACAAGGAAGGGAGTTTGTTTTCCAGGGTTGGAGAGGCACAGATCCACCAGAGCAGGTTTTTAAAAGCCCTGACAAAGGTTTCAGGGGAGAGTGCTGACACAAAGCAGCACCAACACGACCTTTGCATGGAGCTGAAGGCAGGTTTGAGTCCCAAGGAAAAGGGCACAGGGCAGTGGCAGAGCCAAGGATGAGGGCAGAACACAACTGACAGCAGATCCAGGGAAAACATGGATGCAGCAAGAGGGAGAAAAGAGCAGCTGGAACCACACCTGGGCCAGCCCTGATCCAACACCTCCAGCCCATTCACCTCACCAGCAACCCAGGGCAAGAGCAGCTTTCTGCTGGCTCATCTTTTCCGTGGATCAAAGCACAGAAGCTCAGGAAACCGCTGGGGTTTTTTTCCCAACTAAAAAACCCCAAAAACCACTGTGTGCCGATGGCGACAGATGGGACCCACGGAGCAGGGATGGGGATCCACACGGGGAGGATTCCTGGGAGCTGGCAGAGCCTAGGGTGGGTTTTAGGGACTTGCAGGAGGCAGGGAGGCACTGCAAGCTCCGTGGTATTTTTGTGGGAGTCCAGGGCAGGCAGCACAGCTGACGCAGTGACTCACGGAGGAATCCTCCCTGGCATTATTGACCTTGCACTGCTGACAGCAGAAGGAACACAGGAAATTTAGGAGAGCCCACAGAGCCAGTATCCTCTCTGTCAAACCCCCCCTGAACATCCCCGGCAGCCTCAGCGCTGCATTTCCCTTCATAAAGCACCAGCAAACGCCTCGCACTCAATATTGTATCATTTTTCAGGCCACTAATGTCTCCATCCATAACCAGAACAGGCAATTCCATTTTCCTTTTAGGAGAGAAAATGCAGAGTAGCCAATAGAGGCCATCAGCGCATTTCCTGATGGGTCAGGATATGGATCAATGCAAGGGACTGGTGCTATGGCAACCAACGCGCTGAGCACAACACTTAAACTGGGTTAAGATGAATTGGATAAAAATCAAAGTCTGGAAAGGCTGGCAAGTTCCATCTGTAATTTGGGGAGGGCCAGGGCTCCAAGAGGAAGGGATTTCTACAGGGAAGGAGAATTCCACTGGTGCCTTGCCTTCACAGGATGCTTCCTCCCTGAGCTTTAAACAATGAAATATCTATATACAGATTTCTCTTCCATTCTTGTGGTTGGCTCTGGGTGAGAGCTTCATCAGGAGGGGCAAAGAGAAGGTGGCAGCATGAGAAGGGAGCAAGAAAAGAGGGGAAAAAACCCAGCTTAAAATTAGGAAAGAAAACCAGAATGCAAAGATAAAACGGCAAGAATTTGGAGATCTGCCTCCACACACGGAATTTCCTGATGATACAGGAATGTACCATCCTAGCATGTCCTGTAAAAACGACAAGCAGGCTACTCTCAGCTTCCTCCAGGCAGCTGTAGCCCTTCCTCAGTGTCCTGCCCTGTAAAACCCCGAGCTGGGAAGGGTTTCAGCCTCTCCTTGAGCAGCAACACTCGGGAAAAGGAGAAGAAAAGCATCTCCAGAGGAGCTTCATCCACAGCCCAGCCATTCAGCCCCAGCCCAAGCAAGTGCCTCAGCTATTTTCCATGACACAAGCACTTGGATTTTTCCAAGAGCTGATGTCAGGGCTTTTCATGGAGAAAGAGCTGCATTTACTGGGCAGGCAAGGAAGGAGGGCTTCCCCAGCAGCTCCTCTCAATGTGCCCTTTGTGCTGCTCTGCTGCTCAGGCCAGGACCCTGCAAGAACTTTTAGTCCCCAAAGGGGAGGGGACAGAGACATTTCCAGCAGCCAGCGCTGTTCTTCCACTCCTCACTGACTTCCAAGGCTCAGAAGAAGCAGCAGCTTTCCCTCTGCAGTTGTCACACAAGGCCATTTATTGTTTAATATCCCCACGACGGGCTGGGAGCGGCCAAACAAATGAAAACTGGGGAGGGGGGCACTGGGGGGAACATAAATAAACGAGGCTGCTGGTGTTTCCTTAATGCTGCCTTTAGATTCGGCCTAAAAGCAAGATTTGAGTACTAGGGGATGAGGTTTGGCCACTGAACGTAGCTCAGAGCAAGCACAAACCTTGCTCAGAAGTCGGTGGGGAGCAGAGGTTGCCAAATCCCAGGTGATTTCCTGCTGGTTTCCCAACGGGAATGGTTACAAATTACTGAATCTCTCAGTTTGCACCTCTGGGAAAGAAAAAAAATAAAAAATCCACAGCTTCGAAATGGAAAAAAATGAAACACCACAAATGCTGCGAGAGGCCAAGTGTTTTTCTAAAAAAGGCTTCCAGAAAACGTTACCGTTGCAAAACTGGACACGAGAGGAGCGCACGGCAGAAAATAAACACTCAGGATCTGTTCCTTTGCGAGCTTTTACTGCACGAGCCATTTAACAGAAGTGACCAGGTACAGGAGAAAGGTCAAGCTTGTGATTTCAGGAGTTCTGACCCAGTTTTCTCACTCATTTATTTATTTGGAAGTAAACCACAGACAAATATTCCCAGGCCTAGAGAGCTCAAGCGAGGAAAAGCAGCTGAAATAAGCAGTTTGGCCATACTAGAAAAGCCCCAAAATATCCCATTTTCTCCACATTTTCACATCATCCTTGCACGTTGGGAAGAAGGGAAGGAAGAGGGGGCAGAACACTTTTGTTGTGATTCATTCCTCCAGCTTTCACTTCTAAAAAATCCTCTTAAACCCCTTTGCCCACAGCCTGAAAGAATCAAACCAAGCACCGGGCTTTCTTGAGCAGACAGGGCGTGGAATCCAAATGAACCTGCCCTCCCTAAACTGCAGCTAATTACGGGGAAATGAAATGTTTGCTTTGCTTGCCAATAATTGCAAGGCAGAGCTGGCTCGGTGGCAGCAGCAGCAGCAGCATCCCAGGAACTGCCCCAAAAATCCAAGGGAAAAGATAATTCGATTTTCCTCAGCAGAGCACAGAGACCCAAAGCTGTGGAGTGCCACGGGGTTTGCTCTCACCTGGACACAAACACAAACATCCAGGGCTGGGATCCCTCAAGTTGCCCCAAAAAATGGAAAGATAATTTGATTTTCCTCAGCAGAGCACAGACACCCAAAGCTGTGGAGTGCCACGGGGTTTGCTCTCACCTGGACACAAACACAAACATCCAGGGCTGGGATCCCTTGTGCTGCCCCAAACAATGAAAATGAGAAGACAATTCTATTTTCCTCAACAGATCAAAAAGATCCAAAGCTGTGGAGGGCCACAGGATTTGCTCTCACCTGGACACACACACCCAGGGCTGGGATCCCTCAAGTTGCCCCCAAAAATGGAAAGATAATTTGATTTTCCTCAGCAGACCAGAGAGACTGAAAGCTGTGGAGTGGCACAGGATTTGCTTTCACCTGACACACACACACAGAGCTGGGATCCCTTGGGCTGCCCCAAAAATCCAAGGGAAAAGACAATTTCATTTTCCTTCTCAGACCAGAGATACCCAAAGCTGTGGAGTGCCATGGGATTTGCTTTCACCTGGAGACAAACACCCAGGGCTGGGATCCCTTGGGCTGCCCCAAAAAATGAAAATGAGAAGACAATTCTATTTTCCTCAACAGATCAAAAAGATCCAAAGCTGGGGAGTGCCACGGGATTTGCTTTCACCTGGAGACAAACACCCAGGGCTGGGAGTTCTCAAGTTTTATGGACACCTTTCCCGAAGACCTTCAAAATAAAGATCCCTTTTATATTACCTCCTTGCTAAAATGATCTCGAGTCTCTTTTCCGGGCTGAGGGAAAAGGCAACACCCCAAAAAATGAAAAGACAATTTGACTTTCCTCAGCAGAGCACAGACACCCAAAGCTGTGGAGTGCCATGGGATTTGCCCTCACCTGGACACAAACACCCAGGGCTGGGATCCCTCAAGTTGCCCCAAAAAATGAAAATGAAAAGACAATTTGATTTTCCTAAGCAAACCACAGAGACTGAAAGCTGTGGAGTGGCACAGGATTTGCTTTCACCTGACACACACACACACCCAGGGCTGGGATCCCTTGGGCTGCCCCAAAAAATCCAAGGGAAAAGACAATTTCATTTTCCTTCTCAGACCAGAGATACCCAAAGCTGTGGAGTGCCATGGGATTTGCTTTCACCTGGAGACAAACACACACCCAGGGCTGGGATCCCTCCTGCTGCCCCAAAAAATCCAAGGGAAAAGTCAATTTGAATTTCCTAAGCAAACCAGAGAGACTGAAAGCTGTGGAGTGGCACAGGATTTGCTTTCACCTGACACACACACACACACCCAGGGCTGGGATCCCTCGTGCTGCCCCAGCGTGGGGAGCACTTTTTGCATTTCATTAGGCACCAAGCCCAGTTCCTTATTAATGCCATACCCAGCTTGTGGTTGTTATGAACCAGCAACGAGCCCGGTGTGGAAACAGTCCTTAAAAACAGCAAAAGACAGCAATTAGAAAAGGAGGAGAGAGAGAAAAAAAACAAAAAACCACCAATCCCAACACACAGCACATGTAATACAACTGGAAATGTAGCTTTGAAAATAGCGTAACGCTGCCTCCAATTAGGCAGCTCTAAGGTTTGCAAATATATGTACAAGGTTCAGAGGCACAGAGGAGTTTTTGGCCCAGAGTTCACATTTCTGGGGAGTGAGTGCAGTTGCCTGGCACAGGAACACCACACCTCCACGGCTTGGAACTCCTGGGAGTGTAGGACCTGCATTAAGGCACATTTTGTGTCTTTCAGAGGTGTTTTAAAGATCCAGCAAGGCTGAGATGTTGCTGTGCTCCTCAGCATTATGGGCTCTGCCCGGTTTAAGGTGTCCCTGAGGTGAGCAGAGGAAAGGCTGGAGAATTGGGATTGCTCAGCCTGGAGAAGAAAAGGCTTTGGGGTGACCTCACTGTGGCCTTCCAGGAGCTGCAGGAAAGATGGAGAGAGATTTTTTACAGGACGAGGGGGAGTGGCTTTGAACTGACACAGGGAAGGGTTAGTTGGGATACTGGGATGGAATTGTTCCCTGGGAGGGTGGCCAGGGTGCCCAGAGCAGCTGTGGCTGCCCCTGGATCCACGAAGTGTCCAAAGCCAGGCTGGAGCACCCTGGGATAGTGGGAGGTGTCCCTGCCCATGGAACTGGATGATCTTTAAGACCCTTTCCAACCCAAACCACCCCGGAATTCTGTGATCTCCCCTGACAGATGTCACCACAACGTGACACCATCAGCACAAAGCCAAGAGCTCAGCAGCACCTTCCCCCTGGACTCCCACATTCCACAGGTATTACCAGTCTGTCTGACCTCCTGCACAACCCAAAAGCTTCTTGAAGTGACTCCTGGGACAAACGAGGTCAGCAGGAACCTTGTGTTAATGTCAATTTTCCTTCAGCCCTCGTGAGGCTGTTTCAAAGGCTCATCTGCTTTTCCTGCTCTGGGATTTTAAGCCAAGACTCGCCTGCTCATCACAAGCAGGAGTGGATGAGTTCAAAGCTAAGCACACACTCAACCCAAAAGCATTTCCAGCCCTGCCTTCCCTTCTCCCACTGAGCCACGAACCTTTGGCCAAATTCCACCCATCCTGCCTGGGATGTGCAGGCAACATCCACCCCTCTGACCTCTGCAGAGCTTCTGAATATTTCCCAGCTGCCATAAACTCATTTACAGCTAATGTGTCTAAAACCACCCAAAGGCAAAGTGCTCCCAGTGGCTTCATTTACACCAAGGGAAAAATTGGATCCACGATTTCACAAAGGAAAAGCTGCAGCACGGAGAGAATCAAGAAATCATTAGCACAGTGTTGTTGCTTAACCTGCCCAGTGTATTTTTAGCTCTCAGCCCTTCACAGCTAATTCTGGTGAAGTTTTACTCCTGGAGATACAAACACCAAGGGCAACCAAACTATTTGAGCCTAAATTCAAAGTATGCAGCCAAATGAGCATTTCACCTTGCTGGCTTCCACACCTTCCCTGCAGGCCCAGCATTCGCTCAGATTTTAGAAACATCCATGGGAAGTTTCTCCACCATACATTGCAGTTTTCCAGAAAAAGAAAATGTGATGTCAGCTGAGCTATAAAGAGATCAGCAGTGCCATACACTGGAGGTGAAGCTATCTCAGTTGTTTAAAAGGCCTAAGAAAAAGAAAGGGGCTTCTGGGATGTACAAAAATATTTTTTTTTTCCCTTGAAATGCAGCTCTGGCCCATAAAACACAAGAGGAAAGATGCACATAGCACACATTGCATGAGGAGGGAAAAAATGTACACAGGCATTCGTGGCATTTGCTCCTTCCCATTTCATCTCCCCTCCATCTGAACTGCAGCAGAAATCCAGGAAAAAACCAACTGGGAAGGACTGGAGCAGAACACAGGATTAGGATTCCTCAGCAACATCGAGGCCTGTTTCTCGGACTGTAAAATGGAAGATAAAAGTCCAGGAGTGAAGCTCCTTGTAAAATGGCTCAAGATCCTGAGAACAGCCTGTGAGCCAAACCCAGAGCTATTAATAGGCCCCTGATTGTGTTTGTATTAGTATTTGCCTCTTGGATCTCGTAAAAATAAATAAAAATACAAGCAAAAGGAAAAGGAAAAAAAAAAACCAAAACCCAAACAAATATTTAGTCAGGAAAGCTCCCAGCTGCTGAGAGGTGACTGCAGCAAATTCCCCAGGATATGTGGAGGGGGATGGAGATAACCAAGGCAGCAGGAACAGCAGTGCCAGATTGGAGCTGTCTCCCCACTGGGTTCAGTGACACCAGATTTTGGTGCCTCCCCCTCAGCCAGGCAGGATGATGCCAACTGCCAGCCCTCACTGCCTGTATTTGTATTTGTATTTTTTAAAAAAAAAAACAACAAATCTCCCCAGCATCTCCCAGCCTTTCTACATCACAATCTCATGTATCAGTGCAAAACACTGCATTTCCTCTCAGTGCTCATCTGATGGCTGTCACTGCCTCAACACTGCCTCAAATCCATCCACAACACCACTGACTGATACAATCTTTACATTTTTAAAACATTTCCAGAATACACAATAAAATTAGGGAAAAAAAATTATAATATCAGTGCAAACCGTATTCAGAAAAAATAAACCCCACCCAAAACACCAACAGCTGATTTAACATCAACATGCATCAAATATCAGCTTCTCAAAAATCACATTCCCCATGGCTGCTGAGGAGGGTCTGCTATGGAATTACTGGGAAATGGAAAGAAGGGAGTGCTGCCAGCATTTCCATCTAAAGCATCTTTCCAGGCTCTCAAAAACCTTTGTTCTTGAGCTCAGACACCAAGACACAGATTTTTTTTCCCAGCAAACACATGAAACTGGCCATTTTCACAGTGTGAATACAAAGGAGGAACTCAGGTTCACACAGCAGCTATTAAAAGAGAAAAGGAAAAACAAAAGCAGACAAACCTCCCCTCCCACCCTTTTATTTTTTTTTTTTTTCCAGGAGATATTAAAGGAAAAAATCCTTTCTGTCTGCTCTGTATTCAGGGAAGGTATTCCTGGCTCAGGGAATAGGAACAAAGGCTCTGTTTTACCTGTTCCACACGCCAGAGTCAGCTGAGCAGGGACATCCCAAAGGCCCATTCCCAGGGGGAGTGCTCTGATCCCAAATCCTCCCCAAGGAGCCTCAGCTGCCCCCTTTGGAAGCTTCCCGGTGTTTTCAGGCTTCTCCTCGGGTATCCTTGCGAGGCATCTGCCTGATTGTTCCACTGACCACTCCTGGGAGGGAAGAAACTCCACCTCTTCTCTCCCACCTCCTTCCTCCCAGGCAGCATCAGCCGGGGCTGCTCATGGGCACGGGGAGAGCAGCATCCACAGCAACAGGGAAACAGGAGGGAGAGAGAGAGAGAGCTGGGATTTTAAAATTCAGCATTCCCAGCTGTCCTGGAGGGGCAGGAAAATGTCTATCTGTATATATGTTTATAGAGGTGTGATGGGTGCAGCTGCATGCTCCGTGTGCGTCTATACATACACATGTAAATGTATATAAATATATCCATACAAAAATATAGATTTGTGTGCATTCCCGCCAGGAAATCCCAGCACTGACCCAAGGAGCTGCATCACGAGGCACAGGAACAAAGGCTTGGCAGAGGGCACCGAGATTTTCCCCTCAATCCACTTGCAGCCTTTCCCAGGGTCACGCTGTGCCACGCTGCGCCCTTTGCAACGCGTGGCACCTGCAAAACAGCAGCACCCACAGCAGGAAAACACAGCCCCTGGATTGTCCCAGGAGTGGGGAGGGAAGGGATGGACTGAGAAAGAACCAAGCACTGCCCCTCTGTGCCATCCACACAGCAAAACTCAGAGGTCAGCCCAGGGGGGCCGCGAGGATTTGGAGCTTCCCCGAGTGGTCAAGCCCTGGGCGAGGATTGCAGGGTGAAGGGGCTGTTTTCTTTTTCTGCCCCAATAACCTAATGAAGTTTGGGAGCAGTGCTGGCGGGATAGAAATTTCTTCACGCTACACTGTCTGTTTGTGTTTGATTAATGTAAATCTTCCCAGGGCTCCGAGCACGCCGCGGGCTCCGGCTCTGCGTTAACGAGCGGCCAAACTGCCACGTCCAGAGAGAGCAGGGCAAAAAAAAACCCAACAGCTCTATTTTAGTCCTTGCCATAAACCCCAGAGAACTCCACCAAACTCGTGTTTGGTGATTCCACTCGAATTACCCTACTCCTCATTAAACTCCACCTTTTTTTTCCCCCCTCCTTTCCCAAATCACAAGTCCTGTTAAAAAGATGAAACTGCAGCGAACTGTTTTAATACATTAAGAGGAGTTCTTTTCTTTTTGCGTTTCCTCAGTTCTCATGACCAAATTTTTAAGCCTGTCCAATGGATGCTGGTACCAAACATCATCTCCAAGCCACAACTGCAGCAAGGCTGCAATTTCCCAGAAGACAGGAAGCCAAAGAAATCAACTCCTACCCCTCCATCTCCCTGCTCCATGCAATCATTTCCCAGGCAGAACTTGTATTTTCCATGCTTCTCCCTTTTCCAGTGGCATGCATTATCATTTTCGGAATAGCAGAGAGCTCCGTCTCATTGGTTCCTATTTTGAAACGTTTGCCCAGCTCCTCAATTTTCTAGGAATTTCACAAATCAGAAAATGTCAGCTCTCCAGAAGAAAATGGGAACCAGAGGGAAGGAGAAGAGCCAGGCCAGGATCAGCTCAGATCCTCACAGGAGAACCCTTTCCTCTCACAGACCCAAAGCACAGGGGAAAAAATGATCAATATTGGGTTTTTTAACCAATGTGGGATCACAGAATTCAGGAAGCCAGGCCAGGATCAGCTCAGATCCTCACAGGAGAAACCTTTCCTCTCACAATCCTTGGGAAGCACAAGATAAAAATGATCAGTACTGGGTTTTTTAACCAATATGAAATCACAGAGTTAAGGAAGGCAGGCCAGGATCAGCTCAGATCCACACAGAAACTCCCATTTCTCTCACAGACCCAAAGCACAGGGAAAAAATGATCAATATTAAGTTTTTTAACCAATGTGGAATCAGAGTTCAGGGGAAAGCCAGGCCAGGACCAGCTCAGATCCTCACAGGAGAACCCTTCCCACTCACAATGCTTGGGAAGCTCCAAGAAAAAATGATCAATATTGGGTTTTTTCACCAATGGGGAATCAGAGTTAAGAAGGAGAAAGTCAAGCCTGGATCAGTTCAGATCCTCACAGAAGAACCCTTTCCTCTCACAGACCCAAAGCACAGGGGAAAAAATGATCAATATTGGGTTTTTTAATCAACGTGGAATCAGAGTTAAGAAGGAGAAAGCCAAGCCCGGATCAGCTCAGATCCCCACAGGAGAACCCTTTCCACTCACAATGCTTGGGAAGCTCAAAGAAAAAATGATCAATTTTGGGATTTTTAACCAATATGGGATCACAGAATTAAGGAAGCCAGGCCAGGATCAGTTCAGATCCTCACAGGAGAACCCTTCCCACTCACAATCCCTGGGAAGCTCCAAGAAAAAATGATCAATATTGGGTTTTTGAACCAATGTGGAATCACAGAGTTAAGGAAGCCAGGTCAGGATCAGCTCAGATCCACACAGAACACCCCTTTCTCTCATAACCCTTGGGAAAAAATGATCAATATTAGGTTTTTTAACCAGTGTGGAATCAGAGTTCAGGAAAAAGCCATGCCAGGATCAGTTCAGATCCTAACAGGAACGCCCCTTACTCTCACAATCCTTGGAAAGGACAAGATAAAAATGATCAATATTGGGTTTTTTAACCAATGTGGGATCACAGAATTCAGGAAGCCAGGCCAGGATCAGCTCAGATCCCCCACAGGAACACCCCTTTCTCTCACAGACTCCCAAAAAAATGATCAATAGGGAAAAGAAATATCAATATTGGGTTTTTTAACCAATGTCTAATCAGTTAAGGAGAAAGCCAAGCCCAGATCAGCTCAGACCCTCACAGAACACCCTTTTCCACTCAAAATCCTTGGGAAGCACAAGATAAAAATGATCAATATTGGGGTTTTTAACCAATGTAGAATCAGTTAAGGAGAAAGCCAGGCCAGGATCAGCTCAGATCCTCACAGGAGAACCCTTTCCACTCAGAATCCTTGGGAAGTTCAAGGAAAAAATGATCAATATTGGGTTTTTTAACCAATGTGGGATCACAGAATTCAGGAAGCCAGACTGGATCAGCTCAGATCCTCACAGAACACCCTTTTCCACTCAAAATCCTTGGGAAGCACAAGATAAAAATGATCAATATTGGGTTTTTTAACCAATATGAAATCTCAGAGTTAAGGAAGGCAGGGAAAAGGGGCTCAAATCCACTTTATTCATTCCTGACTGAGAATCACATGCACCAAACAGCCTCTGCTGAGGGTGTCAAAACAAGAGATATTTTTAAACCTGGGTTACATTCTAAAAATCATCCATTTCCAAATTTTTCTCTCTAACGCTCCTCATCATCAACTGAAACACAGATGGGAAAATACATACCAATAAACCTTAGTTGACTGAACTATATTTTGGTTAAAACATTGATTTTTCCCATTTCCTTCACTGTACAGAGCAAATCCACATTCCCCAGCTGCCTGCCTCAGTTTGCCCTCACCACCAATTTAAGGTTACAATCATAAAAATATAGAAAACATCACAGAGTGTTATGTATTATTTTTATATATTTGTGTACTTCATGTATTTATTTTTGTCTTTTATGTATGTGTTTGTGCCTTTTATACATTGATATTAATTAAATCGACTTGCAAAAAAAACCCCTCAAATTAATCCATTTTCAATTTTCACGCAAAAAATCTTGAACTTGAAGCCATTCAAGTTGGTGAGGAGGAACCAGGAATACAAAAGGAATATGCTTCAAGGCTTTTAACTCAGAAGGGACATCTTCAATTCCCTGAGACATAAAAATTCTGCTACTGGCACGAGCACTTGGGAAAAGAAATGCATTTGTACCATAAAACAAGCTTAAAAGGGTCAGAAATGGATATTGCAGCTTCTCTTCATTATAAAGAAATCAAACAGACTTTGAAGAATCCAAATGAAATTTCAGCCTATCAGGAAAAACATTTAGCATTAAAAATAAAAAAAAAAAAAAGGACTTTAGGGCACAGTCGTGTAAGGCTTAACTCTTGTCTGCAATCTTATTTTTTTTGCTTATGGAAATAATTAACTTTAAAAAAATGACGGAATTAATTTTTATTTCTATTTTATCAACAGTTTTTGGGGAAGAAAGCAACACAATGAGTCCCTTTCAAGTGCAAACCCAACGCAGCTGCCAGGAAATTGTGTAAAAACAAGAAAGATTCAGGAATGGAAGCTTCTATCTTGCTTCCTACTCTGATTTCCCAGATTTCCTTCCCTCAGTCACAGGACATAATAAGAAAACAATTTGGAGGAGGGGAAAAAAAAAATGACCATAAAAAGCAAGGAAGTCTGATGCAATCTGGATTTTAGGAGAAATTAGAGATAGGCAAGAAAGGGTAAGGGCTGGAAATGGAACAGCACTGGTTTAAATCCACGGGGATTTCTACGGTCCTGGACAACGGCAGGAAAGGAGAAGGGGAAAGTAGGGGGGAAAAATATATAATTAAAAGAGAAATCTCTCCTAAAAGGGAAGATGAGATAGGAATAAGTAGAGAATAACTCATTTAGGGAGTTGTCTTTGCCTGTTTAGAATAAAATGCACGAAAATCAAGTTCAAGAAGTGCTTCTGAAACATCACACCAGCTCCAAGCCTGAATGTCCCAGGTTTCACTTTCCAGAATTTTGAAGTCTCTGTGCTGCACCCTCCTCCAAGCAACTCTGGTGCCCAATATTCCATGTTTATTAAGGAATTCTTTCCTCCCTGCCCATCAAAGCTCCTCTCCTTGCTCAATCCCGGCTCTGCGCTGCTCGGGCTGGCCTATGGTAAATATTTACACACGATTTCCAGACCTTTACCCCAAAAAGGAGCCAGGCCTGGGAAAAGCTGAGCTTCCCAGAGCTCCATAGGGCAGAAGCCAAGTGCTCCCCAAGGAACGGAGTCCACACCCCATGGAAAGGATCCAGCAGGAGCTCAGCATCTCCTCCTGCCACTGCCAGGAAACCCTCAGCCTCCAGCACACCAAACTCCAGGAGTCTGTTTGGGATGGGGGGAGATCCAGGCTGGGATGGGGGGAGATCCAGGCTGGGATGAGGGGAGATCCAGGCTGGGATAGGGGGAGATCCTGTCAGGGATGGAGGGGAGATCCTGTCAGGGATGGAGGGGAGATCCTGTCAGGGATGGAGGGGAGATCCTGTCAGGGATGGAGGGGAGATCCTGTCAGGATGAGGGAGATCCTGGGATGGAGGGGAGATCCTGTAGGGATGGGGGGAGATCCTGTCAGGGATGGAGGGAGATCAGCTGGGATGGGGGGAGATCCAGGCTGGGATGAGGGAGATCCAGGCTGGATGAGGGAGAATCGCAGTTTGGGATGGGGGGAGATCCTGTCTGGGATGGGGGGAGATCCAGGCTGGGATGGGGGGAGACCCAGGCTGGGATAAGGGGAGATCCTCTTTGGGATGAGGGGAGATCCTCTTTGGGATGAGGGGAGATCCTCTTTGGGATGAGGGGAGATCCTCTTTGGGATGGGGGGAGATCCTCTTTGGGATGGGGGGAGATCCAGTCTGGGAGATATATATATATATATATAGATAGATAGATAGATAGATAAACTATTATTTAACTATTATTTAACTATTATTTAACTATTATTTAACTATTATTTAACTATTATTTAACTATTATTTAACTATTATTTAACTATTATTTAACTATTATTTAACTACGAATTATATTTTATTATTTGATTGCTCTCAGCCCCTCACAAGCAGCAAAAGACTCAAGAAATTTTCTCTGTGCCTGCTCTGGGTACATTTTATGGAAACCACCTGATGAAGAATTGAGTTAATATCTCCTTGGAGCATCCCAGCTGTGCTGGGTTACATAAGAGGCAGAAGTTGGAGACACAGCAGCTTCCTCTCAGGAATTTCTGCAAGTCAGAGGAGACAACTTAAGGACAGCTCAGAGCAGATAAAGGGGATCATTTTCCAAGCCTGCAGACAAACCCTTCATTACTTCAGCTCCTTCAATTACTGGAACTTAGCTGGAAGAACAGAAAACTGAGGTACAGAAACAGGAAATTGTTTTTGCAGTAAAAAAAAAAAAAAAAAAAAGGAGAGCAACAATTGAGGTGGGAGTGCTGTCCAGAGCAGCCAGCCCACCCTGCATCAGCACCAGAATTCCTCTTGTTAAAAAATGAAGTGACAGAAGTCTCTGGCACCTTGTGACGGGCAGAAAATAGCACAGATATTTGGAATACACAACTTTGTTGGGAAGGCAATGCACGTGTCAGAATTCCTGCCAAATTCCCCTTTTCAGAGCATTTTGCTACGTAAGAGTTAAGCTGAAGTTTTTAGGATGGAGATGGGAATGCCCTAAGAAAAACCCTCAATTCTTCAAGCAGGATCATGGGCTGCAGGCACTGAGTGAAACTTGAGGACAGCAGCTGCAGGATGCCAGGGAAAATTCAAATTAGAAGTGGCAGAGAAGGAAGGGGAGAAGGAAGGGGAGAAGGAAGGGGAGAAGGAAGGGGAGAAGGAAGGGGAGAAGGAAGGGGAGAAGGAAGGGGAAGAAGGAAGGGAGAAGGAAGGGGAGAAGAAGGGAGAAGGAAGGGGAGAAGGAAGGGGAAGAAGGAAGGGGAGAAGGAAGGGGAGAAGGAAGGGGAGGGAAGGGGAGAAGGAAGGGGAGAAAGGAAGGGGAGAAGGAAGGGGAGAAGGAAGGGGAGAAGGAAGGGAGAAGGAAGGGGAGAGGAAGGGGACAAGGAAGGGGACAAGGAAGGGGAAAGGAAGGGGACAAGGAAGGGGACAAGGAAGGGGACAAGGAAGGGGACAAGAAGGGGAGAAGGAAGGGGACAAGGCAAAGGTGATTTAGACAGGAGAGAAATGGATAAAGTGAGTGGGTGGGAAAATCAACTTTACTGCTGGAGATCCAAGCTGATTTATTTTTTCGGATGATTCATCACCCAAATCCTGTGCTCTGAACAAAACCCACCTCGTGGGCTGCAGGCAGCTGAGCGAAAAGCCCAGATCAGCACAAGTTAGGATTAGACTGGCAACCCAGTTTAGAGTCAATCATTACAAGGCTGGAGCACAGCTGTCTGCTTTTAATGCACGGCTGCATTAACCCTCAGCAAAGTGCTTTAAAATCAGCTCTCAAAACAAGAAAAAAGAAGAGAGAGAGAGAACATTGAATCATTGCAACTTTCAGCACAAAATTGTAACTCTCTGCATTTGCTGCTAATAGATATTACTGGAGTGATCTAAGCCAAGAAAAGAATTACAGCAAATTATCATTTGCTACTGTGTCACACAACAAGCAGCTGAATGGCTTCTGCAGGCAGTAATTAAAATGAGAAAGTTCTGGTACAAATATGGAAACTGATGAAAAGCCAGCTGTAAAGTCTGCTAAATCTGTGATTAAAAATAAATATATATATCAATCTGCAAAAGCAAAACATGAAAGATCTTTCATGAAAGGGAACCCTCTTTCGGTTTCATTGTCTGGGCTGACTTCTGGCGTAGGAAAATGGGTTCTGTGGAGCTGCATTGAAAAGGTCACGGAGTTTCCTTCCTTGATCTTTTACCATGAACAATTTTAGAAGGCATTAAACATTTCAGAGCAGCCTATCTAAACAAATTTTTGCTTATCCTGTCATTGAATTAAGTTCAATTCCAGTAAGTCTGACCAAAAAACAAAAAAAAAGCCCCCCCAAAGCAGCTCCAAAATATAATATTTATGCCAGCGACTAAATGCAAACTTGAGTCCGTGCCAAAACAGCATCAGTTAGAGAAAAGTAATTATCCTATAGCTGACAATTTGAAAAGACAGCAGTGAGAGCTGGGAAACTCCATTTTCAGGGACAAAATCTATTTCATTCACAGCAAAACTGAGCAGAGTTGTTAAAACCGTGTCGTAATTCAGAGAGAGAGGAAAAACACAAGAGCAATTCCATGGATTTAGCACTCAATACCTTGTGCTGGCTCACTCCAGGGCTGGCAATTGTCAGCAATAAATACTTCCAGGCCTATAAAACTCTCTGAACTGCTCACTATTCATGGAGAACCAGGCTGGGAGGGGCAGAGCTTCATTTATTCTTTCCAAAGAATCCTGCAGGTCCTTTTTAATTCGCCATAAACTTCATCCCCAGCCCAGTTTTACAGCACAGAACATGAACTGGCTCAAGGACAGGATCAACATCTAAATGTTGACCCCAGGAGCAAGTCAGGAGTGGTTTTATCATTATTTTATCATTATTTTATCATTATTTTATCATTATTTCATCCCACACCTGCAGCCTTACAGCCCCAAACTCAAAAAGCAGGGAAGGAAAAATGAAGATGTAGCAATGCCTGTACTCACAACCCCAGCCTCTGAAAAGGCAGAAATCCACTTTTTAATGCATTAAAACACACTTTCATTTTCCCACTGCTTCAGTGCAACACAGAACACACAATTCTAGAGCTGCCAGTGCTTCCAGGTGCTGCTGCTGAGCCAAACACCAGCTGAGCTCCCCAAAAATTCCGTTTATTCCTGACTCTGTCCTATGGACAATTCCAGCAGCCAATGGATAACCCCTTCCCAGGGCCCTTCCCCTAAAGCCCAGCACCCAAGGGCAGGAAAGGAACGTTTCAAACCCTGCCAGGAGGAAGTTTTATTGTTTAACTCCAGCTCTGCATCTGCCTGTGGTTTCAGATTGCAGAGCAGGAAGGTTCACACAGCTCTCTGCACCTCCTCGCTGGGGCCTGGCAGCTGATTCATCTGAAATTTTGATTATTATTGATATCAAAATGTATTTGTACTGTGCTGGACACGAGGTGCTGAGGGGTAGGAGGGCAGGAATCAGGCAGATTTTAACCCAATATCTGCTTTAATTTTTTAATTTTTAAGGTAATATTTTTAAATTTTTTTTAGGTAATTTTTTAAGGTAATATTTTTAATTTTTTAAGGTAATTTTTAAAGGTAAGATTTTTAATTTTTAAGGTAATATTTTTGATTTTTAATTTTTTAAGGTAATATTTTAAATTTTTAATTTTTAATGTAATATTTTAAATTTTTAATTTTTTAATTTTTAAAGTAATATTTTTAATTTTTAAGGTAATTTTTAAGGTAATATTTTTAGGTTTTTAAGGTAATTTTTGAGTATATTTTAATTTTTTAATTTTAAATTTTTAAAAGTAATTTTTTTTTTTAAGGTAATATTTTTAATTTTTTAAGGTAATTTTTAAAGGTAGTATTTTTAATTTTTAAGGTAATATTTTTAATTTTTTTTAGGTAATTTTAAGGTAATATTTTTAATTTTTTAAGGTAATTTTTATGGTAATATTTTTAATTTTTTAAGGTAATATTCTTAATTTTTTAAGGGAATATTTTAAATTTTTTAAGGTAATATTTGATCATGAAATACACATGAAGTGTCATAACTTCTGTTTAAGCACAGCACCCACACAAATCTACCTCCAGAAAGTGGAATAAGCTGGATTAGCAGCTGGATCAGAGTCACCCGTGCCTGAAAGAAACCACAACTCCCTCCCTGCCGTCCTGGCAAACTCTAAATGCCAAAATTCAGCCCTTCCTTCCCAATTTCCTATGAATCCATCAGTTGTCCACAGTCAGACATCTCCCAGGGTGTCACAAAATGTTGTGTTCCCACCAGAACCAAGAGCTGAGCTCGAGGAATTGGGATGCTCCAAGCTACCACACAGGCAGGAAATTCCCAAATGTAATGAATTTTATATAAATATAAAAATGAAGCACTGCTCCCCAGCAGAATGGCAGTGCTGGGTGCATTAAAGCACAGGGAAAAGCAGGGGTTTTTTCTCTCAGTTCAGTCAGACGACTCCTCCCAAGGTATTTTCTCCAGGATGGCAGAGAAGTGCTTGAATCTAAAGCAAACATCTCCACGTGATGGGGAAAGGGAGAGAGGGGGAGAGCCCAGGCAGCTCCTGATCCTACAGCACAAAATCCATTTGCTGCTGGGCATTTCTCCCTGCACCTTTCCGTTGGGAGACGGATCCAGGAATGCTGCCACCAACCCCAGCACGACAGGGAATATTCCCTAAAATCGCCCAGGGGATGGAGTTTCCCAGGTATTTCAGTGGGCTCCTCACTGCCACACAGCTCAGCGCTGTATTTCACATTTATCCTAATTTACTGCCAGGGCAAAGTGATGCAAACACGACTCAGAGGAGAAGATGAAGAGACTTCACATTTAAATTTACAGTTTAAATAAACAAGTCACAGTCCTTGTTTGAAGTGTCCTGAGTCCCTCTGTGCTCATCCCCACAACCAATTACAAACTACCTTTTTTATTTAACAAAAAGAACAACAAACCCCACCTCATTATTTGCATGCTCTTTGTTATTTTTTTTTTCCCCCCCTCTTTGAAATGCTCTTTTGGGGCAAGCTTTTTGATCTAAAAAGCATTTAATTAAAAAAAAAATAATAAAAGAAAGGAAAATCCTAAACATAATATAAAAATAGTTTATAGCAACACTTATTTGGGGGGGAATATATGCCCCAAAAAAAATTAAAATAAAATATATATATATATATATTTATTCCCAGGGATTGTGCCTGGCCAGAACACAGCCAGATTCCCCAATAAAAAAAAGAAACAAAAAAACCAACTTATTTCAAGTGTAAACTTTCAAGTTCCTTAAGAGCTTTGCTGATCAAATCCCATCAGCATTCCAAGAAGCAATTTGGAGATGGGAAGGAGCCATTTTCTCTGGGTGTGGAGAGCGACAGATGGAGCAAAATTTTCAGCCCATTCTCACAGTTGCTGTGATGTTCTGTCAGTGCAAGGAGGCTCAGCAGAGCTGCAGGGCCAGGATGATTAAAAAAAACAGATATTAATTTTAAAAAAAATTAAAAAAAAAAAAAAAAAAAGGAGTGGGAAGGTATAGGTTCTTTTCATCTGGCTGAATTCCAGGGATAGGATTTAGAGTTTTGCAGGCAGCCCAAAAACTCTTGCAGAGCTGTTTCCTCTCCCCCTCCCAGGCAAGTTTAATTCTGTGTTTTTGGGAGAGGGAAGAGCCTCCTCCAGAAAGCACCCAGGGACTGTCCCCTCCTCCAGAGCCCTGCTGACCTCCCAGCCAGGAAAAAAAGGGTTTTCCTGCCCTAAACCTGGGATTGTGCCTGGATTACCAAGGCCAGAGCGACAGAGGGGAGGCCAAGGCATGGGGTGAGCAGGTGCAGCCACCAAAAATCACTGTGAGAGTGTCAGTGATGAGGATGAGAGCTGAAAATGAGAGAGGGGAGAGAGGGGAGAGGAGAGAGGGGAGAGGGGAGAGGAGAGGGAGGAGAAGGGAGAGAGGGGAGGGAGAGGAGAGGGGAGAGGGGAGGGGAGAGGGGAGAGGGGAGAGGGGAGAGGGGAGAGGGGAGAGGGGAGAGAGAGGTCAGGGTTTGCTGTGCCATACATCCAGCTGAAGCTGCACTGGTGAACATCCAAAATAAACACCACTGCAGCATTTACAGCCAGCACCAACATTCCTACATCTTTCCACACTGCAAGAAACCTGTGCTTGCCTTTTTTCCCTAATTATTTCATTCTCACAGCAATTTCCATAACGTGAGCGGCCTGAGTGTAAAACTTGGGGCTTTCAGCTGTGCCCAGAGGGGCTGCTGATAAAATTATATTTTACCATTTCCAAATATTATCAAACTTTTCCACCAAATCACCCAGCACTGAAGCACCTGAACCTGTGCTCTGGAGATCTCCATATCTAGACTGATATTCCAGATATATCTAGGGAATAATGATGTAGAAAGCTCTGCTCTTTAAATAATTATTTCTAAATTTTTGCAAGGTATTTGCTGACATTTCAGGGTAGAGCAGCACCTGATCTGGGCAGCCTTTGACACACCCTCCTATAGGGAATGATGATGTAGAAAACTGTGCTCTTTAACTGAGCATTTCCAAATTACTGCAAGGCATTTGCTGAAGGTTTGGGGTAGAGCAGCACCTGTGCAGGTGTGCGTTTGGGCAGCCTTTGACACATCCTCCCATAGGGAATGATGATGTAGAAAGCTCTGCTGTTTAAATAAGCATTTCTAAACTATTCCAGGATATTTGCTCAAGGTTCAGGGTAGAGCAGCACCTGCACAGGTGCTCATCTGGGCAGCCTTTGACACATCCTCCCATAGATAATAACGATGCAGAAAGCTCTGCTCTTTAAATAAGCATTTCCAAATTACTGCAAGGTATTTGCTGGTGGTTCAGGGTAGAGCAGCACCTTGCACAGGTGCTCGTTTGGGCAGCCTTTGACACATCCTCCTACAGGGAACAATGATGTAGAAAGCTCTGCTGTTTAAATAAGTATTTCTAAATTTTTGCAAGGCATTTGCTGATGTTCGGGGTAGAGCAGCACCTGCACAGGTGCTCGTCTGGGCAGCCTCTGACACATCCTCCCATAGAGAATAACGATGCAGAAAGCTCTGCTCTTTAAGTAAGCATTTCCAAATTATTGCAAGGCATTTGCTGATGTTCGGGGTAGAGCAGCACCTGCACAGGTGCTCATTTGGGCAGCCTCTGACACATCCTCCCACCAAAGCAAAGCCCACAAGGACTGCAGAGGGCTCCGTGAGAGGGATCCCCAGAGCACCTGGCCCAGCCAGGGCGACCCAGGGTGCTGGCTTTGCTCAGATCACATCAGCACCCACAGGAACCACTTCCGCACCCCAAACCGCAGAGCCTGCGCAGGGCAAAACCACAGCCCATCACCCAGTGCCTCCCAACAGGCTGCAGCAGCAAACTGCCAGCTGTCCTACGAGATCCCCGTCATCCCTGGCACAAGAGGATTCCCCCCATCCTCCCATTCAGGGGTAGAAATTCGCTCTCCTCTGCTGCAGTTCCCCCTGGATTTGTGCCATCCGCCTCGGTCAGGATGGAGGCTGCAGCAGCAGCAGGGAAAATCCCTCTTTTAAATCCCCACGACAGCAGCTCGCTTTTGGCTGAGGTCACTGCCTCATCCAGGACATCACATCATTATAATTTTTCAAAAGCAGGGGGAAAAAAAAAAAATCCTCTCGACACAGAGCAGAAAACCACGGTGTGCTCCTGCTTGTAGGCAGCAGCTTTGAAAGGCACTCCCCAGCAGAACAGGAATTACCAGGACACGGCTCCAGCGCTGTCACATGGGAGCTGCTGTCACTCAGAGCAGGAGCCAGACAGGCACTCCCAGACACCGAGCGTGTTCCCTCAGTCCTGCACAGCTCATTCAGCTGCAGCCCTGCCTTGTCAGGGCTTTCTGCCTGCCAGCAGCAGCTCCTAAGCCCCGAGGCTGCCTGCAGAGCATGGGGCAGGCAGGAAACCTCTCTCCCATCTGGCAGCTGCCACCAGCTCTCCCATTTCTCCCCCTCTCACTCACTTCCTATTGATTTCTCCTGTCTTGCGCTGCAGCTTTTTCCTATTTCCTTTCCCTGCTCGCTCGTCATGGCTTCCCTCCTTTAACTCTCTCCTCTTCCACGTTTTCCATCGCTTTGATCCGGGCAGGAGCCTCTTTTGCATCTGGGCACAGCAGAAAGGCAGCGGTGCCTCCGTGGCACTGAGAGGAGACGCCTCGTCTGAAGTGCTGCCAAGAAGCTGCACCAACAGCCCCTATCATAACAGCCTAAAAAAGACTTTCAAGCAGCCATCAGATGCTTCAGGTGAGCCTGCAGGTTGCAGCTTGTATGTTTATGGGAGTGGTGGACTGCCGGTGCTGTGCCTGTCTCGCAGCAGTCTGGTGCTTCATTAAACACAAGGGGCTTTTCCTCCGCACTGGGAAACGCTTGCTCAGGTCAGCCCAGGTCCCACCTCAGCTTTCCAGCTCACTCAGGACTCCAGGAAAGAGTATTTAACTCTTCTGAGGTTACTGATTCCACTTGGGAAGTCGCCCAAGCCCTTGGTGAAAGAACTGCGTGCGATACCACAAACCAGGATCCACAGGCTGCAGATAAATTCAGCATCAGCTTCTCACACTGACAGGAGTTCAGTTGTGCTGCTACTCACAGATTCAATAAGGAACAGCACTGGAGAAAATTCAGATTTCCACCAATACCCCTGAAGATTCTCAATACATATTTCAAGAGCTCAGGAGTAAAAGCAGTTTGAGTTTTGCCTTTGCAGCCACAGCTCTCGTGCCAACCGAGAGCAACAAAGAGCTGCCAGAAGCAGGAAATTCTCTCTTAGGTTTTTTACCATCAACATTTCAACTTCTTTGCGCCTCCAAGAAAGGCCCTGCTGCTGAATTCACACAGTTCAACTTTCCCCCAACCCTGCTCCCTGCCCATAAAAGGTTCATTTTTTGGAAGGACTGAGCCCCGAGTGCCACATCCAGGCCAGCACACACTTGTGACCGTGGCCCTCCTGCCAGGACATCTGACAGCACCCCAGGGACTGACAGGACAATGATCCACATCACACCAGCATTACTCCAAGCACAGCAACCTGTGCTCTGATCTCTGATCTTTTCCCACCTCAGGAAGGATTCCTCTCATCTGCTTCCCACAGCAATTCCACGAAACGCTTTTGCCACCAGCCCAGCCCTTTGAGCGCTGTCACAGCACGGCTCAGAGCAGCCCCACAGGATCACATCCAAGTGTTTGCCAACAAATGTAAACAGCAACCTTTCTTATTTACCATCAGGCTCTGCCCATGGGCCCTCAGAAGCCAACCAGACACAACACTGAAAATCCTCAAGGAAAGGATGCAGGGTGATAACAAAGCATGGGGCCCATTTGTGAATGTCACAGGCTGAGCACGGTTTGTTTGCCTTTTACTATTTATACTCCTGCTTACATTTGAAACATAAGGACGCTGTTTTTTCCTGTCATTTTTAATGTATTTATTTTTACATGTTTTCTTTTTGAAGGAAAAAAAAATGAGTAAACGTTGCTCCTTCCTGTCTTTTTCTGAGTGTGCTGTTACTATTTTGTATGTATCCTGCCTTGTATTTTATCCCTTTTGCATTCTTAATCAAACACTGCACGTTTTACATCCCTTTTCATTTTGCTAATTCCCTTGCTGCTGCTTCTCCTGTCCTTATTTTAAGCCCTCTGTTCTGATGTTGAGATATTACCAACATCCAGGCTCCTGACCCTTGGCTTAATCAAGCTGAGACATGAACTAAGATTTTTATTCTTTAAACCTACTAATTACCCAGAGCAGGGCCACAGAACACAGCATCACCTACCTGAAAATATGCATTTAAGTCTATTTTCTCTTGGTGCTATTGACATCTCTCACACAGGAAAATCTGCTTATCTCAAAGCAGATAAAATATCAGGGGGAGTGCTTAGGCAGAGGAATATCTGGAATGCTACAAGAAGCATTTTTACAGCAACTCGAGGATAATACAAATGGGATTCATTAATAAATCCCCAAGTGCTAATTTTCAGAGGGAAGGAAGAGGTGTCCAAGGAGAAACCTGGAGGATAAAAGGCTCGAGGCGAGAGGCTGAGCTTATCTTTCAAGCCAACAAACCTCCCTGGTGACCCAAAGGACCCCCTCGAGGTGGAGAATTCAGTCTCCAGACCACAGCAAACACTGAGCTCCTCTCTGAGCACAGGGCTGGCCAGGTGGGCTGAGAATTAGAACTGTCAGAGGTAAAGGCTGCTGCTCAAAATCCTGCAGGGAAAATGAGGGAACGACAGTTAATGTGAAAAATCCTGCTGGTTGTACCCCAAAGCTTCTTGGGAAAACAGAAGCAGTCACTGAAGCTACTCAAATTCACCCAAGGACCTCACTGCAGGAAATAACCAAATAATCCTGGTGTGTAATCATGAAATATGGAAAATAACTGGCACAGGTGTCTGCTCCACCTGTAATTCAAACTCATCCGTGCTCTGTACAGCCTTAGGATGAACTGCCAAAATCTCCAGTGCCTGAATCACTGCTTCTGCAATAAAACACCATCTCTGCACTAATCACTACCTCTACAAAATCACCACTTTCACATGCTCCAGACCAGTTGTGAGAGTGAACAGAAGACTCTTTTGATTTCCAGCAGGACTGTGCTCACTGCTGTCACCCTCCAGGAGCAAGGAGCTCTCCTCCCACACGGGTCATGGAAGCCAAAGGACACCAATGAGCAGCCACAAACCCCACCAGTGACCTCAGCAAACTCCTGCTCCAAGCTGCACTTTCCTTCTCAACCATCACCAGCCAGGACAGCACTGAGTAATTTATTTTTTTGCTGCTAGATTCCTGTAGATGTGGACCAGAATTTTGCAAATCTAAAACTGAAGGAGGCAACATCCCAGTACCCTTCCTAATCCATCCGTTTGAGATGTTAAAATGTCATTACCAGGAGTTCTGTGCACAGGGAGAATCACACAATTGGGCTCACAGATGAAATATCATTCCTGCCTCCACCCAAATAATCACAACGCCCACAGCTCTACTCAAAACTAGAAAATCAAGCTCACCTCAGCTCCTGTCTGCAGTAAAAGCCCTCATAAAGCATGCAAGGTGAAGTGGCAGCATCTGTGTCCCAGCCAGCCCTCCCTGCTGCCAGCCCCAAGAACAGCAAAATAGAACAGGAATTTATGCCCAGACTCTGTCAACTGCTGATTCCCAAACATAGTGAAGGCACAACGATGGAGAGCCCCACTCAAAGACCATCACTCTTTTTACTCCTTACATGTCATGCTGCAGTCCATTCTCAGTAAGTATCGGATTTTACAAACTCTACTAATTCAAAAATTAATGATAACGACATCTAACTAGTCAGGAACATCAAAGTGTGACTTTCTGTGCAGTTCTTACCCTGCTGGAAGAAATAAAACCTTTTTTCCCCCACCACACAGACAGAGAATTCCCAGTTACTACAGGGACTCCCAAAGAGCCAAAGACAGGGAAAGTGCATCTAAAGCAGATAAGAAACAATTAAGAGTCTATTTTAATACCAAGTCGGGAGCAAATCACCAATTAAAACTTCTCAAGGGTAATTACGTGTAAATTCTACCTCTGCTGTTTTCCAATCATAGCAACAGAAACTACAGCAGGGTTATAAATAAAACTCATTTGCAAGCAACTGCAGAGAAGAGTCACCAGTTCCTCAGCGAGGTCCCGCGAAAGCAAGAGCCTCCTTTCTTTTATTGGCCTCCAATAAACAGAAAGAAACATAAAGCAAGTCCTGCAGCCGTGCAATTGCTCAACCCTGGAGTGTGTTTGGAACGGTGACAGGAAGAAAAATACAGTTCACTGGGAGAGGGGAAAAAAAATTAATGGCACACAAATGTTTCTTTAGTGTCATAACAGGATACAGCCGAGCTCGGGCCGGCCTTCGGTGGCCAAGCACAGGCTGGAAATGGCTGAAATTCAGAATTTGAGCCCAGCCCCAGCGTGGCCTTGGGAAGAATAAAGGCCTTATCTCGCCCGGCCATGTGTGGCCAGCACACAGCAACGCCCAGTGTCCGGCCAGGAGAGCCACAGGGGCAGGGAATGTGGGCACAGGGCAGCAGGAACGGGAAAGCTCCGACAGCAAACCCTGCCCAGCCACTCGTTACCCCTTGGCTGGCCACGGACGGGCCTCAAAGTTTGCCATTCCCCCGCCAAAAGCAGCATCCAGCAACAAAAATCCAAGGAGGAGCCAAAAATAGATTTTTGCAGGCTAAAAGATATTGGGAATCTCAGCTAAATCCAGAGCAGGATGAGGCTCGGTCACCCGGCTGATTTTAGACACCTTTAGGTATCTAAAGGTATTTAGAAGTAAAGGTATTTTGATAGCCTCAAAGTTTGTCATCCCCCTGCCAAAAGCAGCATTCAGCAACAAAAATCCAACCCAGCACCAGTGAGCGGCCAAAAATAGATTTTTGCAGGCTAAAAGATGGGGAGTCTCAGCTAAATCCAGAGCAGGATGAGGCTCGGTCACCTGGCTGATTTTAGGCACCTTTAGGTGTCTAAAGATATTTAGAAGTAAAGGTATTTAGGTATTTTAAGGGTATTTAGATAGCTTCAGGATAAGAAAGGTGCCCTGGATGTGCAGATTTCCTCGCACTGACCATCAAGTCGAGCCAGGTGAGCAGCTCAGGGGTGTCTGCCTCAAAGGCTCACTGAGCTCAGCAAGATAAATGCCACCTTAGGAACAAATGCAGCATAGCTAAGACAGGATTAAACTGAGAGGGTGGGAATGTTTACAAACATAAAGGAGCAGAGCAATAAGGCTGGAGATGAGGGGTTTGATACGGCCCGATGGGCACCAGGACTATGGGGAAAAAAAAAGCAGCTGACAAAGTAAAAGAACATCCTGAGGGAAAGAAGGGGAAGTTAAATCAGAGTTTAACTCTCTCCAGCCATCCTGGAGAATTTTTTGGTGGTGTTTTTAAGCCTCAAGTGCTGTGTTAGGAGATTCTTTTCTGCCTGCACCTTTCAGGTGCTCCCCCAAATGCTGGTGGGTCCTCCAGGAGCTCTGAACAGCCCCTGCACTCCCAGGAGCTTTAACATCTGCTCTGCCTTTTTTGTTTAATGCCTGGTACTGCCCCAGTCCCCCAGGCACTCGCTTCCCTCCAGATTGAAGGCACTTGAAGAAAAGGACACCAGAAAACGATGCTGCTTTGGGAGTTCTGATAACAGAATGTGAGCATAACCATTACCAAAATTAACTGGGTTAAGGTTTAGTCCACGGAGAGAGTGAGCCCAGGCACATCAGGTATCAACTGGCCTGACCATGTTTCAGCAGTGCCAGACACTAAAATCTATTCAAGTTTCCTGGGAAAGAGAACAAAAATAAAAAAAGGGGAAAAAAAAATAAAAGAAAAAGGAGGGGACTTAATAAAAACATCATTTATCATCCTGGCTCCAGAACAGCACTAGAAATGGCCATTCATACACTCCTAATTGATATATTTAATGGTAATCATGACATCATCAACAAAAATAAGAGGTTTTAAACATGTCAAGGATGAGACAAGTGCAACCTGGGTAAGGGAAATGTGACAGCTGTCAAACCATTACCACCTTAAACTGAAAGGATACCAAAGGAAATCTCTGCTGTCTGTACCACGGATTTGGGCAGCTCTACATATGCAAAATGCAAATATGTAAAGCTAATATGGAGAAAAACCCAGGCCCAAGCTCCCCTATTATATTCCTAATACCATCTGGCACAGATGCAAGCTGGGTTTTCCCTGCTTTAAGGCAATTCCCATCTCGATCCCACCAAGGAAGGTGACTGACAAACACAGAGAGAATTGAACATGTCAGATGATTTACAGCACGCACATCTCATGACACTGGAAGCACCAACATTATTTATACTGCACCTGCTTTACATTCCAAGCTCTAGAGGAAGATTGAAAGAGGCAACACGGAGGGGGAATGTGCTGCAGGGACAAGAGTGATCAAAAACCATCCCCTCCAAATCCTGCACAGTGCTGGGGGTGGAAAGGAAAGGCAGAGATCCACGTGATGGGAACAAACACAACCCCCACGCCTGGGGTGCTGCTGGAAGGTTCAGCCTGGGAATAAATCAGAGAATCATCAGAGAATCCCAGCGTGGCTTGGGTTGGGAGGGATCTTAGAGATCATCTCATTCCCATCGCCCTGCCATGGGCTGAGACACTTTCCACTATCCCAGGTTGCTCCAACCTGGCCTTGGACACTTTCAGGGATGGGACAGCCACAATTTCCCTGGGTAATCCATGCCAGGGCGTCCCCACCATCACAGGGAACAACTTTTCCCCAATATCAGAGTTTGAAACCATTCCCCCATGTCCTGTCACTTCAGGCCTTTTTAAATAATCTCTCTCCACCTTCCCTGCAGGCTCCTTCAGGTCCTGGCAGGCCACAATTAGGTCACCCCAAAGCTTCTCTTCCCCTGGCTGAACCATGACCATGACTTTGTACCCCAGAGCTGGGGCTGCTCCAGGCCACAGGTGAGAAACAGTGACAAGAAGAGATCCAGTTCCCCCACATTCCCCCAGCCATCCCAGAAATCCGACTGCCAGGGCTGTGGAGACAGCTCCTCACCTGACATTAAAAGCCTTTTGATCCCAAACCTTAATGGAACACCAAACAGAAACATCCTCCCTGACATGACTGAGAGCAAAAGGAAATGAGACATTTTTTTGTCTCCGCTGCATTTTCAATTTGGCTGCTCCAATTCAATAATGGAAAGTATTTTGTTTTACTAACAAGTAAATTAAATTCCCTGTTCTCGTGCTTTTCCTTTCCATGCATCACTCAGCTGCTTCTCGCTATGAAAATCCTGTCGTTCTTTTTGATATCGTGCAACTGCCACAAGACATATGGCCTGAAGTACGTAACAAAATCCCCACAAATCCACACAAATGCCTTTTTACTGTCACTGCCTCGCCTGGCACAGAGGAAAACACCCTGCAACTCGAGAATCATTCATGCACTGCAAAGGAGAAAAATCTGCTCGTACAAACCGCACCATTAATTGCCAAGATTTAATACCCAGTGAACAGTTGTAAACACAGACTGTACACAAGTCTGAGCTGTCCCAGAGCCCTTTGGACTGTGCTGCCTGTGAGGACCTGTGGAGTCATGAAAAGGCTTGGCTTTAAGTGAGAATCACACTCAGCCTCTTTCCTGGAGCCTAAAATCGGCGAGCTCAGGCACTCAAAAGCATCCCTGCCCTGTCCCAGCCCCAGCTTCGCCGCTGGGACAGAACTGCTTGGTCATGAAAGGCCAAAGCGAGGCCTTGGCCACACACATTCACACCTCAACCACAAACCAGACACGACAAAGATACAAGAAAACACATTAAATGGGTTTTTTTCAGCATAGTGTGTCAAAAAAAAAAAAAAGAGATCTTTTCTTCTCATCCAGAAAGAACTCTGAAGGCACTCATTCCGCTCACTTGTCTCTAAAGTACGTTGTTTCCTACTTGACTTTTTTTTTTTGGTCACATTTCTCTCCCTTTCCTCTGAAACGAACAAGAAAACTCGGAACTCAATGAGAGGCACCTGCGGAGCAGCGCAGAGCCTGAGCAGGCTCCCAGAGGCACGTCCTGCCCAGGTAGACACCAGCAGACATTCCTGCTTGTCTGCTCTCCCTCCTGCCTCACCTGGAGTGACCTCTCGGCACTGCTTGACCCAAGGAGACCCAAGTGCATCCTCAGCACGCTCTCTGAGCTCAGGATGCTCAATTCTGGTGGCTTCTCCTGCTCAAACTCCTTGCAGGAGCTCTTGCTTTCGGTGTTCCCCGCAGCACCAGCCCATCCTGCGAGCTGAGTTACCACCCCTGGCTCCTACAAAGTCAGCCTGGCAGGCTTGAAAGCTGCTGGACTTGAAATACTCCGGTTTGAAAGTTAACCCAGCCGCTTTGACAGTCAGGACAGCCCTGGTTCCCAGAAACTCTGATTTAATCCTGCTTTACTGAGCCCGTCTGTCACTGAAGCCAGAACGCAGTGGGCTCTGCGAATATTCACACTTCAGAAAAAGAAAAAAAAAAGAATCAAGAAATCTCATTTTATACTGACCTGTCCGTGATTGTGGACTGTGTGCCACTCATTGGAGCCTTTGGCAAGAAGTCGTATTATCCAATTTACATTTTACTATTATTGCAGGAATACGAAGGAGGCTTTGCCCCTCACATGCACCGAGGTTCAGGATCCAGCCTTGCTCCAGAAGAGGCATGCACAGAGGACAAACTCAGTTCAAGGGCAGGAGAAGGGAACAAGAAAAAAAAAAAACCAAAAAAAAAAACCAACAACCAAACCCAATCCAAAACAACTCCAAAACTCTTCTTTGCAGTCACCCAAGAATATCCAAACCACGGAAGTGCGGCGTGGGGGATAGAGGGAAAAAAACTCCAACAAGGAAAAAAACTCCAACAACAACAAAAAAAAAAGAAACAACAAAAAAAAAGAAACAAAAAAAAGAAAAATTAACAACAAAACAATCTCGGTGAACTCGGGGAAAGAAAAAAAAAAACCTCGCAGGAAGCGGGCGCTGCTGCCCGGCGCGGGGCCCGTGCCTGTCCCGGTGCCGGTGCCGGCCGGGGCTCAGCGGCCGCGGCGCTCGGGGGGCGGGCGGCGCTCCCCGCCCGCGGCCGGGCCCATCCCCGCTGCCCGCCCGCCCCGACCCCCGCCCGAGTGCGCCCGCAGGGGCTCGGGCAGGGCGGCCGCCTCTAGGCCCGGGGCTCCATCCCCCGCCGCTCCGCCTCTCGCTCCGGCCCGGGCACCAGCGGGGCGCTGCGGGCTGCCTGCGCTCCGCTCCGCTTTGTGCTCTCCGCTCCGGGGCCGAGTCCCGGCGCTGGCGGCCCCGCTGCGCTGCTCTCCCGGCCCCGCTGCGCTGCTCTCCCGGCCCCGCTGCGCTGCTCTCCCGGCCCCGCTGCGCTGCTCTCCCGGCCCCGCTGCGCTGCTCTCCCGGCCCGGTGGCGGCCCCGCTGCGCTGCCGAGAGAGGCGGGAGCGGCGCGTCCGGGGGAGCCTGCGCCGAGCCGAGCCGGGCCGGGCTCGCCCCTCCCCGGCGCCTCCGGGGGGCTCGTACCTCCGGCCGCCCCGCCCCGCCGGATCCCTCCGCCGGCCGCCCTCCTCTCCCTCCTCTTCCTCCTCTTCCTCCTCCCTCTCCTTTCCTTCTCCTCTTTCCCCTCCTTCTCCTTTTCCTCCTCCTCCTTCTCCTCTCTCCTCCTCCTCCCTCGCAGCCCTTCCCCCGGTCCCTGCCGAGGCCTTTCCTCTTCGGGAAGCCTTTTCCAGACCCGCGGGGTGTTTCCTTCCCTTCCCGTCTCCGCTCGGTCGCAGCCGCTCCTCCCTCACCCTGTGTCCGTGCCGAAGAGCTTTCCCTCCCCCTGCATCCCTAACCCTGGAAGTTTTCCTTTTTCCGTTTTTTTCCTTTTTTCCCTTTTTCCCTTTTTCCCTTTTTCCCTTTTTCCCTTTTTCCCTTTTTCCCCTTTTCCCTTTTTCCCTTTTCCCTTTTTTCCTTTTCCCTTTTTCCTTTTTCCCTTTTCCCTTTTCCCTTTTCCCTTTTTCTTTCCCTTTTCCCCCTCTCCGTTCCCCATCCCCAGCCATCCGATGCCCGGCTTTGCCAGCGCTCTGAGCAGGGAGCGCCCCGCGCCTCCATCTCCATGGAGAATATGACACCGGCGAAACTCAGAGCAGAAAGAACATAAATAAACAGCGAATTGAAAGAGTGGAAGTGCCAGGAGCTGTGCGGCTGGAGCCTCGGGCAGTCCCCGGCTGTGCTCTTTGCTCCCAGGCCTTTCGTGGCTCTGTTGTCCAGTCCCACCTTCCCTGCATTTCCCACAAACGTTTCATCAGGAATTTTTCTCACAGGTTAAGGTCAACATAAATCCAAGAACTGATCCTTCCCTGCACGTACATTCCAGAAACACTGCGGCCAAGGGTTTGTTCAAAACCTCCAGTAGGAAAAGATGAGCAGCACGGGGTATTTGGGCATTTAAATTTCAGCAGGTGCAGATTTTCCTTTTCTGAGCCTCAACACGAGCACATCCTGGCTGAAACTCCCTGCCATTTGTGCCACATCTAACACAGTCTGAGAGAGAAATGCCTGTCCCAAATCTACACAGAATCCCCCAATGGTTTGGGTTGGAAGGGACCTTAAAGATGATTTTGTACCAGGAGCACCTCCCACTATCCCAGATTGCTCCAGCCTGGCCTTGGACACTTCCAGGGATCCAGGGGCAATCTGTGCCAGGACCTCACCACTCTCACAAGGAATATTTTTTTTTCCTTAAATCCCAGCTAAACCTACTCTCTGTCAGTGTGAAGCCATTCCCCCTTGTCCTAGCAAGACAAGCAACTTGTTCTCAAGCAGCTGGAAATAACATCTCCACCTTAGAACTTCAGGAAACCTCCCTGCTCCTCCTCCAGAAATCAAAGCTCAGGAGCACACAGATGCGGAGTGAAAAGCAGGATGTCTCCACTGCCAGCAATTCCTACCCCCCTCTCTGCACAAAGGAACTCGTGGAACATCAGTCCTCCCCCAACAAATGCCAGCAGACTAAAATAACCTTATTAGCTAATCCCAATCATCTAGGACACCACGCTTCTTCCCTTTAATTAATCTTGCCGGGATATACTTCAAAGCTGACGTTGGACTTGGGCAGAGGGTGGAGAACAGGCTCTGGAAAGCCGGGAGCAGATCCCTGGCTGGGCACACAGGACCATACCTTGCCTGAAGCTACATCCAGGCCGCTGCTGCTCCGGAACACGGAGTTTTCCCTGCTTTTCCCTGCTCGGAGCGTGGATCAGGAAGCCGGCAGAGACCGTCTGAGAGCCTGAAGAATTTGTTGTTGTGGTGGAGTTCAGAGCAAAGAGGGGAAGCGTGGGATGAAATCATTTTCTACATGATACTTCACATATATACGCAGGACATTTATACTTCCTTTTTTGGTTTCCTTTTGGGGAAAACAGAGGCTTGGGAAAGAAAAAAAGGAAAGAAAAAAAAAAAAAGAGTGTGGGAGTGCGAGACAAGCGGCCACGTCTGCCTCTCCTTGTGCAGCTGTGTGCCATGCAGTCATCAGTGGTGATGAAGTGACTGAATGCCTCCACAGATCTATATTTATTTATTTATTAGATATCTCTTTATTGCATCTTCTCGGCAATAAATCCCTCCCCTGCTTTTAACTTCGGGAACATCGAGTTCTGTGCCTGGAGAGGGGAAAGCTCCTGGGAGATCTGATTCATGGCAGGGCCAGCGTTTGCATATGAGGCCTCGATGCTTTTTTATTGCTTTAATTATGTTTTATTGTGCATGACAACGTAAGGAGAACAATTAGCTGGAGGAAATCCTGAGACACAGACCCTGAAACTGTAGCTGCTTCTTTTCTGCAAAAGCTGATTTATTTTCTTTTTTTGGTGGGAGCTGACTGCATACTTAGATTAAGATAGATGCTTATTTATGATAATTCTGTTTTACAGCCTGAAATATGGGGTGGGGAAATCAATAAGCAATTATGCTTTGCCAATTAAAACAGATTTTAATTATTTTTTTTTGTCACTTTGCCTGAATTTACTCACAGAACCATCCCATGGCAGGGGGGTTGGAACAAGATGATCTTTACTGTCCCTTCCAACTCAAACCATTTTGTGACTCTCTAATGAACCTCCTCAACCTGATTTTTAGTCCAGAGCAGAGCTAAGCAGGACCCTGAAGTGGAGGAGTTTAATTCCAATAGAGTAAAACTTCTTATTTTGCCTTAAAATAAAGATCATACCCTTGGAGGTGCTTTTTAGGGGCTCCTGTAGAAGCAAATTAACAGAGGGAGTGTTGAGCGAGGATCCTTTGGCCAAATCCCCCTTTCCCAGGCTCGCACCGAGGAGCTGTTGCCATCTGCTGGGAAAGCCTCGAATTTCTCCTCTAACCTGAGCTCCCGGGCAGGTAAAAGGTGAGGAGTTTGGGAAAAGGAGCAATTCCCAAGCGTTTTGGGATGCAGGAGCTCCGGAACGCTCCCAGGGGGTTTGCACCGCTGTGGGCTCATCATAAACAGGGATTAAAATCCAGCAAAAGGTGATTCTTTAAGGTTTTAAGTGTGGTTAAACAGTGCCTGGAACCGTTTTTCTTTCAGAAAAATTTCAGGCTGTGTTTCAGGTGGGACAATCGGCTGAGTTTCGCTGAGCTCCACCACAAAAATCAAGCGCATCAAGGTTCTTTTGCTCCTTACAAGTAATCAATTTAAAGCCAGTGATGGGATGCTCAGGTATTTGGGATTGGTTTTTTACACTCACCATAAATTGCTCAGCCAGCTCCTGTTGTTCTGCTGCTTTTGGAAGCCAACAGCCAAACTTTTACACCTTGGAGGGGGGAAAAGCACAGGGGAAACGATTCCAAGGGATTATAGAGAAAACAGTTTGTTTCCCAAATTGAATTTTCCCGTGAAAATCTGTGATTCCTAAAGACCAGAGGACCTGATCCCAGAAAACACAATTAAATTTGTGCTGTGCTCCACATTTCAAAGCTTTTTTTCATCTCACACCTTGGAGGGGAAAAGCACAGCGGGAAACAATTCCCAGGGATTATAGAGAAGGCAGTTTGTTTCCCAAATTGAATTTCCACCTAGAAATTGGTGATTCCTAAAGACCAGAGGACCTGATCCCAGAAAACACAATTAAATATGTGTTGTCCTCCACATTTCTGCACAATTTCCAAGCCTTTTTTATCTCACACCTTGGAGGGGAAAAGCACGGGGGGAAACAATTCTCAGGGATTATAGACAAAATAGTTTGTTTCCCAAATTGAATTTCCACCTAGAAATTGGTGATTCCTAAAGACCAGAGGACCTGATCCCAGAAAACACAAATTAATTTGTGCTGTGCTCCACATTTTTGCACAATTTCCAAACCTTTTTTCATCTCACATCTTGCAGAGCAAAAGCATGGGGGAAACGATTCCCAGGGATCACAGAGAAAACATTTGTTTCCCAAATAGAATTTCCCCCTAGAAATTGGTGATTCCTAAAGAACAGAGGACCTGATCAGACAAAACACAAATAAATTTGTGCTGTGCTCCACATTTCTGTGCAATTTCCAAACCTTTTTCATCTCACACCTTGGAGACGAAAAGCATGGGGGGAAATGATTCCCAGGGATCCCAGAGAAAACAGTTGGTTTCCCAAATTGAATTTTCCCATGAAAATTTGTGATTCCTAAAGACCAGAGGACCTGATCCCAGAAAACACAATTAAATTTGTGCTGTGCTCCACATTTCTGCACAATTTCCAAAACTTTTTCATCTCACACCTTGGAGAGGAAAAGCACAGGGGAAACAATTCTCAGGGATATAGAGAAAACATTTGTTTCCCAAATTAGAATGATTCCACCTAGAAATTGGTGATTCCTAAAGACCAGAGGACCTGATCCCAGAAAACACAAATTAATTTGTGCTGTGCTCCACATTTTTGCACAATTTCCAAACCTTTTTTATCTCACACCTTGGAGGGGAAAAGCACGGGGGGGAAACGATTCCCAGGGATCACAGAGAAAACATTTGTTTCCCAAATAGAATTTCCCCCTAGAAATTGGTGATTCCTAAAGAACAGAGGACCTGATCGGACAAAACACAAATCAATTTGTGCTGTGCTCCACATTTCTGTGCAATTTCCAAGCCTTTTTTTCATCTCACACCTTAAAATGAGCCAGATTTGCTCCCTACAGCTCGTCCTGCACCCTGGAAATGCTGGAAATGCACCCAGAGTTGGTCTTGGGACTGAATTCTCTGCTGATTTTGAGACACAGAGAGCCTGATCCAGCAGAGCTTCTCCACTGACAGCTCATTACAGTCCCTAAACCTGGCTAATCCACGGGGCACTCAGCATTTTTAGAGCACTAAGCTTTCCTTCCATATCAGCACAATGAAAGCAGCGACCTTTGCGGGGACAGAGGGAGCTGCTGCACTTTCTGCCCTGAGTTTCCTTCTCAGGAATTAAAAGGAAAGAGGTAAACTCGAAAGAAATCGAGGGTGTAATTTCTCTTCACGTTTGAGGATCGTGGCACTGAACAGATGTGAACCTTGTGACACAGCAGTTCAAACAGCACAGCACAAGCGCTGCTGCAAAGCTGCCATTATTGCTTTACAAAAGCTTTCTCCACGTACCTTGACCTGTTATATTCCTTCTTTTGGTAATTTTCTAAGGTTTTTTTTAAAGTTGCTAACTCAGCTGCCAAGCTGCCCCTGGAACATGAAGCAAACAGGGCATTGATTTCTTTGGACATGGTATGAATGTGATGGATTTCAAAGACTTTAAATGCTGTTTTTACATCAGTGCTTGGACTGTTGCTGCAGGAAATAGTCATGAAATTTAAAAATTGTGATTTTTTCAAGTCCAAAGAAGGAGTTCAGCTACAAGGAGAGGGCAGAGGACTGAAAGAGGAGGTTACTTTGACAAAGCTCGACTGCAGGGCCAGCAGGAGAAGCAAAAGGCAGGCAGCAGGGTTGTCTGTGAAGAAATAATAGGATGATAAAAAATGAAATTAATTGGGTGTAGAGGGGCAGATTTCAGATAGTTTTTTTTACAGACAGAGCACATCTGACCACTGACAATGCCAGGTTTTGTCCCTCCTGAAGACACAAGGCCTGGGAGACACTTGCAGCTGTAAAGCAAAGCTTCAGAACTCTGCTGTACTTTCTTCTCTGCTTCTGGACTATCCCAGAGGTTCAGCAAAGTCCCAGCACAAATTCCTGCAGGTCCTGAGACCCCTCCACCCCCAGGCTGGGCTCTGCAAACAGAACAACATCTCCAGAGGGCTCAGAGCTGCTCCCCCGGCGCTGGGAGGGTTTTAAGCCGGACTTAAGGGTTACATGCAAACAACTAAATTGGCTTAACTATTTATAGCAGCCAAGACTTTCGGCGTGCTGGATCTCGGGCTGGGGCCATCAGCAAGCAGAGTGGCTGCTCACCAGCACAGCACCACAGGGCTTTCCCAGGAAATAATATTGATTTATGGTTGAGATGAGCTCACAGTGTGGAAACACAGGAGAACCTCCCCCCTTGGCATCCAGGGCATGGAAAACAAAGGGAATATTTTTGCTCCATCCCGCTGAATCACTGAGGTTGGAAAAGCCCCCCAAAACCATCAAGTGCAACCCAGTGTGACTTAAAAGGCAGAGAAAACCAATTCCTGATATAATTAAATAATCTTTATTCTTATAAAACAAAATACAAAGCATCTACACCATTCACTGGTGGAACATTAGTTGCTATTACACAGTAATTCAGACACGAGTTATTATTTCACACTAATTCTGCAGTTTCCTCTCACAGTTTGCTCTAGCCACTATGGACTAGCCTGACGACAGGTCCCACCCTGTGCTCCACACCTTGGAATTTGTACTCCTGGGTCTGTGATTTTGTGCTGGAGCTCACTAAATGGACTATGAGGCCTTGCTCTGCCCCATAAAGCCATTCCTAATTGCCCTTTTGTTGTCTGGTTTGCCTTCTAAAGCCTCGGAGCTGAGCTCAGTGCTCTCCTTCCAACCAGATTTCCCCCTAGTTCAACGAGGAGGATCACTCAACCATTGTATTCCAAAATACCTTCAAACAGGTGAGGTTCCCCCTAGTTCAGAAAGGGGGATCACTCAACCATTGTATTCCAAAATACCTTCAAACAGGTGAGGTTCCCCCTAGTTCAGAAAGGGGGATCACTCAACCACTGTATTCCAAAATAAGGTGTTTCAAACAGGTGAGGTTTCCCCCTAGTTCAAAGCAGGGGACCACTCAACCATTCTATTCCAAAATAAGGTGTTTCAAACAGGTGATTCACAGGTACTGCAGTCACTGCCACCCTCACCCACCTGGGCAGGTGAGGGCTGGGACCCCACAAAGCTGCACCTCAGCCTCAGCAAAGGTCAGAGCCCGAGGCAGCAGGGCTGCTCTGGAAAGCCTCGGTGCTGGGCAGGGCAGCAGCTCACCAGGAATGAGCAGCCTCTTTCCACCTCCAGGATGTGTTTTCACCTGCATTTCTCCAGGAGCTGCTGCTCAAAGCCCTCGTTCCCTGCTCAGGCTGCTGGCTGGGACTCTCCTGGCTCCAGATTCCTGCAATCCTGACCAGGGAAAACCCGCCAGAATCCTTTTCCTCAGCTTGGGGGAAGAAGCAGCAGCACAGCTGAGCTTTGTGTGCATGTCCAGCTCACTCCCTCTGACTCCTGCCCTTAAGCACCTTTGCCAAACACCTCACTCCTGTTTTTGGGGAGCTGGGAAGTGCCACACGCAGGTGACAAAGCGCTGCTGATGGCTCACAGCGGGAAGTGCTTCACTCAAAGCAGTTTTTGTACAGCACAGCTTGACACAAACCACGGAGAATTCATCAAAGGTGGCTTGGTGCTAAATAAAAACACCCCACGAGGTAGGTAAGACTGCACCCACTGCCCAAAGTGGGTTAAGTTGAGGCAAAAAGGCTCCTGGATGTGCTCAGCAGAGCTGGGAGAAAAGAACCAGCGAGCCCCAACCAGCCCTTCTTGTCTGCTTTCAAGGCTTGAGAGTGCTGAATGAGTCAAGTTTCCTTTCCAGGACCAGCTCATCAGTCGGCTGTGCTCATCTGAAAGGGTTTTTTGGGTGGTTCTTCAGGTCTTTGGCTGCAGCAGGCAAGGCTCAAGCAGACAGGGGCACCTGAGCTGCACTGGAGGCTCAAGGGAAATGCTCAAAATCACAGCAACAACAAAGGAAGAGCTTAAGAACATGCAGGGAATTAAACTCCAGAAGATGCCAGCTGGGCATGGCTTTTCCCTGCAAATGGGATCAGATAAGTAATGCTTATTTTTCTCCCAGTCAAGATTTTTTTTTTTGCTTAAAGAAACCCAGATTCTGGGCCTCTTACTTCTTTAATTACTCAGCTGTAAAATAAATCTCTCTGAGCCTCTAAATGTTCACTTTTGTAAAGTGACTCAGAGGGAAACCAAAGCCCAGGGGTCAAGGCATCAATTCAGAGGAAGGAGAGCCAAGGTCAGTCTGTGGCTTCCACAGGGCAGATTCTGGGCAACCAGAAATCCCAATCTGGATTTGGGGCCCAGCTGAGGGAATTTTGGGGTTCTGGAGACAAAGATTAGCAATAAAACCCCTGACTGGAAAGTCCTGATGGGGCTTCTCAAAACGGAGCATGCTGGTCACCCAAGGAGTGTTTCTAGGGGGGTTTTAACAGTCAGGGAAGAAGAGGGAAAAATCAGGAGAAATTTTCCCTCCTGGGGCTGTGTCTTTGGGTGTGTTCACAGAGCACCTTGTCCTCTAATCAGAGCTGATTAGAGCTTCTGGACACTACAGAAAAATAAGTTATCCATATATTAATAAATAAGTTATTAAAAGCAGTTAGAAAGGGTAGGAAACAACGGCCTACCTAAAATACTGATTTTTCTAGAGCCTCGCTCTAGCTCGACCACCAAAGTGTTCCTCCCAAGGGAAACGCAGGGAGAGTGAAGCAAGTGCAGATAACAACCTTCACTTTGCATTTAGATAGCACCTCTCAAGTGAAAATCTGAAAGTGCATAACAGATGGAGCAGCTCCATCACCCCCCCAGCCACCGAGGGGGAATTAGGCACAGAGTTAGAGCTGCGTGACTTGCCCAAGGTCACTCAGCGAGGTGGTGGAAGAGCCAGGGATCCCAGCTGGGATGCAGCACTAGAGCACGATTCTCCCTACCAGCACGAAGAGTCGCTCTAGCTGCCTAAACTGCACAGGACACTGGACGTGGAGACCTGGTGTCACCTGCTCCTCTCTTCCAGCATCCTGAAGGAGTCGCCTACAGACATCACTATTTACACCTGCACTGCTGGCCTAGTCGTGTTTAGTCTCTAAAATGAGCCCTTCTTTCACTCGTCATCGCTCACACCGAGCCAGCCCCTGCCAGGCCAAGCGCTGCAGATCCAGCGAATCCGTGGCATAGCTCCACGCATTTCCGTGGAGTCACGCCAGGGATAAATTTGGCTCCAGAACCGCTAACGTGCGTTGGCTCCTGTCCCGACAGCGGCGTTTCAGGCACGATCCCCCTCCCTGCCAGCCCGCCAGCTCGAGGAAATCCCTGCCGGGCATCCACTCAGAAGCTTTTGAGGTGCCCGTTGGCTTTCAAGCACAGCCCGCGTCTCCTGCGGCTCCTCCACGCCTGGTACTTCCTCATGGTCTTCTTGCGGGCGAAGCGGCAGATGCTGACCATGAACACCCAGGACACCACGTACATGACGACGCCTCCCAGCTTGATGTACCAGCGGGGCCGCGGCGAGGCCAGCTCGCAGTACATCAGCCAGGCGCCCATGCCGATGCGCACGCCCGTGAAGAGCACCACGAAGAGGAAATCCACCACGTCGCCCGTGAGGGTGTGGTAGCGGCCCAGCTCCTTGAGGAACCAGCGGGCCTGCAGCAGCGGGTTGGTGATCTCGCTGCCGAAGATGACGGCGTTGACGTCCGCAGCGGACTCGCCCAGGGCCAGGGAGGCGGCGATGCCCACGATGCTCACCAGGTGGTGGGCCAGCATCAGGGCTCCCTCCGTCTGGAAGTAGGCGCACCAGCACAGGTCGAAGATGAAGTAGCCCAAGCTAAGGCACAGCCCGTGCACCTGGAGGGTGGTGTTGGGTGTCCCTGGAATGGAAAGGCAGGGTTGTGAAGCGTGGGGGTGACAGGCAGGGTGTTGGATGTTGTTTTGGTTTTTAGGGTGTTCTGTGTTTTTGCTTCAGTAGTAAAATTTCTCATGCATTTTCTATAAACACAGTCCTTGTTTTCTTAACCGACCTGGATTGTTTGGAACTTCTAGATTGTTTTCATTCCTTTCTCCTAAAGTGGAGAAAGATGATAAACTGTGTCATTATCCTGTGGAATTGTAGAAGTGGTCACCTCATTGACCAATCCACGATTGTCTTAAAAAAGATACAAAAATGAGTCAATAAAAAAAACCAAATCTCTTTTCTAGTCCTACCTAAGTAGTCCTGACTCACTACTGAATTCTGCGTGTTTCTTTCGTGTCCAACAGTTGGACACTTCACCTCTGGCTCACGCTGGGGACAGCCCGGCCACAGAGGTCCCCCCGGTCACAATACCACAGTTGTGAGCCCGGCAGCTGCACACACGTAATGGCCACACAAAAGCTCACACGCTCTGCCAAACGGCAGCAGGGGAGGGGCATTACACCAGTACCAGCCTCTCCATTCCTCTGGGGCTTTCCACCTCCACCACAAAGCAGCTCAGATCTCACCGGAACCATCATCCCTCGAGCACTGGGGGCTGAGGTGGGAAGAGAACCCTTGGGGGAGGTGGGATCCCAGATTTCCTCACCCACCTGGGTGGCTCAGGGGCCAGGGGCCGTCGATGAAGCCGATGTAGGCAGACAGGCAGGTGGCGAGGATGCCGTGGGTCAGGGTGACCAGCCTGCAGCTCCACTCCAGGTTGCGGTGCCTGTTGCGGCTGCAGAACCACTTGTAGAGGCAGTACCAGGCCAGCAGGCTGCAGGCTGCACGCAGGGGCAGCGGGAACAGCATCCTGAACTGGCAACAGGGATCAGAAACACAAAGTGAGCAGGAGGTCGAGCCTGTGGCGGTGTCAGCACAGCCCAGCACGGCTTTGCTCCATAACCATCCCAGCCCTGAGTGTTCCTGAGGGGCTGCTTGCTCCTGACACGTATTTTCTGTGGGAAAACCACTTTATTCTCCTCTCTGCAGACTTCATTTCATCCTTACTGGCACCAAAACCTCAGAATCTCTTTGGTACAAAAGAATAAGAATCTATGTCCATAAAGATTTATTTTTTTTCCCAGCAGCATTTCTTTTATACAACTTCCCTCACTGCTGTGCAATCATCTCTCAAACAAGCAAAACTCAAATTGCCAGCACAAAATCACAGCACGCAGACTCTTGTGGATGTTGCTAAAACCCTCCAAACACACATTACCCTATCCTACACCTCGTTTATGTAATGTCTTCCCACGAAACGTGTGTCTCACTGCTCCTGAGCAGTCGGGGAAGTGCAGAGAAAGAAGTTGAGTCAGGCTTTGGGATACAGGAGTTTCCAGTTGTGCAAGAGCCAGAGCGCCACTGGTGCCTCCTGCCCCACGCTGGCCTCGCTCCCAGGGCTGGGAGCACCACGGGGACCTCACGGGATGAGGAGTCAGAGCTGCAAAGCTCAACCTTCCTGTTTGGCCCGTTGGAGCATTCCCAGGAATGACTGGAGGCTGGGTAAACAAAACCATTATGTTTTATTGGGCCTCGGGAACACGGGGAGATGAAACAGGGATGGGATGAACTGATCTGAGCAGGCGTTTCCATTCCCAGCCCTGCTGCTCGAGGTCCAGACTCAGAGCAGATCAGGGAGGGAGGATTCTGAAGTGACAAAAAGGAGTGACCAGCTGGAGAAGGCTGCTGGGGAGGAGAGGAAGTGTCCAAGGCCAGGCTGGACAGGGCTTGGAGCACCCTGGGATAATGGAAGGGTGGAACAAGATAATCCTTAAGGTCAAATCCAGCCCAAACCATCCTGTGATTTGTCCTTAGCAGACACAATAAATGCACGCTGGAAAGGCCAATATCATTTAAAAACCAGCAGCAATTATAGAACAATAAATAGCAAATAATTCTATATAATATACATATAAACAATAAATAAATAACATAGAATCATACATAAAATGATGTATTTCCCTATATATGATTTTATATTGTTGCATATATTACTATAAACAATAAATAAATAACATAGAATCATACATAAAATGATGTATTTCTCTAGATACTATTTTATATGATTGCATATATTATTATATATTATCAATTATATATTATTGTGTATCTATTCTACATAATAGATATTATATTATATTATATTATATTACATTATCATTTGTATCACCGTAGCAACGAGGCCCCGAACGAAAGCACCCTCTTACACCAACCCCACGTGCCTAAAAACCCGGTGCAGAACAGCCGGGAAGCGATTAAAAACCAGATGGGCACCCGCAGCAAAGCACGGTTATCCCGTTATCCACATTATTTTTAGTCCGAACGGGAAGATGGAGGAGCTCCGGGAGCAGAGCAGCGGCACGAAGCGCGGCCCCGCCTGCGCGCACCCGCCCCATCCTCCCGCGGGATGCAGCGGGCCCCGTCCCCATCCCGCTGTCGCTGTCGCATCCCCCGGGGACAGCACGGGGACAGGACCCTTCCCCAGCACTCACCTGCCGGGCCGCGCTGCCGGAGCCGCCCCGGATCACGGAGCGAGCGGCGGCGGCCGAGGGGCACCTGGCGGCCGGGAGGAGGGACGGCAGGGATGGGGATGAGGAGGAGGAGGAGGAGGGACGGCAGGGATGGGGATGAGGAGGAGGAGGAGGAGGGACGGCAGGGATGGGGATGAGGAGGAGGAGGAGGGACGGCAGGGATGGGGATGAGGAGGAGGAGGAGGGACGGCAGGGATGGGGATGAGGAGGAGGAGGAGGGACGGCAGGGATGGGGATGAGGAGGAGGAGGAGGGACGGCAGGGATGGGGATGAGGAGGAGGAGGAGGGACGGCAGGGATGGGGATGAGGAGGAGGAGGAGGGACGGCAGGGATGGGGATGAGGAGGAGGAGGAGGGACGGCAGGGATGGGGATGAGGAGGAGGAGGAGGAGGAGGAGGGCCGGGAGGAGGGGATACGGGCGGCAGGGTGGCAGGAAAGGGACCCGCAGCCGCCGCGGTCCCGCAGCGCATCCCTCGGAACCGACCTCGCTCCGCGCATCCCTGCTGCCCTTGTTCCGTCATGGAATACCCTGAGCTGGAAAGGATCCACCGGGATCATCCAGCGCAGCTCCTGGCCCTGCACAGACACCCCCAAATCCCACCCTGTGCCTCGGAGCGGTGTCCCAAAGCTCCGGGACAGCCTCGGGGCCGTGCCCATTCCCTGGGCAGTGCCCAGCACCTTCTTTTCCCGGTATCCAACCTCAATCTCCCCCGATGCAGCTCCAGCCCTTCCCTGGATCCTTTCCCTGGTCACAGAGAGGAAGCTGCAGACCCCAAATATTCTCCTCCAGGTTAAACCATCCAAGTGCCCTCAGCCACCCCTCGAGTAGCCCCCCCAGACCCCTGACCCCTTCAGCCCAGCTCCCGTCCCCACCGGGCACACGGAGCGTCGCTGTAGCCCGGGGACACAGAAACCAGTCCCACACCCACCCCACCCGCTCCGATCACCCCGCGTGTGCCGCGGAGATACCGGGCACAAAACACACCCAGGATCGCTCTCCTCACGCCTGATGCGAACAGACCCTCGTGCTGAGCTTCAGGGCCGGCTCAGTGCAGCAGCAGCAGCTCCAAGGGGACATCCCCCGAGGGGTTTTGTCGCCCAGAACGGAGCAGTGCAGCTGCAGCGGGCTGGGAGAGAGCTCACACCCGGCCCTGCGCATCCCCTCCATCCCCTGCTTATGCAGCAGTTCCAAAGCCCAGCAATTTCTTCTCATTCAGTGCTGCCCGTTCTCTCTCTCCTGCCTCCCACATCCCAAATTCGGGGTTTAAGCAGGGCATCTAAAGCAGCTACAAAAGTTCCTCCACCTTTCACAAGTTACAGTCAAAACAACCTCTCACACCCGAAATTGTGGGTTTGGTTTTTTTTCCTTCATCCCGTCAAGTTTTACCTTTTGAAATGCAGGCGGTGGGAGTGGCTTGCCCTGCGTCTTACAGCACTCGTAATAAATGCTTTCAGCTGGGTATTCAACAAGATACAGATCTTACTTTTCCAGTCCAGGCCAGGTGCAGGTTCCTACTGCTACAAAATGCTCATCCTCCTGCTATTCCAGCACATCCTCGTGAGCGTTAATAGTGCATCTGCTTCTCTGACCAATCTGAGGTCTCATCCTGCTTCCCTCCACCCTCCAGCAGCCTCAGCAACACCTGAGATGGAGCTGGTTTAATATTTAGCTTAGGATTAAGAAAAGTGAGGACAGACAGGAAGTTACGGGGCTGATGTTTTCACCTTAGGAGCATGGTTAGATGGAATATGAGGAAAACATTCTGGGCCGGGATGGAATTCCCAGAGGAGCTGTGGCTGCTCTGGAAGTGTCCAAGGCCAGGTTGGACACCTGGGACAGCGGCAGAGGGTTTGGAATAGGATGGAATAGAATCCCAAACCACTCCAGGATTCCATGAGCAGCCAGGAAGAAAAATAGAGAAGCTCCCAGAGGAGCACTCAGAGCCCTAACAAGGCACCATTTAACGCAGGAGGTGGAAAACAGAACTTGTGGGTTGTTTTTTTCTTCCTAGCACAAACTTTGCACGGCGAGGTGCAAGGTGCAGAGTGCAGCCACCTCCCCGTGGATGGTACCAGAAGTGAGGTGCAGCTTTGCACACCAGTTTTCCTGTTTGCTTTGTGCAGACTCAGCCATTTCAAAGGGCTGCGCTGCCCTGGCTCTGCAGATGAACAGAGTTCAGCAAAACAGCTCGGGGCAGGAACCTCTGCAAGCAGTTGTTTGCACCCTGCTGCCTCGTTGAGTGCAGCCACAGCCTCCCCCAGCTGCACATCCTTCCCTCTGCCCTCCTGGAGCTGTTCTAAGCAGAGCTCGCGGCACTGAAAAGCGTCACAGAACGTGTTTGTTATCTAGCCACTCCGGGGAACTCCTTGTCCACAATTAAACTGGGAATAAACACAAACCGGACACCTGGGAGCTCAACAGGCCGTCGCTAAAGCTCGGTTTTGGTGGCTGTGAAAGCCCTCAAGGATATTTGGCAGATGAACAGCAGGTGCCTGCATGAAAAATCACTATTGGAAATAAGAAATGCAGTGGGATAGTGGAGCTGGATGATTTTCTAGGATCACATTAGAGGGTTTAGCACTAAGATTATCCTCGGGTGAGATGTGGCAGATGAGAACCTGAGGGCATTTATTTTGCATCAAAGCTCCCCAGGTAACTCTGGGTGCACTGGGATGCTGTCCCAAAGCTTCCCTCAGCTGAAGGAAGAGCTTTCCCTCCTTGGGATCCAACCCAGGCTCTCCTTCCCTCCCCACAGCAGAGTCCTGGCCCAGCAGGAGCAGATTCCCAGCCAGGAACAGCCACTCAGTGGTGACTTTAGGACATCTTAGAACCCTCAAAATGTTCTCATGCTTTTGGTTGCTTCTCCAAAAAGAACACAGACCAGTTACCCAGCAACCCTCCTGAACTGGGCATTGCCCCGATGAAACCCAACACCAGAGAGGCAGAGAGAAATAAGGGAAAAATGGGATGTAGGAGGCCATGGCAAGAATTTAAGTCAAGAATTTAAGTTATTCTTGTGCCCAGCAAGAGCAAACCCCTCGGTTTGTCCCTGACTCATTGGTGAGGCAGGCTGTGGGTGCATTCTCACACACCTGAGTCCAGCCGAGCCTCACCTGCCCTGCACAGCTCCAGCCCAACCTCCAGAGCTCCCGGCTCAGCCTGGGCTCATTTCCTCATCCCCTCTCTCCTTCCTGACCTGCACTAAGGGAATGAACCGGTGACTTTGGCATCCTCAGCCCCCTCCCCTCAGCCCTCGCTCCAGCTGCCTCCCCACGACCCAGAACAAAGGAAGATCACAGCACTCGGTTCTTTTTCAAAAGAGAACATGACTTTATTAGCACTCAGAGGAGTTTTTGGAGGAGCACAGTGAGCCTGGCAGGTGCCCACACCTCAGGAGGCTTCTCAGGCTCCTGCTTTGCTAAAAAGATTGGCCCAGGAACTGGCCCGGGTTCACAGCTGCAATGCTTTCAGTGCACGTGTCCAAAGTGAGGTTATTTCAGGTCATTTTTTAATCTCTCCAGACACCTCGAGGAGCCCCAGCCAGAGGCTGAAATCTGCCCTGAACAGAGCCAAAGGCGGTGAGATAAAGAGAGGAGGAGCTGCATCCCCACTGCTCCCCTCCCTCACCTCTGCATTCCCTTCTCAGCTCTCAGTGAGGCTTTTAGAGGAGATGAATTCTGAACTGCAGCCCTGAACAGAGGGAAATTCACATTAAAACCCCAGGGAAAATGTCAGAACACGATTCTGAGAGGTAAAGAAAAGGAGAGAACTGTTCCATGCTCTGGCCTGCTGGTGTGGAGCAGCTGTGACCCCGAGATCTGCCTAAACATCGCTGTCACCCCTGGAAATTGTCACATATTTGGCTCATTAGCCGTGAATTCAGCTTAATGAGCAAATGATCCAACCCCAGGACAGAGAGAGCATCCAGGAGGGCTCTTCTCTATCCCCCTCTCCCACAAAAACCCTGATTATTCTTTTTAAGCCATCCCAGTCTAGACCAACACCTGCCCATGGAGTTTATTGGCGCGAGTCTTAATTCCTGACTGAGTCAGTCCCAGAGAAATCACCCAGCTCTGAGCTCAGCACCTGCCTGGATGCAAGCGTTTAAAAAAGAAAAGAGGAAATGTGTCATTAAAAACAAGGAGGTAGAACATTGCCTCACCTCAGTGCCATCACTTCACACTCTCAAAGGGCAGCTCTGCTACACCCCGCGAGCTCTTCAGCCTCCTTCAGAGTCTGTCTCTCCAGTGTTTAGCCAAGCTCATTGTCCAAATCCAGGATTAAGGAGAGTGAGGCTCAGGAAATCTTTGCCAGGTCACGCCCCTCACCCAGTGCCACTGGCAGGAAAACAGGATTGTGAAAAATCTGAAAAAATCGTGTTTGACTTTCTCGACACTGTCAAACAAGTCTGCATTGGAAATGAGGACAGAACGCACAGACTGTGCAATTTTTGGTTGTAGACCCATCAGGTCTGGCATTGCCACCCTCCTTGGGACTGTACCATTGCTGGAGGAGTCAGGGAATCAGTGTCAGGCTCCTCAGGTTTCCACTCAAATCCCTCTTCTCTCAGCTTTTCCATGTTCCTAGCGCCGATCCATCTCCTCCAGGGGCAGCACAAAGTCGATTCCGTGTCATTTCAGGAGTTCTTTTCACAGGAACAAGCTCCAGCAGCCAGGCCCCAAACCCAGGGGGGATTTTCCTCCACAAGCCATCAACGAGCAGCCAAGAAGTTCCCGCAGGTGCATCCCTACTCCTGCACACACTGCGTGTCCATGGATGGGGTTTTCCTCCACATTTTCCTCCTCACAAAACGACAGATTTCCACCATGAACCCCAAGGACACCACGTACATGGCCAAGCCCCCAGCCTTGAGCAGCCAGCTGGGCTCGGGGGACGTCACCACCCCGTACATGATCCACGCTCCTGCCCCGATCCGCAGCACCAGGAAGAGCAGCACGAAGAGCAAATCCACCACTTTGCCCAGGGGGGTGTGGTAGGAGCCCATTTCCCGCAGGAACCAGCGGGTCTGGAGCAGGGGGTTGGTGATTTCACTGACAAACACCACGGCGTTCACCTCCGTGGCCGATCTGCCCAGCCCCAGCACCAGGATCATGCCGCAGATGCTCAGGGTGTGGTGCAGCAGCATCAGGTCCCCCTCTGTCTGGAAGTACAGGCACCAGCCCAGGTCGAAGATGAAGTAGCCCAAGGTGAGGGACAGCACGTGGATCTGGAGGGGGGTGTTTGGTGAGCCTGGAATGAGAGATGTGGATAAGCCTGGGGTTTTGTTTAAGATGGTTTTCTGCTTTATGGATCAGTACAGGTTGAGGATGCTTCTCTCCTCCTAAATTTTCAGCTTATCCTATAGGAAAAGTGCGAGGATTTAGGGATATTTGGTTCTGCTTCTTCCCCTTCACACCCCATCCTGCCCCACTGGTGCTTCCCTTCTCCCTCCAGCCTTCCAGAAAAGGCCAGCCCTCCATCAGCAGCACTGTCTGAGATTCAATGATAGAAACGAGCCAGCAAAACCCTGCAGCCAAATGTCAGGAGTTATTACAGCCCCCGAGATGTGAGAGCACTTTGTTCTGCACGCCTTGCTACGCCTGGTGCTGCAATAAACTCGGGGTGCCAGCCTGAAAACTTCCAATTTGTACAGGGATAAACCAAAAAAAAGACAAAAAAAACCCCTAAAAGCAAACAAATAAAAAAGCCAAAGAAACTAAAAAAAAAACGGTTAAAAAAAGGAACAAAAAAACCCCTAAAAACCAAGATAAAAGGATTAACGGTGAGAAAAAAAATAAAATTTTGCCCCAAACACAGACCTGTAAGAGGAGAGCAAATCAGCCCCTCCCTCTGGCTGTGAGAGAGGCACAGGTGAGCACAGGTGAGGCTCTGGACGTACCTGCGTGGGTCAGGGGCCAGGGGCCATCCAGGAACACGACGTAGCCAGAGAGGCAGGTGACAAGGAGCCCGTGCAGGAGGGTGACCAGGCGACAGCTCCACTTGCAGGAGCGCCGCCTGTTCCAGCGGCGGAGGCAGCCGTACAGACACAGCCAGGTGACAAAGCTGCAGGCCACCTCCAGGGCGATGGGAACCATCCTGCTGGACACAGAGCGACAGCAGCCCCTCAGCGAGCCGTGCTCATCCCGAGCATCCTCCTTATCCACCCCAGCACATCCACGGAAATCCCAAACAGCGGGGAAAAACCCCACAAAGAACCGAAAGGAGCAAAACAGATCTTGTACCCCTCCCGACCAAAACAAACCTGGTGCCCCTCCCGAGTAAAACAAATCTTGTATCCCTCCCGAATAAAGCAAACCCGGTGCCCCCTCCCGAATAAAGCAAACCTGGTGCCCCCTCCCGTGGGCACCGCGCTCTCCCAAGCCCCCTTAGCTCCGTTTCCAGGTACCCAAATCCCGAAAGGAAAACCACAATCCCAAATCTCCCGCTGCCAAAGCGCCTCTGCCCTGGGGACCAGGACACCTGGAGGGACCGGACCCCATCCCCAGCTCGGCACCCGACACCCCGAGAGCCCCCAGATCCTCACCCCGCTCCGGCTCCGGCTCCGGCTCCGGCCCCGGCCCCGCTCCGGCTCTGCGCGCCCGGCACCTGCGCCCGGCTGGGGCTGCCCGGCCGGGGAGGCGGTGCTGGCGCTCCCGGAGCCTTTTATCGTCCCTGCCCAGCCCTGCCCAGCCCAGCCTAGCTCTGCCCAGCCCATCCCTGCCCAGCCCAGCCCAGCCCAGCCCTGCCCGGCCCCCGCGGCATCCCCCGAGGATGCTCCGCTGCATCCCCGCTCGCTCAGCCCCGCTTTACCTGCCCCGGAGGCGGACGGAGCGGAGCTGCGAGCCCCGGGGCAGGGTCAGAACCGGACAGGGCGGGCAGGGAAGGGGGAACGGGGCGGGGGAAGCGGGGACAGGCGTTTGGTACCTCCGCCCAGCCTCGGCTCGCCCGGTTGGAGCCGCCCCGGAGAGCGCCCGGGCTTTATTTTGGCTGGTGATGGAGAATAAAGGTGGATCAGGCAAGAGGGGAGGTGCTGTTGTCCTTTTTTATTTATTTATTTTAACCTTTTTTTCCTTTTCTATTTTTTTGCCGGGTGTTCCGGAGCTCTCTTTCAATCTTTCTCCCAGGTGGGGGTGCCGGGACCGCCTTTGTGCTGATTTCCAGGGCGGGGAGGCTGAGAGGAGTCACGGAGCTCGGGACAGGCCGGGCCCGGGGCTGGGAGCGGTGCCGGACACTCGGAGCTCGGGGAGATGCGACACAGAACGTGCAGAACAGGCTGAGTGAGGCAGGAGCTGAGCTGGGGCCAAGCTCAGGGCTGGGAGTGAGTAACCAGGACAGGGCTGTGCTTCCTGCCAGGCAGCGCTGCTCACTCCTGACTCAGGGTGCTTTAAAATCTCTGATTGTGGCACCCAAACAACTCCAGATTTTCCATACAGAGCTCTGTGCTGGGAGTGAAACCTTTCATTCCTCACTCAGTTTGCTTTAAAATCTCAGATTGTGACCCCCAAACAACCCCAAATTTTCCCTATAGCCAGAGCTCTACATTGGGAGTGAAACCTTTCATTCCTGACTCAGTTTGCTTTAAAATCTCAGATTATGGCCCCCAAACAACTCCAAATTTTCCCTACAGCCAGAGCTCTGTGCTGGGAGTGAAGCCACTGAGAGCACGAGAGCCCTTCTCAGTGAGATCTGCTGTGGGTGCTGCACTCCACAGGATGCTCCTCTGAGTTACACATTCAAATATCCTTTTAATTTGATCACAGATTATAGGTTGGTGTTATATTTGAGCTCAGACTTGCTGGGTTTTGTCTCCTTTCCTCACATTTTGGCCCCTGCTCTGAGAAAAGGGGTCCCATTGCAGTTTGAACATTAATCCCTGCTGGCATCTGTAAAGCTGAGCCTGAATTTAAGCTAAAATGTTTTACTGGACTCTTAGGATCCGTGCTAATTCTACCAGAGCTGGAAATCCCAAGGCTGTGAGCAGCAGGAACGATGAGGGGAACTTGGTGGCATCATCTGGACACTGAGAAATGCTCAAAATCTCCCTTCAGGCCACAGGGAAACCTCGGAAGGACAAGGAATATTCCCCCAGTTTGCACTCACTCTCCTCACAGGTGGAAATCAGAGGAGGAAGGAAACAAATGAACAATAAAAGAAATTAAATACCAATGGCAAATTGTTAATTCTGCAGCCTTCATGGCTTGAAATTGGGCACTGCTAAATGTCCATTTATGAGATAAATGTCAATTGATGAGCTCCTGGGATTGCTGCAGCAGCTCTCCTTGGAGAAGAGCAGGGACAGAGAGCACGGGGGGGGGGCTCAGGCACAGGAGCTGCTCTGGGGACAGCTCAGGAGGTCACTGAGTTCTCACAGCTGCTCCCTGCATTGTTCCTGCTGTGGGAGGTGACTCCTGCTCCTGGAAAGCTGGAATTTCCTGCCCTGTTGATTCTGAACTCCTCTGATGCTCTCCTGGCAGGCTGGAAGCGTCCCTGGGTGCCGGGGGAGCAAAGCTCCTTCCCTCCCAGCCACAGATTTTTGTGGAGCAAACAAACTGCTGCTGTTTGTTCTCCCACCCAGGGCTGCTTTATCAAGAAATCCCAGGGATTTCTCCTGGTGTTTGTAAACTCTGTGGAGGAGGTGAACCCTCGGGATGTGTTTGCACAGCTTGGCCTTGAAATTTCCACGTGCAGGTGCCGTGAGTTATTCAGCTTTTATTGCACTGGTGTTTCCCTCCCAGCTTTTGGAAAAAGCTGTTCCAAAATTCAAGCAGGTGGGAGCAAATTGCTTGGAGGAATTCCTGGGAATCAAATTGGAATAGTTCGGGATAGAAGCCAGATTTGGATTTTAACGTAGCTCCTCCTAAGAGCATATGGATGTACAGGAAATGGTAAATAGATTATTGGAGATTTATTATTGGAAACTGGGAGTATTGGGAATTGATTTTTTATTTTTGGTCTCTTTTGAGCGAGAGGCTCACAAAGCTCTGGAAATCTGGATCAAGTCACCTGACTCTGAAGGCAAAATCCAAATTACAGCTCAGCTCCCGAGAGTTAATTCAGGATTTACAGAGTAAAAGGTGCTGGTCGAGGCCATGAAGACAATCAGTGCTCACTCCTGAAATAATTGCTTGTAATCTATCAAATAATTTGATTTTTTCACAGTAGAAACAAGCTGGGAACTGCAGCTCTGCTGAGGCTTGGGTTAATAAATGTCCTCAGAGATGGGTGGCAGGAGAAGCAGCTGTGCTGTTCCTCATTCCCTAAATTCCTAAATTTTGCACAAATTGAGCACTGGGAGAAGGAAATGGGATTTTCACCACCACTGCCTGCCAGGGATCAAGGAATTTCTCCAGGGTGATGCAGGAAATAAAATAAGAGTGGCCCAAAGGTTGAGTTTGGTGTTTAAATCTGTCCTCCCTCTCTGCTAATCATTAAATATCAATATCAGCCAAAATTCATTAAAAATAAAGGAATAATAAGAGTGGGATTGTCTTAGCCCTGTGCCACCAGGGGAGTTAAATGAACATTTCCCACTGCATTTCTTGCTTTCCCAATGTATTTTTTAAATCACGAGAGATTTTGTTGGAAAAAAGTTTCATTTAATTTTAACATTTCCACGAAAACAAAGATGATAAAAGTGATTCAGTCAGAGGTGAATGAGGAGTGGGGGAATCCAGAAGGCAGAAATAGTTTCTCCCTTTTTTTGTGTGTCAGAATATTTTGAAAAAAATATTTTCTGAAAAAAATTTATTTTTAGTATTAAAAATAAAAAAGAAATGTTCCCAGATCTTTTCCAGCTCCTGTTCCTGTAACAAAACCTCACTCCAAGCAACAAATTCCATGTACAGTGGGAATGGATGGATCAATGTTTTGTGTTAAAGCACCTGATAAATTTTAAGGTCCTCACACACAGGACTGGACGAGCAGGAGGAGACAGAACAGATCAATTTTTTTTTTTACCCCCAGATGTGACAAAGGATAATTTTTAAATAAAAAAGAAGTTTTATCTTGAAAAAAAAGTCCTCAGAAATTTTCAAAAAAACCCAAATTATTACTCCAAAATGTCTATTTACAGTCTGTGACTCAGATATTCACTGACTTTACTTCCACTGAGTGAATTCTTTTACTCCTAACAGGAATTTTAACGACTTTAAAATTCAATCTCTGCCTCTTCCCAAGCAGAGAGCTGCCAAGTAACCACAATTTCCCCACAATTTTCCTGGTGATGGGCTTGGGAAAACTGACTTTTCCTTTGGAATCTCCTGGAATTCCCAACCACCTGCACACGCCAACCTCGAGCAATGCAAGAAAAACAGGAAATAAATGAATCCAGCTCCAAGAGCAGAAGGCACCTCAATATCAGGCTGTTATTGTTTGGAATCAGGGAAAAACAACCCAAAAATGAGGTAAAGAAATGAAAAAGAGAAGGTGAAGGTGAAGGTGAAGACTCATCCTCAAATCAAATTCCATTTGTGTTCACAAAATCAGAGTTCCCCCCAAACTTTCCACCAATAACAAGACCTGGACTCGAGTTTTGCAAAAGACAAATTTTTTTTTTTTTGGTTGTTTGGTTGGTTTTTGTTTGGTTTTTTTTTTTTTTTTTAAAGGGAAAAAAAAATAAGAAGGTTCTAAAATACTTAATTAAAACAAAAAAAAGAAGGAAGGAAAAATAAAAACACAACAAAAAAAAAAGCACCTTTAGAAAGGGAGCGGGAGGAGCAAAGCAACGGATGGGGAAAAACCACGGCTCCCACCCAACCGCGGGGCTGCGGTGAAATGAACTCAAACCTCGGCTCAGTTTGGGGGCTGTGCGTGACAGGGACAGCAGGAGGGACCCTCCTTCCTCTTGGGGACCTCTGGGGACGGGGAGGGGACAGAGAAAAAGAAAGAAGAGAGAGAGTCCTGGAGCGGGAGCCCTGCCCGGGAGGATGCGCAGCGGCAAGCGCAGGAGCCATGCAAGGACAGCGGAGCCCTGGGGGGACAGGGGGACACTGGGGGGGATTGGGGAGGGGACAATGTCACTGTGGGGCAGGAGAAAGGGGACAATGTCACTGTGGGGCTGGGGGAGGGGACAATGTCACTGTGGGGCTGGAGGAAAGGACAGTGTCATCGTGGGGCTGGAGAGGGGACAATGTCACTGTGGGGCTGGAGGAAAGGACAGTGTCATTGTGGGGCTGGAGAGGGGGACAATGTCACTGTGGGGCTGGGGACAATGTCACTGTGGGGCTGGAGGAAAGGACAGTGTCACTGTGGGGCTGGGGAAGGGGACAGTGTCACTGTGGGGCTGGGGACAATGTCACTGTGGGGCTGGGGGGAAAGGGGACAATGTCATTCTGGCAGCTTGGGGAGGGGGACAGTGTCCCTGTGGGGCTGGGGAAGGGCTGGGCTGCAGTTTGAGTCCCTGCACAGCCCCGCTGCTGGGGGTTCCTGGCTGCTGGTGGCAGTGGAAGGCACTGGGAGGCCTCGAGCATCATCATCATCATCATCATCATCATCATCATCATCACCATCACGGCGGTTGGTGCACGCCTGGAGGCAGAGCTGCTGTCACCCTCCTGCTCGAGGGCTCTCAGTGGAGGTAGGTGGGCTGGTTCCATCGGTACCAGGAGCTGTTGGTGACACAGGACAACAGAATTGCACCTGGGAGTAAAAACCACCCTGATTTCCACTCAAACCTGCTGGGGATGAGCACATCCTGCAGGACTTTCAGTGAGGATTGGGAGAGGATAAATCACACCCTGCAGGTTATTCAGTGAGGATTTGGGCACTGAGAGTGGATAAATCACACCCTGCAGGATTTTCAGTCAGAATTTGGGCACTGGGAGAGGAGAAATCACACCCTGTAGGTTATTCAGTGAGAATTTGGAGAGGATAAATCACACCCTGCAGGATTTTCAGTGAGCACTGGGAGAGGAGAAATCACACCCTGGAGGTTATTCAGAGAATTTGGGCACTGGGAGAGGATAAACCACATCACTCCTCTCCTGTCACATCCCTTCTGGGCTGTGCTGGCTCTCGCATCACCCACACCTGGGGATCCCATGGATATTTCCATTCATATCCCAGTGTAAAAGCACCATTCCCAGATCCAAGGCCATGCAAGGAATTCAGAATTAGTGTTGCCTCACAGCCCCCCTTGTTTCTAAACAAGATTTTTACCTTCTACCTGTGGTTTTTTTTTTTTTAATCCCAAGAAATTTTGTTGGGAAAAAGTTTCATTTCATTTTAATGTTTCCACTAAATTCAAGCTTTCAAGATGATGAAAGTGTTTCAGTTAGAGGTAAATGAGGAGTGGGGGCAATCTAAAAGCAAAAATAGTTTCTCCCCTTTTTTTGTGCCAAAACATTTTGAAAAAAACCCTTATTTTAATATTGAAAAAAACCTTATTTTACTATTAAAAAACCCTTCATTATTAAAAAAAATAATAATTTTCAAGAAATACTCCCTGATCTTTTCCAGTCCCTGCTTCTCTAACACAACTTGACTCCAAACAACAAATTCTGTGCTGCAGGGACAGCCCCAGCTCTGCTCTGCTGCCTCCCTCACTCAGCACCCTCGAGGGGATGCAGCACAAATCCCAAATTCAGAGCCCCCAGGGCAATACCCAGCAGGGCTCTGAGCCTTCTCATCTCATTTTTTTTTTTGCTTTTGCAGCCTCTAAAGAGGTAAAAATTAATCTTTGTTCTGCCCCTGTGGAGGAGCTGCTCCCAGCAGAGCTCTCTGGGTGGCACTGCAGGAGAGGAAACTGCCTGTGGAGGGTTTATCCAGGCAGGAGCAGCCAAAGAAACCTTCCCCTGCTTCCCTCACACTGGAGGCAGCTCAGGACGGGGTTTCCAATCATTTCGGGGGTTTTTTTTAATTTCTTTTTAAAATCAGCACAGTTTTTCAGGCAAAACTTGTTTCATTATTCATTTTTCAAGCAGAAAAACAGCCCAAGAATCACAGAATATCCTGAGCTGGAAGGGAGGCACCAGCACCACCAAACCCAACTCCTGGCCCTGCACAGGACACCCCAAAAATCCCACCCTGTCCCTGTTGGGTTGTTTTTTTGATTTCTTTTTTAAATCAGCACAGTTTTTCAGGCAAAACCTGCTTCACTATTCATTTTTCAAGCACAAAAAGAGCCCAAGAATCACAGAATATCCTGAGATGGAAGGGAGGCACCAGCACCACCAAACCCAACTCCTGGCCCTGCACAGGACACCCCAAAAATCCCACCCTGTCCCTGAGAGGAAGATTCACACAAGAACAAATCCACATTTTTGGAATCTTTAGGAGCTTTCCTGGAGGTTACACAGAAAGCTTCAAACAAGAACAAATCCATGTTTTTGGAATCTTTAGGAGCTTTCCTGAAGGTTACACAAGAACAGATCCACATTTTTGGAATCTTTAGGACCTTTCCTGGAGGTTACAGAAAATTTCCTGGAGGAAATTTCCTGGAGGTTACACAGGAAGATTCACACAAGAACAAATCCTCATTTTTGGAATCTTTCGGAGCTTTCCTGGAGATCCCAGCGTTTTCCCCGTGCCCTGGCTTGGTTTAGGGTATTTTTGTGAGCCTTACCCTGAAGAGTTGAAGCCAGAGGAGTTCATGGCAGCTTTGGAGTTGCTCTGGGCTGTGCCAGGGCTGCTGGCATGGAGGGCACTGCCAGGGGACGAGGGCCTGCTGGAGTTCCCTGGGGAGCACGAGGATGTCACTGGCACGGAGAGAGCAGAGTGAGGCTGGCATCTCCTCCTCCTGCCCCAAAAATTCCCACCCAATCCCAAATCCCAGCCAAAAAAAAAAAAAAGGGGATTTTTTTTTGGGACTGTGCAATTGTTGAGGTGACAAAGTGCCAAGTAGGAGCCTGGGTCTCTCAGGGGGAATGTCCTGCAGGATTGGGTTGTGTGGTTCCCTCCAAATTTGGTTGGGACCAAGTCCATTGTGAGTGAAACCCACAGAATTGAGTCAGGATTTACAGCCTTGCTCAGAGCAGCCAAGAGACTGAATTGATCATAACTGACAATGACAGGGAAATCCATGGAAATTTAGGGACTTCTGCTGATAAAAGGGAAACCAGAGAATCTCCAGGATCAATCACTGCCCCTCTCTTCTCTCTTTCTGCCTTTTCTTATTTAATTTCGATCTGATGTGCACAATCCCATTGATTTACTGAGGCTGGGGTTGGAATAAGCCTTCCCTAGTGCTGGAACAGCTCAGGATTTCAGATCTGGGCTGGCAATGAGGTGCACATTCTCACCCCTGGCTCCTCTGATTCCCTGCCCTGGGGAACATTCCCAGGAATGTTCCCTGGTCCTGTATCTGGGAATTTCACATCTCCAAGGAGGCCTGGCACTGACCCACCCTTTCTCTGGCTCCCAGTTGTGCCTGGCCCCAAACCTGAACACCTCAGCCTAGGATTATCCTGGAATTCTTCTTTTGCCCAGTGTTTCCCATGTTTTTATCCCACCCAGCAGAAAGACTGGGCTGTTGTTATCCCATTTGTGGGGGGGAACTTCCCTGGCCAAACCAGGGGGCTGATGAAGATTATCCCACAAATGTGAGCCAGGAGTGGAGGAATCAGGGATAAAGGGGCAGAGGGAGGAGGGAGGGGAGGTTTCCCAAGGCTCACCAGTCCCAGGCATGGTGCTGTGCACGGGATTGACGGAGAGGGGCCCCAAGGAGCCTGAGGTAGAGACCTGGGCAGGAAGAGAGACAGGCAGTGAGCACTGGGAGAGGAGAAATCACAGCCTGCAGGATTTTCAGTGAGGATTTGGGCACTGGGAGAGGATAAAGCAAACACTGCTGGTTATTCAGGGAGTACTGGGAGAGGATAAATCACACCCTGAAGGTTATTCAGTCAGAATTTGGGCACTGGAAGATGATCAATCACACCCTGCAGGATTTTCAGTGAGGATTTGGGCACTGGGAGAGGATAAATCACACCCTGCAGGATTTTCAGTGAGAATCTGGGCACTGGGAGAGGATAAATCACACAATTCCACTCCTTTCACATCCCTTTTGGAGTGTTCTGGCTCCAGGGACACACATCACCCACACCTGGGGCTCTCATGGGTATTCCCATTCATATTCCAGTGGAAAAACACCATTCCCAGATCCAAGGCCACGGGAAGAAATCAGAATTAGTGCTGCATGTGCCTGACACTCTCCACATCCATCCAAATTTATGGAAAAGCCTGAAAGTATCAAAATTTCTGGAAGCCCCAAGATCCACTCCTAGGATGCCCTTTGGGCGTCTCAGACTGGGCATTCTCAGCCTGGAACTTCCCAACTCCCTCTGGTTTTGGGCACAAAAAATCCCAATCTCCTTTAGGGAGTTTAATTGGCAGTTTGGGAGCTGCCACCCAAATCAGCTCAGGGAGTTTATTCCTGAATAAATGTTGTTAAGAAAGGTTGGTGAGCAAGGGCAGCAGTCACAGGGGAATTATTCACCCAAACTCCTGCTGGGGGAATCCAAATATTTCTTTTTGGGACCAAACAGGTTGGGCAAGCAAACTTCCCAGTGATGTTTTCCTGCCTTCTGCTGGAGAATTCCAAAAGCCAGGAGATTTCAAGGTAAAATTCACACTCTGCCTCCCAAACCTGGGCAGGTTCCTGCCACTTTTAAACGGCAAAGTCACCAAGAAACTCTTAAATCAAGCAGCTGAATTGGTATTAGAAAGACAGGAAAGACTGGAAAGATTTTCCTGATCAACCTCAGGGGAAAAAGCTTTTGGAGAGCTTTGTGATTTGAACAAATCATCCTCCAATTCATTCCTCCCAGGAAATTCGTCTTTTCCCGCTGTTTGCAATAAATAGAATTATCGCTTAATTAACCGCTAGCATTCAGCTGATGGTTCTCGATGGATGGGGGGATTATAAATGCTCTGGGTGAGGTTCCACGCAGGTGGCTGATGCCAGGAGCCTCACCAGTCTGGAGTTGTAGATGGGTGATTTGATGGGGGATGGCATGGGGCAGCTGATCCGCTTCTCCTTCTGCCGCCGGTTGCAGAACCACACCCGAACCACCTCCTTTTCCATGGAGAGCTGCTCTGCTATCAAGGAGATCTCCTCTGAGCTGGGCTTGGGGTTCTGCTGGGAGAGACAGGAGGTTAAAAAAGCCCCAAAGAGTGAAAAATCTCCTCTGAGCTGGGCTTGGGGATAAAAAAAGTCCAAAAAAGCACAAAACCTCTGAGCTGGGCATGGGGCTCTGCTGGCAGAGGCAGGAGGGTAAAAAAGCCCCGAAAGGCACAAGGAAATCTCTGAACTGGGCTTGAGGTTTAAAATGTCCAAAAAAGCATGAAAACCTCCTCTGAACTGGGTTTGAGGCTCTGCTGAGAGAGGCAGGAGGGTAAAAAAGCCCCGAAAATGCACAAGGAGATCTCTGATCTGGGCTTGGGGTTTAAAACATCCAAAAAAGCACAAGATCTCCCCTGAGCTGGGCTTGGGGCTCTGCTGAGAGAGGCAGGAGGTTGAAAATGCCCCAAAAAGCAAAAAATCTCTTCTGAGCTGGGCTTGGGGTTCTGCTGAGAGAAGCAGGAGGTTAAAAAAGCCCCAAAAATGCACAAGGAGGTCTCTGAACTGGTTTTGGGGTTCTGCTGGGAGAGGCAGGAGGGTAAAAAAGCCCCAAAAAAGCCCCAAAAAAGCAAAAAGTCTCCTCTGAGCTGGGCTTGGGGTTCTGCTCAGAGAAGCAGAAGTTTTAAAAAGCCCCAAAAAGCACAAGAAAATCTCTGAACTGGGCTTGGGGTTTAAAACGTCCAAAAAAGCACAAAATCTCCTCTGAGCTGGGCTTGGGGTTTAAAATGTCCAAAAAAGCACAAAATCTCCTCTGAGCTGGGCTTGGGGCTCTGCTGAGAGAGGAAAGAAGTTAAAAAAGCCCCAAAGAGCACCAGGAGCTGCTGGGAGGACGAGGGTGGGGCAGGGGAGGGGACAAAAGCTCCGACTGAGGCCGAGGGTCAATATTTGGCTGAGGGATTACGTTCTGTGAAGCACAAAGCGCCTCTGCTTCCACACCAGCCCTCCCAGGGCCAGGGGGGTGAATCTCAGCTCCTGCCCCTGGTTCTGCACAAATCACCGCCCTCTCCCACCTTCACAGCCCCAAAATCAGAGCTGGGGTCACCTCAGCCTGGCACCTGGCACTGTCCAGGGGACAGGAGCTCTGGGTGATGCTCTCAGCAAAGCCTCTCCCTTCACCCAACCCTCGTTTAAAAAAGGAAATAACAGAGCCCAGCCTGCCCCCTGAGTCCTTTATTTTCATTCCTTTGAGCTCATTTATTTTCATTCCTTTGAGCCCTGTGGGGTTTGCTGGGCGTTGGAGCTCGGAGATGTCACAGGTACCTGGCACAGAGGAGCCAGGATGACGTTCCCATTATAAAGAATGTTTTCTACCAGCTCAAAACGAGCTCAAAATGACCTGAGCAAGTTTTGATATGAGGGAGAAACCAAGAAAAAACCAAGCTCAGAAAAGGTTTTGATTTGAGCAATCTCCAAAGCACAATTTAGCCCTGTTGGTTAAAGCTCTGCTTGAGCTCTGCTGTGATTTTTCTTCGGATTTTTCGAGCTTCAGAAGCAGAAAGGCTCCGTTTCTGAGTGGATTCAGCAAAGAAATATTTGAAACAACAAGTTCTGGGGTCTCACAGGAGCTGCTTGATGGGGGCATCGTGGCCACAGAGCTCCTGTGGCACTCAAAAAGAGCTCCTGCAAGTCCTAAAGAAAAGAGCTGGGAGCAGAGATCAGCTTGGGGTGATAACGGGGAAACGTGGTGCTGAAATTGTAACTCCCTAAAAACAGCATTCAGCAGGGAAGTAATTGGGAATTTCTTTGGGTTTAACCCTTTTCCTGTTGTCCTTTTGAGGATTTTTTAACCTGTTCTCAAATAATTGGGAATTTCTTTGGGTTTAACACTCCTCCTGTTGCCTCTTCAAGCATTTTCTAACCTGTTCTCAAATAATTGGGGATTTCTTTGGGTCTAACACTTCACCTGTTGCCCCTTCAAGGATTTTTAAAATTTATTATCAAATTATTGGGAATTTCTTTGGGTTTAACACTTTTCCTGTTACCCCTTCATGGATTTTTTAACTTATTACCAAATAACTGGGAGTTTCTTTGGGTCTAACACTCCTCCTGTTGTCCTTTCAAGGATTTTTTAACCTATTATCAAATAATAGAGAATTTCTTTGGGTCTAACACTTCACCTGTTGCCTGTTCAGGGATTTTTTAACTTATTACCAAATAATTGGGAATTTCTTTGGGTTTAACATTCTTCCTGTTGCCCCTTCAAGTATTTTCTAACCTGTTCTCAAATAATTGGGAATTTCTTTGGGTTTAACACTTTTCCTGTTGCCTGTTCAAGGATTTTTTTACTTATCACCAAATAGTTGGGAATTTCTTTCTGTTTAACACTCTTCCTGTTGCTCCTTCAAGGATTTTTTAACCTATTATCAAATAATAGAGAATTTCTTTGGGTTTAACACTTCACCTGTTGCCTGTTCAAGGATTTTTTTACTTATAACCAAATAATTGGGATTTTCTTTGGGTCTAACACTTTTCCTGTTACCCCTTCATGGATTTTTTAAACTTATTACCAAATAACTGGGAGTTTCTTTGGGTCTAACACTCCTCCTGTTGTCCTTTCAAGGATTTTTTAACCTATTATCAAATAATAGAGAATTTCTTTGGGTCTAACACTTCACCTGTTGCCTGTTCAGGGATTTTTTAACTTATTACCAAATAATTGGGAATTTCTTTGGGTTTAACACTTTTCCTGTTACCCCTTCATGGATTTTTTAACCTATTACCAAATAATAGAGAATTTCTTTGGGTTTAACCCTTTTCCTGTTGCCCCTTTATGGATTTTTTAACCTATTGTCAAATAATTGGGAATTTCTTTGGGTTTAACACTGTTCCTGTTGCTCCTTCAAGCATTTTTTAACCTATTATCAAATAATAGAGTATTTTGTTGGATTTAACACTTTTCCTGTTGCCTCTTCAAGCATTTTCTAACCTATTACCAAATAATTGGGAATTTCTTTGGGTTTAACACTTCACCTGTTGCCTGTTCAAGGATTTTTTTACTTATCACCAAATAATTGGGAATTTCTTTGGGTTTAACACTTTTCCTGTTGTCCTTTCACGGATTTTTTAACCTATTACCAAATAACTGGGAATTTCTTTGGGTCTAACACTCTTCCTGTTACCCCTTCAAGCATTTTAACCTATTACCAAATAATTGGGAATTTCTTTGGGTCTAACACTCCTCCTGTTACCCCTTCAAGCGTTTCCTAACCTGCCACCAAACAAAAACCCCCCCAAAAAAAACCCCCTCTTTTCTTGATGGAATTCACTTCTCCAGCCTTGCAAAGGCCAAGCTCAAGGAGAGCTCCTGAAAGGAGGGAAGATTTTGCCCTCACATCTTGGAATCTCTTCTCCAGCGTGGAGCGGATGTTGGTCTCGATGCTGGTCCTCTTCTTCCTTTTCCGTCCAAACATCTCGTTCACCGAGGGGTAGGAGTTGGGGGTGCTCATGGAAGAATCCAGAGGAGCAGATTCTGAGGGGGGAAAAAAAGAGAGATTTCCAAGAGGATAATGAGTTATTTTCATCCCCAGGTCCTTTTTGTGAAACAAAGGTGCAAAATCCTGAAATAGATAAATTGTTCCCACATTGCAAATCCTCCCTCTGCTGATGATTAAAAATTGCTCCAAATCCATCGATGAGCTTGGGCCAAATCAGGGGAGAAAAATGTTTTATCCCACACACCATTTTCCTTTTGGGAGCCTGATTTCCACCCTGCCCTGATGGGGATTAAGAAATAATTTCTGTAATAAGTTTATTTTCACACAGAAATTTATATAATCATTTCTTTTCACACAGAAATGGGAGGATCTTCCCAATAATTTCGCACAGAAATGGGAAGATCTTCTTAATAATTTCACACAGAAACGGGAGGATTTTCCCAATAATTTCTTTTCACACAGAAATGGGAGGATCTTCCCAATAATTTCACACAGAAATGAGAGGATCTTCCCAATAATTTCACACAGAATTGGGAGCATCTTCCCAATAATTCCTTTTCACACAGAAACAGGAGGATTTTCCCAATAATTTCTTTTCACACAGAAATGGGAGGATCTTCCCAATAATTTCACACAGAAAGGGGAGGATCTTCCCAATAATTTCACACAGAAATGGGAGGATCTTCCCAATAATTCCTTTTCACACAGAAATGGGAGGATCTTCCCAATAATTTCACACAGAAATGGGAGGATCTTCTCAATAATTTCACACAGAAATGGGAGGATCTTCTCAATAATTTCACACAGAAATGGGAGGATCTTCCCAATAATTTCACACAGAAATGGGAGGATCTTCCCAATAATTTCACACAGAAAGGGGAGGATCTTCTCAATCATTTCTTTTCACACAGAAATGGGAGGACCTTCCCAATAACATTAATTCCCCACAGAAGAGGATGTTGACCAAACCACTTGGCTGGGGCTGGCTGAGCTGTGATAAACATCTCAGACCTCCTGAAGGGCTGGGTGAAGCACGAGGTCAGCACAGGACACCTCCCCAAATCCTGGGAATTCCCCTCTCAGTGATCTTTTCCTTTCCCGACTGCGCCTCCATCACCTCAGCAGCTCCTCCCCTCCCTCTCCGGCAGATTTGAGGCTCCTGGCTGGATCCTCTCCTGCTGCTGGTGGCATTTCTGCCTCGGTGTCACCCACCTGCGTCACTGAGCCACTTCTCCAGCAGGGGCTTGAGCTTGCACATGTTCTTGAAGCTCAGGTTGAGAGCCTCGAAGCGGGAGATCGTGGTCTGGCTGAAATCATTGCCGTAGAGCTTGCCCATGGCCAGGCCAACGTCACCCTGCAGGGACAGCCAGGGTGAGCAGGGGACAGCCCTCAGAGCTGTCACAGCCAGGGGACACCAAGGGTGAGCAGGGGACAGCCCTCAGAGCTGTCACAGCCAGGGGACACCAAGGGTGAGCAGGGGACAGCCCTCAGAGCTGTCACAGCCAGGGGACACCAAGGGTGAGCAGGGAACAGCCCTCAGAGCTGTCACAGCCAGGGGACAGCCAGGGTGAGCAGGGGACAGCCCTCAGAGCTGTCACAGCCCTGCAGGGACAGCCAGGGTGAGCAGGGGACAGCCCTCAGAGCTGTGACAGCCAGGGGACACCAAGGGTGAGCAGGGGACAGCCCTCAGAGCTGTCACAGCCAGGGGACAGCCAGGGTGAGCAGGGGACAGCCCTCAGAGCTGTCACAGCCAGGGGACACCAAGGGTGAGCAGGGGACAGCCCTCAGAGCTGTCACAGCCCTGCAGGGACACCCAGGGTAGGCACAGGGACACCCCTCAGAGCTGTCACAGCCCCACTCAATCCCAGAATCCCAGGATGAACCAGGCTGGAAAAGAGCTTTGAGATCAGATCCAAACCCTGACCTGGCACCTCCTCATGAACCCAACCCTGGCACCGAGTGCCACCTCCAGGCTTGCTTTAAACACACCCAGGGATGGGCTCCTCCACCTCCCTGGGCAGACAATTCCAGTGCCCAGCCACTCTTTCCGTGAAGAATTTTTCCCTGATGTCCAGCCTGAACTTCCCCTCACCTCAGGCTGCTTCCAGTCCAGTTTCAGCCTTTTTCCCATCATCTGCCTGCCAGGAAAGGGGAATTTCCCCCCCAGGAATGTGCCCTACACCCTTAAATACAGGAGAAGGTGCAGATATTGAGGGGATGAGGTGTCAGGAAGGGTTTGTCCCTGAGTATTCAGAAGGGGAATGCTGCAAAATAACCCAAATTTACCTAAATAACCCAAATTTACCTAAATAACCCAAATTTACCTAAATAACCCAAATTTACCTAATCCAGCCTTTCCTCCATGCCCCAACCTCCTCAAACCCCCTCCCCTCTGACCTGTGTGAAGCCAAGCTTGATCCTCCTTTGTTTGAAAGTCTTGGCAAACTTCTCCAGCTCCTCCAGGTCGCTGGGCTCCTCGGAGGCTCCTGCCGGGGTCAGGTGCTTGGCCACTTGCAAGTGCTGGGGGACATCCAGGTGAGGTTCAACCGAGGAGCCAGGGAGGCCAGAGCGACCCACAGCCTGCCCAAACCACCCAAAAAAAGATGCTCAGAGTCATGAAAATGGGAAAAAAATTCCGATTTTCTGCAGCAGGGGGGGAGTTCACCACGCCCTTACCTGGGAGGCCAGGCTGGGTCCGGGCTGGGAGAGGAGGAGGCTGCCCTGCTGCTGAGGGAAGGAGAGGAGGTTGGGCTGCAAAGCTGGGGAGAAATGGGAAAAAAAAGAGAGAAATCTGGTCAGGGAACACCCCCAGGGAAGCTCCATGGGGTGGGAAGCTCCGTTGGTTGTTTCTTGCCCAAAATACAGGGATTTCCGGTGTTAGGGATGTGGGTGGCTCTGGGGTGGATTATGAGGAGGAAAAGGTTCTTCCAGTGCCTTTTTGGCCTGTGAGGGATTATTGCAATAGTGATAACAGTGAAATATCTCATTTGCTGATCCCTGAGTGTCACCCATCACGCTCAGGCATTTTAGAGACCTCTAATCTTGATTTTGGGTGTCAAGCAGCAGGGAATTTCCTACATCCTTCATGGGCATCCCTCCCAGTGCTTAATCACTGCAGCTCTTAGGAAAATGGACACCTTATTTCCGATAAAACCCCTCAGACTCCAACTTCCAGCCACTTGATCTTGTTAAAAAAAAAACAAACCCTGATCCTCCCAGTGACTCTCGTGAGCCCTCCCACTCTGCTCCCTGCTCTACATTTCATTTCCAAGTGGCATTTGGAAGCCAGCTGACCCTTTCTTTCCTACCCCACTGTATTTCAAATAAATTGAATTTCTCTCAGAGCGTCGGAGCTGGCACGGAATGATGAAAGGGAGAAAAAAAGAAGGGAAATCCATAAAGCCAACAAAAAGTGGGATTTATGGGGGCTGTGTAATTGTTGAGGTGACAAAGTGCCAAGCACGAGCCTGGGTCTCTCAGGGGGAATGTCCTGCAGGATCGGGTTGTGTGGCTCCCTCCAAATTTGGTTGGGACCAAGTCCATTGTGAGTGAAACCCACAGAATTGAGTCAGGATTTACAGCCTTGCTCAGAGCAGCCAAGAGATTGAATTGATCATAACTGACAATGACAGGGAAATCCATGGAAATTTAGGGACTTCTGCTGGTAAAAGGGAAACCAGAGAATCTCCAGGATCAATCGCTGCCCCTCTCTTCTCTCTCTTTCTGCCTTTTCTTATTTAATTTCGATCTGATGTGCACAATCCCATTGATTTACTGAGGCTGGGGTTGGAATAAGCCTTCCCTAATGCTGGAACAGCTCAGGATTTCAGATCTGGGCTGGCAATGAGGTGCACATTCTCACCAGTGCAGGGAATTAATCACTGCAATGGCTTTGCCTTGGGACGTGGCAGATGCTCTGTCATTTGGAGTCTTTAAAACCATGATTGAGCACCTTGGTGAGAGCTCAGCTCCAGCTCCCAGGGAAATGAAGGGCTGGATTCAGGAATCACTGCTCTGACAGCTGAGATGAAGATTTCAGCAGCGATATTTTGGCTGGAAGGGTTCCCAAAATCTCCCAGCTGCTCATTCCCACCTTCCCAGAGCTCTCCCAGCCCGGCTCAGGTGTGTTGGGATCAGGGCTGCACAGGGAACGAGGAATCAGAGGTGGGAATTGATCTGAGAGCTTTAAAAACACAACCAGAGTAAAATCCACATCCCTCTGAGAAAGGTTCAGCCCCCAGCCAAGCTCCTTTGACCACAAAATCCATTTATGGACACTCAGGGCATTCCCAGGGACAATTCTGGAATATTTTCTGCCTTTCTTCACTCGAACCAAATTCCACAAATCCAACCTGAGCCTTCATTTTCACTGCCCACTGGCTGTGCATGCACGTGGCAAAAAGGATCATTAAAACCAGACAATCACCCATGCAAATGGAAATATCCTGCACAAAAATTCAGCCCCTGGCCACAACATCCAGTCCTGATCAAGCCTGGAACTGGAAAGGGGTGACAAACAAACAGAGCTGCCAAAAACAAGCCACTGAACAGATAAATTGTGATCTGTAAAAGGCAGCGAGTTCTGCTTCGCAGTAAAAGATGTTTATTATTCATGAATAAAAAGCAGGCAGCAAGGAATAGATTGTCCCGACAGTATTTCAAACAAACTAATTCAAAATCATTTGTAAATATCCATCAAGTGTCTTTATCCATCACTCAGCAGCGTTTGGCAGAGAGCAGAATTTCTGTCATGTCAGGAAGAAATAAATTCCCCCCTTGCTTTTGGAGTGTGTGAACCAGGGAGTTCAAGCTGCAGAGATTGAAGGTTATAATCCTGAATTTTAGCTGATACAGAGGGAGCTCTGTGCTGGGATAAATCAAGAACACAAGCACAGGATCCAAGTCCCTTTGGATCTGGCAGGTCATGGATTAAAGCCTGACAGGTCATGGATTAAAGCCTGACTTTATATCCTCCATCCACATCCCGGGGCTGGGAGAAATACTGGAGGTAAAACCAGAATTTCAGGGATTTTCTCAAGCCCTCAGTGCTTTCCTGGAGCTGATTTCTCCGTGTTTCAGGAGCAGGGAGACCTTTCCTGCCCTGTGGAATATCCAAACCTCTCTCCCTCTCATCCCAGAGCTGCTCCTGGCTAAGCTGGGCCTGCTCCGCTCCTTCCCTGCATTCACCCTCCCTCCAAACGATCCGCCCGGCCTCTGATCAGCTTCGTGGAATTAATGAGGAGTGGGAGGGAGCCTGGATGGGAGCAGCTCTTGATCTGTCCTGCTGGAAAAGCGGGACACGTCCCGAATTCCAGGCGGGATCCGTGCCCGGGCTGGCCCCAAGGTGGCACTCGAGGAGCGCGCACGGCGCAGGTGGCAGCAGCAGCAGCATCTCCAGCCCGGGATGCTCCCGCGGGGATTCGGGATCATCCCCGCTGCGGGAACAGCACGGAGCGGCAATATCAGAGCAGGGGAACCGGCAGCATCGCGCTGGGGAAACCCGAAACCCACGGGGAGGGAGGTTTTCCATAAATATTGCTCCGTTCCGGCTTTTCTCGCTCTTACCTTGCTGTCCTGCCTGAGACTGGGACAGAAGGAACTGGGGGACCGACTGCATGTGCCCAGGGAGCAGCACCAGCTGCTGCAGGGTGTGCAGAGAGCTCATGTCCTGCGGGGAAAAACAGCAAAGGGAACGATAAAACTCAGGGGTTTCTGCTCCTCGTGCGGAGTCTCCTCACAAATCACAAATTTGGGGGATTTGGGAGAGCTGCAGGTCTGAGAGTTTCCAGGTGTAGAAGAATTCTGTGCACGCAGAGAAATCCACGTGGAGAACTCTCTGCTTTTCCTTTAAGAAGTTTACTCTTGATGAAGAGATTTTTGAGCTGCAGATGTCAAAGGTTTCGGGTGTAGGAGAAGAATTCTGTCCATCCACATGGAGAACTCTCTGCTTTTCCCTGGAAAAGTTAACTCTGAATAAAGCCGTTTTTGAGGTAATCAAACTCTGCTTGTTAGAACAGCGAAACCTCTTGGATTTCAGTTTCTTCCAGATAAAATACTTCCAGAACTGCCTAAAATCACCCAGCAAATTGCAGCAGGCTGTGCCAGCTCACCAGCACTGCTTCCCACAGGACGTTCTGAAGATTGGGGGGGAATTGAAGAATCCCTAAATTGTGTAATGGATCTGAATACCCCGTGAAAGAACGAGGCAAGGGATGACTGAGCATCTGCGGCCGCCTGGCATCCAACTCCCACTCGAATTTAACGAGACTTAAGTGCTAAACTCCAATTCTTTTACCTTAGGAAAAAAATAATTCCCTCAAGGAATTAATTTCTTCGCTGGTGTAAATCAATTTGAGGCAACAACAGGCTCAGATAGGAGTTAATCTGGTCTAGAATCCTGTCTGCAACAATGGCATTAACCAGACACTCATGAATGAGGAAGAGCAGGGCACACGTTATCAAACACTTCCCCACGGTGTTGTCTCAGCCTCCAATTATTTCCAGTCCGAGGGATTTCCTGACCATGGGGTGGTTTCCCTGCTGAGCAAACCCTTGGAGCAAATCTCACCCCGGCACGTGTCCAGTCTAACTCTGAACCCACGAGGAAAAAACCGAGGAGGAAGATGAGGATTCACTTTTCCAATTTAATGCTCCTCACCCCATCAGGCTCCTTTTGCCAAAGGAATTTGGGGAGGGGGTGAGGAGCAGCCTCTTTTTCTGGGATTTCCCTCTTTTTCTGGGATTCTCCTCTTTTTCTGGGATTTCCCTCTTTTTCTGGGATTCTCCTCTTTTCCTGGGATTTCCCTCTTTTTCTGGGATTCTCCTCTTTTTCTGGGATTTCCCTCTTTTCCTGGGATTTCCCTCTTTTTCTGAGATTTTCCTCTTTTCCTGGGATTTCCCTCTTTTCCTGGGATTCCCCTCTTTTCCTGGGATTCTCCTCTTTTCCTGGGATTTCCCTCTTTTTCTGGGATTTCCCTCTTTTTCTGAGATTTCCCTCTTTTTCTGAGATTTCCCTCTTTTCCTGGTATTTCCCTCTTTTCCTGGTATTTCCCTCTTTTCCTGGGATTCCCCTCTTTCCCTGGGATTCCCCTCTTTCCCTGGGATGCCCTGGTCACTCACCCCTGCGATCTGGCTCCCTGGCATCATGGATGAGCCCTGCACGAGGTGCCCCGACCGAGGGGGGATGGCAGATTGCAAGGAGTCGCTGAGGTCCTCGGTTTTAATCTGCAAAAGAGCAAAGGAAATTGTGGAATTAGGGAGCAGAGGGGATGATGAGCAGGAGGAGAGGGCAGCTTGGATCTGCGAGGCTGGAAGAGGCTCCTCTCAGGGAATTTTCAGCTGTTTCCAGCACTGAAAATCGGGATTGTTCCACGCTCCTGCTCTCCGCTCGATCCCATGGACAGTTTTCCTGCTCTGCCAAGCCCAGGGCAGGCTGGCACTTTGCTCAGTTCAAACACTTCAGAAAACAACCAATTTCAAGCAGACTTTCCAAAGTTTAAAGCCTTTTGTGGAGTTTTAATGAAGACAAGAAGCAATTCCCCTTTCCAGATCCCAGCTCAGGCCCCAATGGCAGGGCTGGACGTGGAGAAACTCTCATTTTTCCCTGCATGAAATGGTACAAGAGGATGGGACAGGAAAGGTCATGGAGTAAAAGACCTCAAAAAAGCAGAGCAACCTCCCAGACTTGAAAATGCAGCATTCCAAGCACCAAATGCATTCGTTCCATTTCTACCAAAATAAATTGTAAAGAAAATCTCCTTCTTTGGGTCCAAGCTGTGGAAAAAGAACTGGAAAACTTCACAGGTGTCCAGGGGTCTTTTTGAGCTCCTTAAATGTTCAAGTGAAGTTCTTGTCCACAAGAAAATAATTTTGTGGATTTTTAAATCCACATTCTAAGAGAAAAAAGCACCCAGGACTGAATCTTCGTTTCTGGTTTATTCCACAATCTCCGTGTTCATTTCTAACACTGTTACTACATTTTAAAAGACTTATTAAAAAATAACAATTTATTCCAATTTTTGTAGTAGGTGAAATCTTTTGGTGGTGCTGGCTGGGACAGGAGGGAGGGGAGGACTTTGGAAGTTTTTGGGTTAATTCCACGCACAGGGGACAGGTCAATCATACAGAGCCCTTCTTCAAAAAAAGATGGGACCAAACTTTTCCTCAGCACGAGAACACCCTGAACAAGGATAATTCATCACCTCAGCAAGAAGAGCCTCTGATTCCCAAAAACTGGAAAAACCAGGAGGACTCTACGAAGGACGGGGCTTGAAACCCACAAAGATTCACCAGCTCCTAGGACTGAACATTCCCAGATCCCATCAACCCCTTCCAAACCCCACATCCCCCAAAGCTAAGGAGGGTCTTTGCCCCACTGATGGGACTTTGAGGCCCTGCAGCCTCCAGCCAGCAGAGGGGGACAAGAAATCCACAAACTCCATCCCAAGCTCCACAAACTCCATCCCCAGTTCCACAAACTCCATCCCCAGTTCCACAAACTCCATCCCCAGTTCCACAAACTCCATCCCCAGTTCCACAAACTCCGTCCCCAGTTCCACAAACTCCATCCCCAGTTCCACAAACACCATCCCCAGTTCCACAAACTCCGTCCCCAGTTCCACAAACTCCATCCCCAGTTCCACAAACACCATCCCCAGTTCCACAAACTCCGTCCCCAGTTCCACAAACTCCATCCCCAGTTCCACAAACTCCGTCCCCAGTTCCACAAACACCATCCCCAGTGAGTATTTTGGGGTTGAAGGAGCTTTCCTGCCCTTTTGAGCAACGTGAAGAAATAAATACACGGAACAATTTGGGTTGGAAGAGACCTCTCCAATCATCGAGTCCAAGCTTTGGTGGATCTCCATGAGAGGAGAAAAGGGGAAAACGGGATCAAGAGAGGCTCAAGAGCTCCAGAACAAGGAGCTGCAACATTCCCTGAGCTGCTCAGGGGGAAGGTGAATATTTTGGCATTGAAGGAGCTTTTCTGCCCATCTGAGCAAAGCAAAGAAATACAGGAATAATTTTGGTTGGAAGAGACCTCTCCAATCATCGAGTCCAAGCTTTGAAGGATCTCTATAAGAGGAGAAAAGGGGGAAAAAGGATCATGAGAGGCTCAAGAGCTCCAGAACAGGGAGCTGCAACATTCCCTGAGCATTTGGGAAGGTGCTGCTCGGAGGGAAGGTGATTACAACACCCCCTTTCATTACAACCCGAGCTCTGGACACCGCCGAAACTCGTTTTGCAATAATCCCAGCTCCTTGCAACAAGAGGTAGACATGCTATGAATTCCAGCTCTTTCCTACCTTTCAGGTTGGCATGATCATCGCTCTTAGCCTGGCAGGGCCAAAAAGAAAAAAGCGAAAAAAAAAAAATCAGGTGGAAAGATCTTCTCGATCGCTATCGCCAGCGATAATGTCAGGGAAAAAAGGCTCAGGAGGACACCCCGTTAGCCCTGAGCCATCCAGTCATTCCAGGCACGTGAGTTTATGGATGTTCTTCGCAAAAAAGAATCCAGAGGAGCCAAAAAAATTTTTAAAAATATATAAAAAACGAATTACAAAAGAAATAACGTCCGCCTGCTTCATCCAAGGCTGAGCAGTCCCAAAAAACTGCGAGTTTTCCGCGTCTCAGAGAGCCGGGCTGCGGGTGCCGCCCGAGCCGTGATCCCGATGGGAGTGGGGTGCTGAGGAGGCACGAGCCATTTCCAAACTGAAATCAATTTTTGCAGCTGCCAAGCGGGACGAGCTGGCGGCGCTCCAGGCACAAAGGGGTGTGTAGCCGCATCCCGGCGCGGCTGGATGGGAGAACGATGTGAGAACGGGAGGTGGGTTTGGCAAAGGACCTGCTCCCGATTTAAAAACAACAACATCTCCCACTGCTCCTTCCCCCGGCCCTGGAATTCTCCCTCCTGCGCAGTGGGCGGCAACCTGGGGTTTGCTCTTGACAAATCTTTTCTCCCCCTTCGCACCTATTTCCATCGGGTTTAGGCTCAAATTTACCTCGCCCTCCTCTTCCTCTCCCCGACAGGCCTGCAGCTGGCTAATTGTTCATTAGCGGCTCTATCCAAAAACTTTGGGGATGGTTTATGCAAATCTCCGTCGTTTTGGGTTTGGTGGTTTTTTTTTCCCTGGCTAAACCGGCAATATTGCCAAGTGTACATTAAAAAAAAAAAAACCCAAACCCAAAAAAACCCCAAAAAACCACACACATTGTGGGCGAGGCCACTCAATATCATGAGACTCCCTTAAAATAATGTAAATCTCGAATTAATAAAAGGAGGGGAGGAGTTGCCTCCTCCTTTCCCAGTGCATCCGCCTCGGATTTGCAGAAAACGCCTGCAAAGATGGGAAGAGTTTTCCTTGAGGAACCAAAACAAAAATTAAAAAAAAAAGGTTGAAATGATGAAATCCTCAGAGAATCACCTGGTGTGGGTATTTGACACTGAGACATTGAGAGTGAGCAACAGAGAATTTGGGGAAAACCAGGAGCACTGGGATTGCTCGGGATCTTGGTTTTATAGGATGATCACGGATGGGGAAAGGGGAACGAGCAGTCATGGAGAGACTTTGTTCCCACCACATTTTACTCGGAAAAATAACATTTTATAAATAAATAAAAGTCAAATTTAAGCTGGTCTGGCGGAAGCTTCGTTGCCCATGGCAAGGGGACGGAATGGGGATGGATCTTCCAACCCAAACCATCCCAGGGGGGAAAAAAAGAACAGGAGCTGCAAATCCCCACGGCTCAAGTGAGGTGTGGGGGCTCTTGGCTGTGAATCTGCAGCACCTTCCTCCTCGCCTGGAGCCCGAGGGGATGCCCAGGGCAGGGCTGGGAGCAGCTAACGGCAGCTGGAGGCTCCGGAGCTCCTCTGGGCCAGGGCAGGAATCACAATTTGCAAATCTCAAGTGGATGTTTGGATGTTTTCACAGCCTCGAAACAGGGTCAGCCCCCGAGCAAAAAACACGGGAAAGGTGACTGGGTGGAAAAAGAGAAGAGTCCCTTCCGTAGCTGGCTTGAACAGCTGCAAGGACGGATGGTTTCTTACCTATCTCTGGCCTAAACACGAAAACAAAAAGCAAAACAAACTAAGAAACACATTGAGGGTGATGGAAAATGATCAAAGCTCCGGAGCCTGCTTGCGTAACTGATTTGTGGAAGGTGTTTCATAAACATTTCATAAGAAGGAGAATTATGAAGAAAACATCTCCCAACCTGCCTGCAATTACTGCACAAACTCTTCCTTACCAGTAGGAAGAAGGGGAGAGGGAAAGAAAAAAAAAAAGAAAGAAAAAAAAAAGGTACATCTGTTTTGTAACTGATCTGTGAACTTCTGGCAAACGCTCGGCTCGTGAAAACATCCTGCAGACATCTTGCAGAGCCGTGGAAAACCGGGAATTTGGGAATATTCACCCGAGCAGCTCTGCTTGCTGCTGTGCTCCCTTTGGATTGACCAGCCTTGGGCGCCATGGATGGATCCCACTGCTTGGGCTGGAGCCCTCCGTGGTTAAACCCAGCTTAGGGATAATCTCAATGTTTTCGCCGTCTATCAGACCCCAAAATCCTCCTTGGGATGAGCTCCATCATCCTCCTCGCTCAGCCGCCAACTCAGAGCCTCCAATTCTCTCCCCAAATCCAAGAATCCTCTGGATCTCTCCTGTCCAAGCGCTGCCAGCCCTCTCCAGCACCAGTTCTCAGCCAGTGGGAGACGGAGGACAGCCCTATTTGTAGTGAAGCTCCTATTTAGCCAGTGACCTCTTTGAAACCCATTTATCTGCCTCCACATCTGCCTTATCTCCCAGCCAGAGCTGAGTTTAAGAGCTTGACTCACTCCCAGCCCTCCACAGCAGAGGGAAGAGGAGGATCAGGTGCACACAGAGGGTCTGGAGCGCTTGGCCCTCGCTGAAAAGGAACAGCACAACTCTGAGTCACCCCAAAATGCTTTGAGTCACCCCAAAATGCTTTGAGTCACCCCAAAATGCCCTTCAGCACAGCAGGGCTGCCTCGAGCTGCCCCAAAACCCTTTGCCTCGAGCTCAAGGAGGAGGTTTTAAGCTGGAAAGAGGAATTAAGCTGGATCCAAGGCTCTTGCAGCTCCCTGAGCCTCCCCACCTTCCGATGGCGTAAGTGAATTACCCGCACACGTGGGCCCCATAAAATAAAAAACACACTAATAATAAATTATGGCAATAATAATAATAATAATAATGGGGTTGCAATTACTATTTCCACATGTACCATCCTGCATGTACAGCAGGGCTTAACAGACACCTGGAAAGAAAACCTTGATGCCAGTGCCACGATATTCACCCTGGAACATTTCTATCCACCAAAGGCTGGGGATTTTTGGAAGCTGTCAGTGTGACAGGAAGGAATTCAGCGTGGGATTAACTCCCTGAGAGGCTCTGTCCCAAAGCTCAGCCACGGCAGCACGCTGGAAAATTCAAATGCAATCCCAAACCTCAGCACACCTGCATCACCCTACACGAGGCCTTTGAGTTTATTAATTGAGGTCTGATCTGATTAGGCTTTGTGCTCAGCTTCGGCTTGGGATGTAAATGCTTGCGCTGGAGTCAAAGCAGGGGTGGGAAATCAAAACTTCAGGAGCAAGCGAGCGGCACGCTCGGCAGGAGAAAACAAACAGAGCCACACGCGGCTCCTGGGGGCTCTCGGAGACGGCTTTTCCCTGGAATTTTTTGCTTCCAAACAAACAGGGAAGAGAGAGGAGTCCCCTCCTCGCTGTGAAGCTGAACCTCAAATGATCACCTGCGGCACAGCAGGGTTTTCCCAAAGCGGGAGCTGGGCAGGGGAGAGGAGAAGCAGAGGCAGAGGTGGGAAGAGCACCTGCCCTGCGTGGTGGCACCTGCTCAGATGGGAGCGTCCTGGCCAGGGCTGCTGCCACAGAGCCTGGGGAGGCCTCTCAGGAGCTGATCTGGGGCACAAAACTGCTGGGAAGACACAAAAAAGCAGCTTCCAGCACCTTCCCAGTGGTATTCAGGCACGTGGTGCCTGCCCTGCCAAGGCCTGTGGGCATCCCAGGCTGGGAGCGTTGGAGCAGCAGCCAGGGGGAGATGCCACCTCCGTGGTCAGAGAGGCCAGAGCCTCCAATCAAAGCATGGAAAATGATTTTCCCACCGTCACAGCTGTGATCTCCCCCCTGCCCCTTCCTCTCCCCCTGCCCCAGCCTTCCCGTGGGCTGCAGATCTTCTCCCTGCACCTCTCTCTCTCTGTCTCTCCACTTGCCCAACTCCCAAAGCTCTCCAGAACTCCACCTCTGCCCACACCTCCGTGCTTATCTGCTCTGCTCCCACCCTGGGCTGCATCCCTGCCCCTTTCCTTATCACCCTGATTTCACACACACCACTCCATGGCTTCTCCCCTGCCCTCCTGCAAGCTCACACAGGTCCCCTGGAGCCCGAGCACGTTCCTGTTCCACTCCAAAGCTGCCTCGTTGGGATTTTCTGGGCTGAGCATCTGCCCTGAGTGAAAAATGGCCTTTTTTTTTCCCCCCCATGCATCCCTTACCCGTGGGGAGGAATCTCTGTTTGTTCAGGACTCTCTGTGCCTCCTGGCAGTGACAAATCCAAACACCTGGCACTGCGTGGATATCCCTGGATTACTCATCCACGGGGAGAGTGTCCACACAGCCCAGGCAGCCCTCGGTGGGGAGGCACTTGCCACATTTAGGAGGAATTAACTGGGGATCAGGCTGGGGCTGGCTCCATCCCAGCTCCACGGGCCTCTCCCGTTGGTCCCTGGCATTTTTGGCACCATCAGCCACGCCCCAGGGAGCTGGGAGAGAGAAGAGCAGCTGCAGGGATTGCATTAAACACAGAGAGCAGCGTAATTACAGGAGAAAGGGAGAGTGAGGGAGATGGGAGAGAGGAGAGCATCACACAGGGCTTCATTTTGGGTGGGGGGGATGAAATCCAGGGGTTGGGGGAGCTCAGAGCCAGCCCTGCTCCCAACCTGTGCCAATTCCATGTGCTGGGGAAGCAGGCAGGAGGGTTCCTTGCTGGATCAACGCCCTGATCCCACAGGGAGCTGCTCAGCAGCTCTGGGGAGGGAGAAAGTGCCCTCTGATGTCCAAAATTACAGACCTTGCTTGACACCCATCGCCTTCCCCTCGTGTGCTGGGATTTACCCTCGTGCAGGGCCCCGCCCTGGCTGGGTGGTGCAGGTTTGGGGTGAATTCTTGGGGCTCAGCAGATGAAAGGAGCCTTCAAGGACTCCCAGTCCTGTCCTCATTAGTGGTGACTCCCTGAGAGTCACATCCAGGCACGGCAGTTCGTGCCACCGAGCCCTCAAGAAAGGTGCTGGGCCTCCTGGATTGTGGCTGGGCTGCGTTTCTCCTGTGGAAAACGAGTTTTGTGACCCTTCAGACACGTCCATGAAACTGGGGCTTGTCCCTTGTGAGCACGGGAAGCATTTCCCAAAGGATGAGCAGGGAATTTGCACAGAGATCTCTTGTCTCTCCCTCTCAGACAGGTTTGGAACAGCTGGACGAGGTGTTTTGCCAAGGGAACAGGTGGAGGAATCGCCTTAGAAATGAAGTTTGCCCTTTAAAAGCAGGAGGGCAGGAGTTTGGGAACGGACTGCAGCTGGATGCTAAGAACAGATAAAATCCAGCCAGCTCTGGGTTGTTGTCAACAAATTAATTCAGTGGTTTCAGTCCACCCCTTGAGAAAAACAATTAAAAAGGCCAATTCCTTGCTCCTAATTGCATCCCCCTTTTCCTCCCAAGTTCCCCTGGCCTGTTTTGGAGTTCATTCCCAGCCAGCTCACCCGAGGTGCCAGAACAAACCCAGCCTGCAGAAGGGGTTCCTCTGCATATCTGTCCTAAGCAAAGCAGGGCCAGATTTAGACTCAGAGGACTTTCCCTGGAGCCAGGGCTTTCTCTGATGCCTTCCCAAAGGGCTGCATCGCAATGAGGAACCTGCACACAAACAAATTTATGCAATCAGCCTTGTCCCTAGGACAGAGCAGGGAGACTTCAAAAGGGAAAGGCCAGGGCAGAGCTGAGCTTAGATCCAGTGTCAGGCGAGGCAGGTACAGGGCCAGCCCTCATTTCCAGCCAGGGGAGGCTCAAGAGATGAAAAGCAGATGCAAGATTTAGGCTGATCCCCTGGGGCAACGGGGAGAAGAGAGAGAGTGAAATCTGAATTGATCCCCAGAGGGGAGAAGGAAGCAGGATGTGAACCTCCCCTTGAGAGGAGGGCAGAGCAGGACTGGGATGGAAATCTGGAGGGCAGACTGAAACCTGAGCTACCCACGAGGGGGGGAAAAGCCAAGCAGGAACAGCAATGACATCCAGGGAGCACATGAGATTAGGGGGAGGTGGGAATGAAGAGCTCAGAGAGAGATCCCCGGGGGGAGGGAAGCCCTGGCGGAGCGAAATTAAACGCGCAGGGAGTTTTGCATCCCAGATATTAATAACAAACTACCCAGCGAGCTGGGCCCTTCTGTGCACCTTCAAAAGGATGGAGGGGAGGAAGAACTCGTCTGTGGTTGAGCACAAGACGATGAATCAGAGGATGGGAGTCCATAACCCAGCTCTCCCCTGGATTTCAATCACCCCGATGTCCACGGGCGACTGTCCCGTGAAGCATCCCCCGATGCCAGCTGCAATCACAGAGCTCAGCAGCTTTGGGGAGAGCCAGGGAGCCAGGCTGCTCCGCAAGGCACCTCCCCACCTTCCAGAGGCACCGAGGGATGCTAAATCCATTAGCAGGGCGCCTTCAGACGTGTGGGTGGAAGGTACCGAACAAGGTCAGGGATTTCACATCTCGGGTGCAGTTTGCCCACTTTGAATTTCTCACATCGTGTGCCTACAGGACATCAGCTGGGGAGACCTGGGATAACTCACCCTGCTACCTCAAAGCAACTGCTGGGGGTCCCACAGAAACCTCAACAATTAAAGTTTCTTTGGGTAAGGAGTGTGAGATACGAACAGAGCAGGGAGAGGAGTCAGACAAGGAGGTCTTGAGGGAAGGGAATCCCTTCAGCACCTCTTGAGAAGCACAGGATCCTTCACTTGGTTTTAGAAAGGAGGAATTTTTCAACAGAGCAAGCTGAAAAAGCTTTCTAGGAAGCCTGTTGGAAATTTATATCCTCATTGCATCCCCTGATTGGTGTAAACCAAAAAAAAGCAAAGAACAGGAATAAAGAAGCAGCAGTAAAACTGCAGCTGGGCCCTGCTCAGGCACCTCAATGCCTGCCTGTCTGTCTTGAACATTGCCAGATCTCCCAGCCAGATCGCCTTCAGATTGATGTGATTAATGATAATGACAGGTTTGATAAGCAAATGCCAGCCTGTCCTACAAGGGTCAGCCTTTGGCTGGAATGAAGAGTGCCTGGCACATTTGGATGGGGAGCAGAGGCTGATCCTGCCCAGCCTTTCCACAAAAACCTGGCAGCTTTATTTCCAGAGGGACATTTCCCCTCCCAGCTCTGGGCAGCAGGAAGGGCTTGGAGAAGAATTCTCATTCCCTCTCTGGAAGGAGCAGAGCTGATCCTGAACTCCTCCCCCGGACCAACAATCACCCATCACTGCTGGAAAACACCCCTGGCTTCAGCAGCTGGGCACTGTCCTCCTGCAGCTGGGGATGGATGAGGTGGGCTCAGCCTCACACCATCCCTCCATCCCTGTGTGTATTCCAGCATGATCCCAGGGCTCAGCTCCAGACACCTGGCTCTGCAGAGCAGCTCCAAAACCAAACAAACAATCCGGTATTTCCTAGAGGCTGAGCAGGGAATTAAACCCGGCCAGAGCTGGTGAGAGACTGCAGCTCCTGGGCAGCCAGGAAAACCTCCCAGCCCAGCACTCCCAGCCCTCGTCCTGCTCCCAATTTGGGGCAAACTGGGCTTGAATTTTGGCAGGAAAAGGGGCAGAATCGCCCAGATGTGTCCCTGCCACGGTGCCAAGGCAGCAGGATGCAGATGTCCCTGTGCAGGCTGCCAGCGGCCAAGGTGAAAGTTTATTGCTGTGCCTTTGCATTTCCCTGGCCATAAACAGGAAACAAACCGGCATTAGACTCGCTAAATAAAAAAAGCCAAACCAGATAGGCAAGGCTGAAGATGCTGCTTTTTCCATCCACACCCTTTCCCCTCTCATTCACATACAAATTACTGCTGCATCCAGGTGGGAGGAGAGTTTGAAGAGGGGAGGGGAGGGAAAGGGAGGAGAGGGGAGGGGGGGGGGGGGTGAGAAGAAATGTTTGCCAAATAGGCTGAGGGATGAGAGGCAGCTTTCTCATAAAGCACAGGGCTGACCCACAAACTGCTCCAAAACCTCAAACTCCGCAAGAGCTTCCCTCCCTCGCCGTTTGCAGGGTGAGAGCAGCCCCAGCAGGGGTTGGGAGGCAGGGATGGGGTCTAACCAGGTCACTCCACCCTTCCCATCCCGCCTGGAGCACAACACGGCAGGCAGGGAGGGAAGGGAGGGAAGCAGACCTGAAATGTAGGCCATCTACAAAGGCTGGGGGAGAGGCTTAAACGATGTGAGATTTATGATCTTCAAAGTGATTAGAGCCCAGCACTCCAAATAAAGGCAAAGAGAGAGCTCCTGCAGTCAGTTTGGAGTTGGGTTTCAAACCATCCTGCCCTGGCTTCGGTTTGGAAAACTTGAATTGCAAGCTAACGAAAAATAAAAAAAAAAAAAGCCACCCAAAACCAACCTCAAACCCCAAACCAAATTAAAAAACCCACCAACCTCCACCCCCTAATGAAAGAGCACAGCACCTGATTTTACATGAAAACACTTTGATATTCCCAGCTCTCCTCTCTTCCTTTTTTTCTCGTCATTTGGAATCTATTTGCTGAATTGAGGATGAATTCACCGACAGCTGAGGTCAACCCTGACTGTGAGTGAGGAGCCCGTGTGCGTTTGGGCTCCTGCTCGTTTGAGGGAAATAATTTAAAATAATAATTATTCTTTTAAATAACAATACTTTCAAATAGCAATTATTCTTTTAAATAATAACGATTTAAAATCACTCTACCCGTGGCCTTGGGAGGGCCAAGAGAGGGAGACAGAGAGCCACAAGCACGGGCCGGTGTCCACTCAGGGACTGCTCCATCCATCCCTGGCATCACTGCAAACCCCTCTGGGGGACTCTGGGGAACCAGAGCAGACCAGGCAGAAAATAAAACAGTAAAACGAGCTCATTCACTGCCTTTTGCTTTTTAAACCTTGCTAAAGCCCCAGCTGAGTCGGTTCTTCAGTCCCACAGGCGAGCTGGAGTGAATGAATTTGGATTTTGTGGCGGAAGGAGGAAAATAAAAGTGGAAAAGCTGCAAAAATTAAAAAAAAAAAAATCCTAAAACCACAATTTCTTTTTAGGAGGAGGATATTTCCAGAAGCCTGGCTGCCCCCACAACCTCCCCAGCATCACCGAGAGGAGAGCAGAGGCTGGTGGGTCAGAGCAGCCGTGGGTGTAAATCAGAATTGCTCCAGCACCTCTCCTCGATTAACCCCAGCCCAGCTCCATGCCCTGCTCATTTCTATCTGCAGGGAATTTCCTTTTATCACCCCTGGTGAGCAGGTTGGATCCTTCCCCGGGCTCTGGGCTGCAGACACAGGGCTTTTTGTTTGCAGCTGGGGATTCCAAAATCCTGGAAGAGGGCTGAGCGTGTTTAGACACCTTTGATAGGAAGGTGAGACCCACCCAAAGCTGCAGCAGCCAAAGCAAACAAACAAACAGCAGCCTGGCTGACATTTGTCACAGACAGAGCCACCAAGGGAAGCGGGAGGGAGAGGAAAAGCCAGTGCTGCTCACAGGGAAGGGCTGGAGCCCTGGGATTTGGGGGATGCACGCTGGAAGGGGGGTGGCTGCTGTGCCAACACCTGCCTCAGGTCTGTCCGTGGATTTACAGCCCCTTCTGCACTGCTGCATTGCTGCATTGCTGCATTGCTGCATTGCTGGCTGCAGCTCCCATGCAGCCCCTGCAATCCTGCAGCAGGGCAGCGTTTGCCTCTCCAGGCTCCTCTTGTCCTCTCCAGGGCTCTGCTGGCCACACGAGGCCTCAGAGAGCATTTCCCTAAAATCCCACAATGGTTTGGACTGCAAGGAGCCTTAAATCCCATCCAGTGCCACGGGCAGGGACACCTCCCACTGTGCCAGGCTGCTCCAGGCTGGCCTGGGACAATTCCAGGGATGCAGGGGCAGCCCCAGCTGCTCTGGGCACCCTCAGCTGCTCTGGGCACCCTGTGCCTCCCCACGCTGCCAGCAGAGCTCCTGGAAAGGACAGGAGGAGTCTGGAGAGGCAAATGCTGCCCTGCACAGATCCAGGGTGACAGAGGGCTGTCACCTCCTGGTGTGACACTCAGGGATTTCTAGAGCCACGCAGGAAGATCTGCAGGTGGTTTCACACAGCTTGGATTTCAGTTCAAAATCTGCACCAGGCACTCAGGGAGGCAGGGAATGCTTTTAGCTGGACAATGAGGAGGAGAAGAGCTCACCCAGCAGGGACAGGGCCCCTCAGCTGCTCTTTTGCACTTGGGCTTTGTGTCCCCATATTTTTATCTGCTGTCCCTTTCCCTGCTGCCTCACAAAGAGGAATTTGACCTGGGCACCTCAAACCACCTCATCTTCAGTGCTGGCTGAGTCAGCGCCGTGCCTTTGTCCCTGCACACCACGGAGCTGCCAGTGCCACTGTCACAGCACTGGGACTTTGGGGACGGATTTACACCCTGGCCACCATAACCGAGGTGCTTCTTGTTTCTAAATGATGATATCAAAAATTTGAAAAGCCAGAAAACCCCTCAAGCAAATGGTCATTTAAAGGAGCTCCATAATTAGCTGAACTTCTATGAATTAGGGAGAGGGAAAGCAGAGGTGTGATCTGTCATTCATCCCACAAGGGGAGCTGGGGAGAAGTTCTGTGGTCTGTCTAATGGCAGCTCCTGCCCTAAGAGTTTTTATCTCTTAGCCTGATGAGCAATTAGAAGAACAGCCATTCCAGAAAGGAGGAGAATTCCTGGGAACCCAGGGAGCCTCTTACCTGCCTGTTAAAGTCCAGCCCATTCTGCTCATTCCCTACGAGGAAACAAAGAGAAAAACATCTCAGTATTAAAGGTGGGAGCTTCCCAGAACTTGCAACACACACGACCCAAAAAAACCCTGGCCCTGGGAGAGCGAGGAGAGGAGGAGGAAGGTGCGGCAGTGGAAGGATGAAGGCTCCTGCAGCGTCCAGGGGCTGCCAGCCTTTGCTGAGGGGTAAAATAAAAATAATAAAATCCTTCCTGCCTGGGGGATACCTGGCCAGGGGTGGGGGAAATCTCGCTGAGAGCGAGGGGGATTCCAGCAGAGGTGAGCTGGAGGACATCGCCAATCTGCAGGGAAAGGCAGTGTGGGAAAGGCCAGCGAGCAGGAGGCCAGGGCTGCTCCCCCGGGATCCTCAGGAACCCGCGTGGCACCGGGGAATTACGGCAGAGCCGGAGGAACACAGGGTGCCGTGGGGTTGTGCTCGAGAGGCGTCTCCTTGATTCCAAAAGAGATTGGCAGGCGCAGGGGGAAAAATCAGACAGGTTTCAGCCTGAAGGTACCGCACAGGCCCTCACTCATTCCCCTTTGATGATAAACATCCCCCCCCCTCCATCACACCTGCCAAATTCATCACGAACATCACAGAGCAAAGGTTGTGCTCCCCGCAGATCCGAATGCTTGAAGGGATTCCACGAAGCTCTGGGGCTGCAGAGGCAACCCCGAGACACCCCTTTCCCTTTGCAGCACATTCCCCATGCCATCCCCTGCCAGTCCAGCCCAGTTTGGGATAAAACAGCCTGGAATTGTTCACATCCCACCGGCACAACCCCCCCGGGCCTCCTGCTCCTCCTGTTTTTTCCAGGATAACGTTCCCCATGAAGCAGAGCCCTGTGATCTGATCAAGCTCCAACACATTCGTGTTTTCCAGCGGTTCAGGGCTCCTGCAAAGAGCTGGAAAACGCTTTGGGAGAGGCTGTGCAGGCAGGAGGGCAAATCCAGCTCTGCCATGGACTTTGCTCAGCTGAATTTATCCCATCCCAGCACACATTTTTCCAAGCACGGAGTATTCCCAGGTGAATCATTGTGGATCCTGAGGGGGAGCGTGCTTGGTACAATTATCCACGGATGGCAAAACATTGGAGAGTCAGGGATAACAGAGCTCCGTGGCTGCTCTCTGCTGTCTGCAAACAGCCCTGGAGATTTAATCTGTGACATTTGAAAAGCCCTGACTGTGGAAATGGAGCTGTGGGACTGTGCTGGTGAGCAGGGCCACGGCAGAACGAGCTGCTGCCCCCTCCTTTTGGGATCTCCTCACCCTCTGCAGCCCAACCAGCTCTGAGCTTCCCCAACTCTGAAATCTCCTCCATCTCCTCATCCTCTGCACCTCAAATAGCTCTAAGCTGCCCCCTCAATTTGAGATCTCCTCCATCTCCTGAACCTCTGCACCCCAAATAGTTCTGAGATTCCCCCTCAATTTGAGATCTCCTCACCATCCACACCCCAACCAGCTCTGAGCTTCCCCAACTCTGAAATCTCCTTTATCTCCTCATCCTCTGCACCCCATCCAGCTCTGAGCTGCCCCCTCAATTTGAGATCTCCCCATCTCCTCACCCTCTGCACCCCAAATATCTCTGAGATTCCCCCTCAATTTGAGATCTCCTCACCCTCTGCAGCCCAACCAGCTCTGAGCTTCCCCAACTCTGAAATCTCCTTTATCTCCTCATCCTCTGCACCCCAACCAGCTCTGAGCTCTCCTCATCTCCTCTGCACCCCATCCAGCTCTGAGCTTCCTCAACTCTGAAATCTCCTCCATCTCCTCACCCTCTGCACCCCAAATATCTCTGAGATTCCCCCTCAATTTGAGATCTCCCCATCTCCTCGCCCTCTGCACCCCAGCCAGCTCTGAGCCCTCTCCCCCATCCTGCCTGCATTTCTGCCCTGCTCTCCCTTGCCTTCCTCCCAACCTGCTGCCTCCCAGCTTTTCCCCTCCCCAATCTCACCCCTTGATCTCCTTTCCCCGTGTGATTCCCTCGCTCCAACCCCGCTCTGCTCCCTGTCCAGCCCTCTCCAGCTGCTCCCTCCCAGGAATGGGGCTCATTCATTGCGTTCCAGCTCCGTTCCAGCCCCAAAAGCCAAGGAGGGCACATGCAGCGATGGGAATGCTGATAAGGTTAATGGATGATCACAATCAGCATCCACACACCTGAGCAGGACCGCGGGAGCATCTTCAAGGCCTGCAGTTTCTCCCTTTGAAACCCCCACGGGGTGTGTGTGTGTGAGGGGGGGTGTTTGATGCGATCTGGAGGCAGCAGCTGAAGGGAAGCAAAGCCAGGAGGGAAGGAGGAAATAAAAGTTCCCAGCTGCTAAAATAGAACAGGAAGGAAAAGGTAATCTCCTGGCTTCTTGGAGACAGGAGTTTCGCTCACGTTTTCAGCGTGGTGATGAGGCAAGATTCAAAGAGCTGCAGGGGAATCCCTGGGTCCCAGTGATGATGGCTGAGTCACCACCGCTCACCCCAAAACTTGGAACCCGAGAGGCGCAGCTGGAACGGAGCTTCCCTGCCCGGGCCCACATCCTCCAGCACAGCCTCTGCCCTTCCTCTCTTCCCTTCTTCCCTTCCTCTCCCCAGCTCTTGCTTTTCCCAACCTTTTCCCACATGCAGCTGCCACACCTGGACCTTTCCTTTGTCCGTCTCCTACAAAGTCCCACACGGCATCCTCCAAGCCCCTGGAGATCAACAGGGGGGGATTTGGGAGCACACTGCAGGAATTCTGTGCCAGCTGAGCAAACATCCCTGGAGCCTGGCACTGAGTGGGGTGTCTGAGTCTGAGGGAGCTGCCCCGGGCTGTCTGGGCAGACAGAAGGAGCAGCAGGCACCTCCAGAGGCCATTCCTGCACCTCCAGAGGCCATTCCTGCACCTCCAGAGGCCATTCCTGCACCTATCTGAGCCTCCCATCTCCCGGGGATGAATGGCCCTCTGGAGATGACTCTTCCTCCTGACTGACTCCAAAGGGACCCAGGGGCAACCAGTTCAGCCTCAGATGTCCAAGAGTGAGAGATTTAAAACTGGGAGGGGTGATTTCAGCTCCCAGTGGTTATGTAAATGCGAGCTGGGTACACAAATCTCTGCAGGACCAACGAGTGTTTGGGCACAGATTTATTTGCAAACAAATCTGGCCCTTTTTCTTTGTCTTTGTCTTTTTCTTTTTCTTTTTTTCTGTTTCAGTAAATGTAACATTCGAGTGATGGCAGCTGCGAGCCAAGGTTTGGGTGTGAGAGGGATAACAACTCTCCTCTGTCAGTTGAACTGTAACTTTCCTACGAATGCTTTATAAAAACAGCCTCAGCTTCCTCCCAGTTTCTGTCAACATCAGGACTCGCACTGCAGTAGTCATTCCTCTCCTTAAAGGAACGAGCTGTTCAAACAATCTGCACTTAAGATTTAATCTTTTCTAGCTCCAGGAGATAAAAAGAAAGAAAAGTGTAAGTGGCAGCAGATTCTCTCTCCTGCTGCAAACTGCCAGAACTCCCCTCGCTTTAATGGAGCTCCAGCCCAGCCAACAACTTGATTTTTGCTGCACGAGCCAGACACGACGGGACCCAGAACCTGCAGAATCTGCTGGATCAGCCCTCCCCTCCCTTCAATTCCACGAGGCTGGGGAAGCCCTGAGATTTAAACAGGGAGAGGCTGCTTGGAGCCCCTGCAATTCCCAAGTGCCCATCACCAAAGCTTCACCCCGCTGCTCCTGGGGGCTGGGAAAAGGCAGAGATAAGCTGAGCTGGCTCCCCGAGCCCGGCAGGCCGGGGTTGTGCTGCTCTCCTTGGTTCACCTGGCAGCTGTTTTGCATAGCCCTGGCATCAGATGTGGTGCGAGTTTGCCTGGGGAGGTTTCTCTGGGGATGGGAGCAGCGCTGCAGTTCCGGGCAGCTTCCCCCTCCCCACACCCTGTGTTCCCCCCTGCAAAAACCCAGGGTGAGGGATCCATCAGGAGCAGAGCTGCAGAGCCAGTCCGGCCCCGCAGGATAAAAGCACCCTAATGGGGGAAAAGTCAAATCAGGGTGGCCTTCATCTTCACACGGGCAGCCACAGGCAGGTGACACCTCCAGGGAGTGACACTTCTCACCTGGCCACACCACCTGGCCACACCAGCAGGGCTGGGCCAGCCTCATCCCAGCTCCAAGCTGAGCTCACCCCACGCTCTGAGGGGATAAGGGGATGAGGAGGTGATCCCAGCCTCATCCCAGCTCCAAGCTGAGCTCACCCCACTGAGGGGGGGGATGAGGAGGTGATCCCAGCCTCATCCCAGCTCCAAGCTGAGCTCACCCCACACTCTTTGGGGACAGGGGGATGAGGAGGTGATCCCAGCCCTCAGCAGGTGCCAGCCTCATTCCTGTCCCAGCTCCACATTGAGCTCAACCCATGTTCTGAGGGGACAGGGGGATGAGGAGATGATCCCAGCCTTATCCCCTTTTCCAGCTCTGCTCTGAACTCATCCCATGCTTTGGGGACAGGGGGATAAGGAGGTGATCCCAGCCTCATCCCTGTCCCAGCTCCAGTCTGAGCTCATCCCACACTCTGGAGGCACAGGGGAATGAGGAGGTGATCCCAGCCTCATCCCTGTCCCAGCTCCACTCTGAGCTCACCCCACACTCTCTGGGGACAGGGGGATGAGGAGGTGATGCCAGCCCTCAGCAGGTGTTGTGGAATTCCCACAGGGAATCCGTTTGCTGCTGCCCGTTTGGGAGGGAGGTGGGGAGCAGCTGAGGGGCGCTGGGGGCGCGGTGCCAGGCGGGGGCTTGGGCTGCCTGGGCTCAGGTGTCTGGAGCTTTTCAGGTGCCTCACTGGGAGCCAACTGCTCCAGGCTCCCTTTCCAGCCAGGCAGAGGAAGCAGGAGCTTCCAGAGGGCAATTCCTCTGGAATAGATGGCACAGGGATGAATCACCCTCCGGAGATCCCTGCTGCCATCAGGGACTGCCTGGGGTGAGCAGCTCAGAGGATCGAGTCTCTAAAATTAAGATTAATCTCGCCTGTCCTGGCGATTTTCGCACTCCAGCCGATGGAGCACAGTGCCACGGGAGATCGGCAGAGCAGGCCGGGTGCGGGGTGCCTGTCAAGGGCCATTTCTGATAAATTCACCCCTCCAAACCTCTCACCTCAGACAAGGTGTGAAGTGAAGGGATTGCCCAAGCGCTGGTGGAGAGAAGAGTGGCAATTACTGTAACTACAACCAGTAATTGTCCCACAAGCTGGAAGTGAAGCCAAAGCTCACCTGCTCTGAAGGAATAAGCAAAGCGAGGTATTCAGCACCAAATACTCTGCAGGATTTCCACTGATTTTGGAAATTCAGGTGAGAACCAAGGCATAGCCCTCATGCTGCTGTTCCCAGCAGCCACAGCAGCAATTTTTCCAGAACCAGCAGGAAGCCCCGGGTGCTGGGAGTTCACTTAAATCACCTTTTCCCCACCCGAGTCCCTCCAGCTGCTCCCACCAGCACTGGGGAGCAGGAACCAGCGAATTCCCTGGATTCCCACATGCCCTGCTGGGATGCTGGATGCTCCCAAGGCACTTAAAAAGTGCTTTTTAAGCAGGATGAACTGCTTTTTTTTTTTGAGCAGGATGAGGAGTTTTTGAGGCAGCCAGGTGGGGCTGCAGTTTCAATCTCAATTCTTTGCTCCGGAGACACAAAAACCCCAAACCATCAGAGCATCTCCATGGGAAAAGCCAAGGCTGGAGAGCGAAAGTGAACCTGGTGCTGACTCAGACAGCTCCAGACTCCAGGGGAAGCTTTCACTGAACACCCAAGTGCTTCATTTGGCTGGAAAGCCCTGGGTTATAAAAACGCCTTCCCTTTGGGAGCAGTGCCTGGGAGAAGCCCCATCCCCGGGTCCCCGCGCAGCCCCTCGGTGTGGGGCAGGGCGAGGGGAGAGCAGCACAGGGCGTGGCAGACTCGGGCACCTTCCAGAAGGAAACCCGAGGGCAGCAGTTGTTCCCACGGAAAACATTTCACCTGCAGGTGCTGGGAGAGGGCAAGTCTCTTCTCCTAGACCAGAGGCAAGAGGCAGATCAGACCAGCTCTTCCTTTGCCCCTCGGATTCAAGTCAAACCAGCCTTTTGTTCCCCTTTCCCCTCCCCGTCCTTTTTTATCCTCTTCCATAATGGGATGTTTAAGAAAAAAAAAAAAAATAAATAAAATAAAATAAAATAACCCAACCTCAAACCCTAATCACCTTCATTTGAATTTCAAATATCCCCCTCCTGGCCTCCCCCACGCCCCAACTGACTCGGAGCTGGGAATATGGAAATTTCTCCTGCTTGCCTTAAATGTGGCTGTGCTATGAAAATCATCAGCCTTATGCAAATCCCGAGCAGCCCCGATTGCCATAGCAACCAGCTGCTTCCAGCCCAGCTCTGCAGCTCTCCTTTACCCAGGACTTGTCCCGGGGCTGTGCGTGGCTGCAGGGGGAAGAGACCAGAGCAATCCTGGAGGCTTTGAGGAAAGTTTCACGAGGGAGAGCCAGCCTTGGGGAGCAAAGGCGTAGCCCAGCACTGAGCTCAGCGTGGAGAGGCCAAGTTTCCTCAAAAGACTTTGGCCTGGCAAGCTGCTTCCAGCCCGAGCTGTGAGGGAACAACAAAAGGAAAAAAAACTCCCAGAAAAAAAAGAAAAAAAAAGAAAAAAAAAAGAAACAAAAAAAAAAAAGCTGGGAGGCAGCAGAGCTGAGCACCCCCCAGCTCAATCTGCCATCCCTCACCTGTGCTGGAGCCTTTCACCTGAGCTAGGAGCTGACACAGAGCCCAGAACCTCCAAACCTGATGATCCATCACCTTCCAGAGGGACTGCCCCATGGGAACGGCACAAACAGCCTGCCCAGAACCTCCAAACCTGATCCCAGCATGATCCATCACCTTCCAGAGGGACTGCCCCATGGGAATGGCACAAACAGCCTGCCCAGAGCCTCCAAACCTGATCCCAGCATGATCCATCACCTTCCAGAGGGGCTCTGCCCCATGGGAACGGCACAAACAGCCTGCCCAGAACCTCCAAACCTGATCCCAGCATGTCCATCACCTTCCAGAGGGGCTCTGCCCCATGGGAATGGCACAAACAGCCTGCCCAGAGCCCAGAACCTCCAAACCTGATCCCAGCATGATCCATCACCTTCCAGAGACTCTGCCCCATGGGAACGGCACAAACAGCCTGCCCGGAGCCCAGAACCTCCAAACCTGATCCCAACATGATCCATCACCTTCCAGAGGGGCTCTGCCCCATGGGAATGGCACAAACAGCCTGCCCGGAGCCCAGCAGAGCTCAGGGTTCCTTTCTGCCCATCCCTGGGCACAGCAGCACCTGCAGACACCTCACACCCTGCAAAGAGGTGCAGAAAGAGAGCAGGATCCTCCCCTGGGAGCTGAGGAGTGGAGATGGGCTTAACTCAGTTTGTGGCAGAGGCAGAGGCAGACTGAGGCAAAGCTCTGATTTAATCCTGGCACAGATTGAATGCAAAATGCGCTGGCACTGGGAGGGGATTTGGCTGGGCTGGAAGTTTTGGTGTCCAGTTTCAGAGCTGCCCTCACCCAGGGACCCGAGGTGTCCTGTGGCAGCAGCACAGGGAGGTGTCCCTTTCCTCAAGGTGGGGATGCAGGGGAGGGATGGCATCCACAGGGATGGATGGATGGAGGGATGAATGGAAGGATGGATGGATGATGGATGGATGGATGGATGATGGATGGATGGATGGATGGATGGATGATGGATGGATGAATGGAAGGAAGGATGGATGGATGATGGATGGATGGATGATGGATGGAGGGATGGATGGATGGATGATGGATGGAGGGATGGATGGATGAAGGGATGGATGAAAGGATGGAGGGATGGAAGGATGGATGGAGGGATGGATGAAGGGATGGATGAAAGGATGGAGGGATGGATGAAGGGATGGATGAAAGGATGGAGGGATGGATGAAGGGATGGATGTCACAGCAGGGCCTCCTCAGAAGGGACACTCAGGAGCAGATGCAGCAGAGCCCCTCAGTGCTTGATGTTCTTGAGGTTTAAAGGGAAGGGTTTTTCTTACTCCCTGCTTTAGTGCCCTCTCCAGGGGAGGCTGCGGGCAGGATTCACAGGTGTCTGAGGGGCAGCTCCAATCCCTGCTCTCTGTGGCCCAGGGAACGGCTGGAGCTGGCCCAGGGCAGGCTCAGGCTGGAGATCAGGAAAGCTTCTTCCCCCAGAGGCTGCTGGGCACTGCCCAGGGAATGGGCACGGCCCCGAGGCTGCCAGAGCTCCAGGAGCGTTTGGACAGCGCTGCCAGGGATGCCCAGGCTGGGATTTTGGGGTGTCCGTGCAGGGCCAGGGGTTTGACTGGATGATCCTGGTGGATCCCTCCAGCTCAGGATATTCTGCCATCCTAAAGCTCTCAGATAAACTGCGAGGATGAGGTCACCCTGCTCCCACAGCCACCAGGAGCCCAGAACTGCCCCAACCCTCCCAGCCACGCTGCTGTGCCCATCCCCTGCCCCTCCAGCTCCCAAGCTCAGCCACAGAATCCCAGAGTCACAGAACCACAGAATCACAGAATCCCAGAGTCACAGAACCACAGAATCACAGAACCACAGAATCCCAGAGTCACAGAATCCCAGAGTCACGGAATCCCAGGATTGGAAGAGACCTTTAAGATCATCAAGTCCAAGCCCTGCCCCAACACCTCCACTAAACCATGGCACCGAGTGCCACATCCAATCTTTTTCCAAACACATCCAGGGATGGTGACTCCACCACTTCCCTGGGCAGACGATTCCACTCCTTTATCACTCTTCCAGTAAAAAACTTTCTCCTAACATCACATCCAACCTAAACTTCCCTTGGCACAGCCAATCCCCCCATGCCAGGAGCCACCCTTAGGGATGTGGGGCTGTCCCATGGGGCACCCCACATCCCCCCCTGGATTTGGGGTGCCCAGCACACCCCACCCCGGGCTGCTGGCAGGGCCCAGCTCCCCGGGTTGCAGGGTGGGGAGGGAAGATGCTCGGGGCGCCTGCAGCTATCCAGTTCCCCGTGGTTGTGTTTGAAGCGCTTCCCTATCGCCCCTTTTTTTTTTTTTTTCTGTAAAAGCTTTGGCTTCCCCCCCGTAGCCTCAACAGATGAAATCAAAGGGAAGTAGCTCGGCTTGGTGTAACCTGTTTTGATGGAGGAGATAACCGGGGAACAAGTGTCTGACACAAACAAACAGACAGACAGGGGCAAGTCCCACCTCAGCGTTCTGTTGCATCAGATACCGAGGGCTTTAGATAAACCACAAGAAGGGGGAGATCTCTGCCCCCGGGGCCGCACGACCAGGGGCGACACTCGGCGCTGCCAAGCCCCCACAGTTCCCATCAAAAAAATCAGCGCGGAGCTCTGCCTGGCGTGGCTTTCATCAGTTTAAAAGAGATGAAAAGAGCTCGGAGCCAAGCAGAAAACGCGCTGCTCGTCATTACCCCCCATGGAGGCTCGCCGGGAGCCCTGCCCCGGTGCCAAGGCTTGGAATCGAGCAGGGAAAAGGGGGGAAAACGACCCTAAAAGCAGAGGGATAATCCCTGATCGGCGTGCCTTACATCCCCGGGGTGATGGGGAGCAACTGGTGCCCGCTCCTCCTCGCAAACATAATTTAAAAAATTCAGAGTTCGAGTAAAGGAAGGGTTAAGATTCACAGTGATACCCCGTAGAAATTATAATTTTTTTTTTTTTTTAATAGGAGGATGTAAATTTTTTGTTTGTAAGTTCGTAAGATTGCTTCATTTCGCTAAAATCGGTAGATTTGGGATCAAAAACCCACAGGTTTCTGGAGGATACGTTTTTTTTAAAAGACCTGAAATAGTTACTGTGAAATTGGTGTGGATGAAATGAAATAAAAAGAAAGAAAGAAAAAAAAGCACTGAGCTCTGCGAACCTCCTACGGAAGGCAAATGATTTTAACAATTTTTTCGGAAAAAAGAAAACCCCCCACAATTATTTCAAACGCTTTCAAAGTAAAACAATGCCCCAAATTACCCCCTTTTTTTCCCCCCTCTTCTAAGCCTGGAATTGGCGGGGATATGAAAGGATGAGATTATGCTGCTGCTCCTGACACTTCCCATCAGATCTTTAGGCATCAGTTTTAGATCAAGGGCTTGCTTTACAAAAGCATTTTGGCACTTAATTCCCTCATTTATTTTTTTTTTTTCATTTTCTTTTATTTCAAGTTCTTGGAGCCAGCCCGCATCTTTTGGTGATGAAAAACCTTTGGATACCCGCGCCTAGGAGGATTTTTAGGTCTAAAATTGTTAATTTGGTGACTGAACTCTCTCCTCTGGGGTGACATCCCCCAGGAGGGGCTGTGCTTCCTGCTGGAGAACCCCTCGAGAAGCTCCCAATATCTCCCCTGCCTGAAGAACCCGAACAGACCCAAAAAAAATCACCAAGACCTCAGGAAAAAAACCCCGATTTAAACAGGTTCTTTGTGACACTCTTTGCAAATGAAGGCGATTTACTCGTCCTGATTTCCCTGCTTGATTTGGAGGCTCCGAAAGGAGAGCGCAGCCAGCGCTGCCGCGAACGCTTTTTTTGGTGTTATTTTCAAACAAATTGACTTCGCTGCTCCGCTTTCTTTTCTCAATTACCACTAAAAAGAGGCGCTGCAGCTCTCGCTAATGGCTGTCTGGGATGCTTAAGTTGAAGAAAAACCCGTATTTTATCCGACCAAGCGTGCTGCCAGCTTCTGGTTAAACGCTTCTGCCTCCAACAGCAGCAGCAGCAGCAGCCAGAGCCTCCCACTCCATTTAATAACAGCCAATAGCAGAATTAAATCCTCCTTTCCCCTAATCTTGATTAATCCTGCCCCCCATCAATCAGTGCCAAATATTTCAAGGGGTTTCAGTTCCCAATTCAAGGCCCTGTGACAGCTCACAGGGATTTTTTTGGAGGAGTTTGGGACGCGTTTGTTGCTCGTTCATCCCAAATCCCGGCTTGGGGTGATCAGAGAGCCCCGAGCAGGAGCTGAGCTGGCCAAAGTCAATCAGAGTTCATGGATGTGAATAGAATCAGATTTTAATCTCTAGTTTAGATTATGTCAAATAACCCAGCTGAACAGCCAAGAGCACCGAGGATTTCTAAATCAGGGGGTGGGATCAGTCCCTTTAAAACCTGGAGTTCTCCTGCTTACCCAAAATCTCATTTTTTTTTCAAAGTTATCTCAAATTTTAAAGAGGAAAGGTAAGATCTATTATAAAAATATAATATTTCTCTTTTATATAAGAGGAAAATCATTCCATGCAAAGTTTTCAGCTGCTCTCACACATCCCCCTGGCCCAAGCTTAGGGCTCTTCATTACTCAGGGAATATTCAATTCTACATTTTCTCCGCCAGTTTTTCTTTCAAAAGGTGTTGATTTCCAAGCCTGTAGCACAGCTTTTAATAATCTTAATTTGCTGTACCTGGTGGGTGCTAAAACGATTTCTTACTGTCGCTCATTTGCCTAAAAAGGGATGTGACCATGGCCCTTTGGGAAATTACAGGGCTCGGGCCTTGTATTCAAATCTCACTCCAGGCAGCCCGAAAACACAAACCTGATTTTATTCTGGTGCCTGTCACACCTCGTGGTGGGTAAACCTGGCGGAAATCAGTGCTCACAGCAGCACTGGCATCTTCCAAGGATCTCAGATTGCCAGATCCAGGGAATGCTGAGGGTCCGTGGAGGATCCGGAGCGTGGACAGGTGAGAAACCAAATCACGCCCCTCCATCCCTTCCTGCTGGAACTCCCGAACTGGATTTGGTCATTCCCAAAGTCCCTCCTGTTTTTCCACACACAGAGCCCAAAAAAGGCTGTTTTCCCTCGAGGAAAAGCTGCTGGCACAACCCCAGTGTGAGACAGAGCTGAGCTGAGCTGAGCACACCAGGGCTGCTCCAAAGCCATTGAGGGAATTTCCATGTCAGACCCACTGAGGATCTGGGATTCACTTCCATGTCAGACCCACTGAGGACACCAGGGAGGGACTCTGGGATTCATCTCCATGTCTGACCCACCGAGGATATCAGGGAAGCTCTCTGGGATTAATTTCTCTGTCAGACCCACTGAGGATCTGGGATTCATCTCCATGTCTGACCCACTGAGGATATCAGAGAGGCTCTCTGAGATTAATTTCTCTGTCAGACCCACTGAGGATACCAGGGAGACTCCATGGGATTCATTTCCATGCCAGACCCACTGAGGATCTGGGATTCATCTCCATGTCTGACCCACTGAGGATCTGGGATTCATTTCCATGTCAGACCCACGGAGGATCTGGGATTCATTTCCATGTCAGACCCACGGAGGACACCAGGGAGGCTCCCTGGGACTCGCTGCTGTCACAGAAGGGCTCTTGCATGGCTGATCAAGATCCCAACGCAATCCTAGCCCAGAGCACATTCCTGATCAACTCCCAAGCTGCAAGAGCAGCAACAGGAGCCACGGGGAGAAACTTCCAGCACCCACATCCCCCTTTTTTTTTTTTTTAATGTTTGTTTTCTTTGCCCTCCCTCTGGTGCCCCTTACCTGGCTCCACCTGGTCGGGTTCGTGCCGGGTGTCTGTGGAATCTGCTGCATCCCCGCTCATCTTCATCTCTACAAAAGGAGGCACAACTGATTTTAATAACAGGTCACAGTCCCAGGCAACAGGCACATGTGGCTTCCACTAAACAGCACAAATGAATGTGTGTAATTATAATAAACCATCAGACTTTCAAATTTCTGATTCCTCAACATCCAGGCGCTAGAATATTCATCAGCTCTGAGGATGCACTTTCCCTCCTGTTGCTCTTTGCAGCCCCCTCCCCTCACTCCTGTCCCCCCTCCCCGGTTTGCTGCGGGGTTTTTCACCCTCCTCACCCCCAGGATAAAGGGTGGATTCAGCACTGGGAGCCCCCAGACCCTGCTCAGGCTCCCCAGAGCTGCTGTGGTCTCACTGTGACACCATCCTCCCACACCTGATAAACGGGGATCCCTCCAGCTTCTCCCAAATCCTTCCCTTGTCCTCCAAGACGCCTCAAACTCAACTTATTTTCCCCACTGCCCCTATTTGCACTTTATTTATCATCTTTTCTGTCGCTCTCAAGTGTTCACACCCCTCAAAAGCCACCCAGAAGCCGCCTTGCCCCAAAGTGTTGTCCCCACCGCCTCCATCCCCACCCACGCCCAGAAATTTGCCATTTACCCTTGAAGTGATGACTGCCACCACACCCGGGGCCACTTTCTCCTTCGGGGACAGCTGCAAGGAAAGGTGACAATGGTCAACATCACAGCGGGCTGCTCATCCCCTCCTTAACAGAGACCAAGGGCACAGCGCTGGGAGAAGGGGGGAATACCCATTCACATTCAGATGGACACCCCCTCAGCTTTTCCACCCTTTCCACGCGAATTTTAACCGTTTCTAGACCAAAAAAAAAAAAAAAAAGAGGTAAAAAAAGGAGAGATAATTTTATATTATTTGAGCGATTTGCATGTGCTTCCTGCAGCCAATCCCGGCCACAGACTCTTCCCATTTGCATCTGGGAATAACAACAGCGGGGAAGCCGGGCCAGTGTTTGCTGTGGTTTTGCCGGGGTAGGGAAGGCAGGTGGAAGGCACCTAAAAGCATCATGCAAACCCTTTTCCTCTTCCCCATATCCACCTTCTGTTGTTCCCACACGGACGGGAGCAGCCCCGTTGGATTTTTATCCCCATTTCCCTCTGTTGCTCACACCAGAAACAGGCAGGGCTTTGTGTGTGTGTGTGTGCAGGTTTTCTTCTCCCATATTCAGAGTTACCCCCCAGCAGATAATCTGCTTTTTTTTTTGGCCAAGATTTCACGGCTTTGATCAAGTTGAAAGTCTGAAACTTTCTCCAGCAAATGAATAAAGGTAGGGAAAAAAAAAAAATCAGGATTTTATATCAGAGCGCAGAAACTTTCACATACTTCAGAAACTTCCTTTCCTTAAATTATATTAAGGAGTGAGGGGGGGTGGAAAAGGAGGGAGAAAAGAGTTTGTGGGATTTTTTTTTTTCCCCTTCAAATAAACCCTCTGCAATTAAGACATGAACGTTTAGTGGGGCTTCTAAGCATTTCTACTGCAGGAAGAGTAATTACCATCAGCTATAAACATCTTCTTGTCTTGTACCACTGCCAAGGGACCCTAACTTAGGCAATCTACAAAGCACAAAGTTTTGCCGGCTGCCAAAAAGTATTAAAAAAAAAATAAAAAGGCAAGTTCTCATAAAATAGAGGAAGAAAAAAAAATAAATCTAAAAGCCTGCAGAAGTTTGGTGCTTGCTTTGGTGAGCAAGCTTGTAAAAAAAAAATAAAATTAGGGGAGGAAAATATTGAATTCCAAAGAGAGCAGGAGCTGGAAGAGTTCAGAGCTGAGGGAGGGAAGGCGAAGAAGCAGAGCTTGAAAAGCTCTGTCCCTCCTGCAGGGGTGACCCCCACACCCCTGTGCCATTACAAACTGGGGTGGGTGGGGAGGGAAGGAGGAATTGCTGCTGCCACGGGATTGCATATCACGCTATCCATCAGGTAAATCCCCTCCTCCTGCAGTCGGGAGATAAGAGATGCCCTGGCATTCATTCCCATGCACAGGAATTGTATTTTCGGCGAGATTCAAATCCCTCCCCCCCCCCCCGGTAAATGTGCACGAGTTGTTACAGTTTGAGAATCTCGCATGGAAAAAAACAAAGGAAAAATAAGCAGGAAGAAAAGGAAAACTCTGGCTGCTGATCTGAGAGGTTTGGGGTTTAGGATGGATTTTTTATCTCTATGGACAGCAGTGCAGCACCAGCACCCTCCAAGGGGTCCTTGGGGACACGGAGCAGACACACAGAACAATTATTTTCTAATCAAAGCGTAGCCAAAACCTTTTAATGAACATTTAAGACCCTTCCACTACAACCAGAACGACGCAAACCCAGCAACCCCAGCTCCATCCTACAAAACACCTTCAGACAGGGCAGGCTGTGAGTCCAGCTCCTTCCACGCAGCTTTGCCAGCTTAGCAATACACCCAGGATAATCAGGCTTGGAAAGAAAAACAAAAAAAAAACCCAAAAAACCTCTCTGGGAAAAAGAACCTGGTTTAGGACTGCCTAACTCTTAACCACAGCCCTATTAGGAGCCGCCACTGCGGCCTGGGCCATATTAAAAATGTGCTGCTCTGCCCCAGCTCCCAAACAGAGCTGGGCTAGGGGCGGGCTGGGTGGTTGAGGCAGACCAAAGGAGCTCTGCCGGCGCAGACACTTCTCCAGGGATGGATCTGCATCTCTGCTTGTGCCGAAACAGACGCTGTCAGCAAATAAAGCCCTTCCCAAGGCCCCGCTCCCCGAGCTGCCGGGGCACGGGCGAAGGGTGAAGCAGCCTGGTGGCTTCCAAAGTGGAATCTGGTGGTGGAGGAGGGGGAGCTCGGCTCGCCTGGGAGCATCCCCCGGGGTTTTCTGGGCTTTAGGAGCCCCTCTGGAGGCTGCAGGGAGGTGAAATATCCAAAGTGCCCGGGGACGGGGTGGTGGCAGCCACCGGGGAAGGGCGTGTGTGGAGCCCCCCTGGGGGCTGTGAATTCTGCTAAAATCATTGAAGTTGGAAAAGACCTCCAGGATGAAAACTGGGCTTAAAACTGAGCGCAGCTCTGCAAGCAGCGTCTTACAGAGCGGCCTCGAAGCTGCTCAGGGACCCCAAAATTCAACTGCTTTTGTATAGGGGTGAAAGAAAACCCCTCCAAGCTGTGCTGGGCTCCTTTCCCTGCAGAAAGACTCCCTAAATCTCCCTTCTGCCAGCACGGGGGGGGTTGATGTGGGGGAGTGGAGGCTCCGCGCGCAGCCACGGCTCCAAATCCAGCCTGGCAGCGATGCCAGCGGCTCTGACAGAGGACACAGTATCGATCTGGGGATCTTCTCATGAAGAAAGAGTCGCCCACAAGCCCGCTGGATGGGTGGATGGGCGGATGGGTGGATGGGAGCCTGCGGGGGACGCGTCCCCAAGAGACACCAACACAAGCACACCCAGCGCAGGTGCTCAGACCAGTCGGGCTCACAGCCCGAGCCAAGACCACGATTCTCCCTCCTTGGCAGCCTCTCCTCGTGGCCAGCGCTCCCCAGCCCGCTCAGGCTGCCCGCAGAGCCGTGGGGAGGTTGGGATGAAGCCGTGGAGCGAAGGCTTTGGCCACCTCTGCCATGCCACTGGCACCGGGTGGGGAGGTGGCTTTGCTGCAGCTTGCCCTGCAGGCCCATCTGCGAGCCCACGGGCTGGCAGGGCTGGTGGAGGGGCTGCCAGCCCTGGGCACAGCCCCCTGAACAGCAGGGCTCCCACAGGGATATCCCAGCACAGACCGAGGGATGCATCCTCCCCTCCCCTCCAGGGCGTTTTGTGCCGCACAAAGCCCAGGACAAAAGTCACGAACGGGACACGTGGCTCCTGTGCATCCCAAAATCCCGCTGCCTGTCCCTGTCCCTGTCCCTGTGCCTGCCAGGGGTCTGGCTGCCACCACGCTGCTCCAGTTCCAGCGTCACCCCCAGCTCCGTGTGCCCAGGGATGCGGCGCTGCCGCTGGGATCGAGCTCTGCCAGGGTGAGCTGGGGCTCAGCCCAGCTCCAGGGATTTGGCAGGGATTGCTCTGGTTCCCAACCCTCTGCAGGGCGGGGGGGGGGGCGCTCCGAGGGGATGGGAGAGCTGAGCTGCACCCCTGGATCCGAGCCCTGGATCAGGAAGGAGCTCCTGAGCGTCCCTGTTCATTCATTCCTCACTCAACCCAGCCTCCCTCAGCTCCCTCCTCATTCATTTCTCCCTCCTTTTCCCTCTTTGCCACGAACTTTTCGCCGTTCAGCCCATGGCCCGTCTCTCCCTCACACCCCTCCCTCCAGCCTTGCCGCATCCCTGCGTGCATTTATCCCTCCCAGCTCTATCCCAGTGACAGGACACGCAGCTCAGCCACTAAAAACTCATTTTCCAGGCACCCAAGAGCCCTCAGCGCTGCTCCCTGACCCGCGCCGGGGCTGGCAGCGCTGCTCCCACATTGTGGGCATGGCCCGGCAGCCCCCTAAACAGCTCAGGGCAGCATCCACCCATCCATCCATCCCCCGGCAGGAATGTGGGCACCTCAGCAGGCGAAAAGAGGAGGGGAAGGAGCGAGGAGAGGTCACGGCAATCAGAGCGAGCCCATTTCCTGCCCGAGCCCGCGGTCCCGGCTCCGCCGAGCGCTCCGCCGGTGCCCTTTACCTGCGTGCACGGACTCCAGGTTCACCATCCTGCCGCCGGGGGGAAATCCGCGGTGTGCCCAGCCTCCTGCCGTCAGCCCCAGGTTGCCAGGGGCTGCCAGTTTGCCCTCCCTCCTCTGCCACCCGCTGCCTCTCGAAGCGGCCGTGGGTCCGCTGCCGAAGGGACCTAGAGCTCCATTGCCTGTTGCCATGCAGGGCCAGGTGAGCATGCGGCGCGGTGCCACGCCTCGCCCCACCTCCGGCTCCCTCGGGTGCCCTGACACCCAGCAGCTTGGCGTCAGGCCCATGCAAACGCTGCCATTTGCATATTAGTAACTCGGGAATGGATGAGTCCCTGCAGCGCTGCCAGGCTGCGGGGTGGGGTGGGAAGGAGGGCAGGAAGGAAGGCGCTGCGCTCCGCCCGCCCCCGGCCGCGCACGGGCAGCACCCGCAGCACCTGCCCCGGAGCCCTCCTGGCCCCCTTTATCGGCCCTAAACACCTCAGGGAAACGAAACCATCCAGCACCTGCCCCAGAGCCCTCCTGGCCCCCTTTTGGACCCTAAACACCTCAGGGAAACTAAACCATCCAGCACCTGCCCCAAAGCCCTCCTGTCCCCCCTTTTGGCCCTAAACACCTCAGGGAAACTAAACCATCCAGCACCTTCCCCAGAGCCCTCCTGGCCCCCTTTTGGGCCCTAAACACCTCAGGGAAACTAAACCATCCAGCACCTGCCCCGGAGCCCTCCTGGCCCCCTTTATCGGCCCTAAACACCTCAGGGAAACGAAACCATCCAGCACCTGCCCCAGAGCCCTCCTGGCCCCCTTTTGGACCCTAAACACCTCAGGGAAACTAAACCATCCAGCACCTGCCCCAAAGCCCTCCTGTCCCCCCTTTTGGCCCTAAACACCTCAGGGAAACTAAACCATCCAGCACCTTCCCCAGAGCCCTCCTGGCCCCCTTTTGGGCCCTAAACACCTCAGGGAAACTAAACCATCCAGCACCTGCCCCGGAGCCCTCCTGGCCCCCTTTTGGCCCTAAACACCTCAGGGAGGCTGAGACATCCAGCCAGGCCGGGCAGCACTTGTCCCAGAGCCCTCCTGTACCCCCTTTCAGCCCTAAACACTTCAGGGAAGCTGAAGCATCCAGCACCTGCCCCAGAGTCCTCCTGTCCCCTCTTTTTTGGCCCTAAACACCCCAGGGAGGCTGAAGCATCCAGCACCTTCTCCAGAGCCCTCCTGTCCTCCTTTTTTTCGGCCCTAAACACTTCAGGGAGGCCGAGGTATCCAGCAGCCCGAGGGAAGGTGTTGGAGTGAAGGGACAGCGCTTTTTGGCCGCTCTGATAATCCTGGTGAGCCACGGGAGCAGCCCTGTGGTGTTGGGAGTGCCCTCTCGGTGTGGCTGCAGCTCGATGCTGAGTGAAACAGCACGAAAAGGAAAGTTTAAAGCATAAAAAACCCCTGTTTTGGCTGGAGATAAAGAGCAGGGTCAGGGCTGGCACGTGGAGACCCCGCTCTGCTGGCATGTGCTCCATCTCTGTCCCCAAAGGAGGGGAGGGAAGTGGCAGCCGCCTCTTCCTCCTCATCCCCGCAAATGTTCCAAGCTGCGCTATTTACCAACTTCCAGGGAAGCCAGGCAAGAAAAATCCCCTAACGTTGGCTTCTTCTGCAGAAAGCAGCCAGAGGCCAGAGGCTCAGCCCACGCTCCGTGCTGGGACAGGGACAGAGCCACCCCGACGGAGCCTGTCCCTGCCATGTGGCACCCTGGTGACCCCGGCAGCCCTGGGGACACCCGTGTGACAGGGGCCGAGGCGCAGCGCTGCTCCGAGCCCTGCTGAAAGCGTTAACGCTCAATTAGTAGCTGCCAGGTACGAGCTATCACACATTCATCTCTCGCTGGGTAATTCACGTTCCAGGGCTCTCGGCTTTCCCACATGCCGCTCTCGCTCCCTGGAAAGACAGGTTTCTCCGAAGGGATGGGTGGGCGGGCAGGATCTCCAGCCTCACCTCCAGCCCAGTCCGGAGCGGCGTGGTCAGCGAGGACATCCCCGGAAGAAGGGAGGAGAGGGCGGAGGAGCCCAGCGAAACTCTAACGAGGAAAAAGCGCAGGGAAACTGGGGGTTCCCGGGTCAGACTGACATTAATTTCCAGGGCAGGGGAGATTTCAGCCTCCAGGAAGCAGCGAGGTGGCACCAACAAGGTGTGCTTGGCACGGGCAGCTCCCGCGGAGCTCCTGGAGGGGCTGGACCGCTGCCACCGAGCCCCAGCCCGTCCAGCCGCTCAAGCCCTGAGCCCTGCGGCGTTCCTGGGCAGCTGCCGCCCTCTTTTCGAGTGTTTTTCTCTGGGTTTTCCCCATCCTGAAGGCTGACGTGATCGGGTGCCTTCACTGCGTCAAACAGGAATTTATTTGCCGGTGGCTCGCAGCCAGCTCGGAAGGCTGGGGGGACCACGGGAGCTCTCCTTGCCGCACATCAGAGCGCCTTGTGTTCGCCAAGCAGGAGTTCCTCTTCTCTCTCTGCTCTTCCTGGCGCTTTTCCCGTGCTCCAGAGCCGCCCAGGGTGGCATCTCCAGCCGGACAGGAATCCCGGGCATCCTCTGGGCACGGATGCTGTCCCGGCCACGGGCAGGGCACCAGTGCCCTCTCCTGGCCCCAAACACGGCTGGGAATTACTTTTTCTGGCTGTTACTTTCTGCTCAAAGAAACAGCGGGAAAATCTGAATATTTAGGTGGTTTTCTCCCCAAAGTGCCCTGGATGCCCTGAGCTTTGGGGATGTGCAGGGCAGATCACACCTTCCTTGTGAAAAACAGGGGATGGATCACAGCATCACCGCTTCTTTCTGCTGTGCAAAGGAGATTTTGCAGGCAAGGCAGGATTGGTTTTACTCTGACGTCAAATTGGCCATTAATTCTTCATCTAAGCTACCAAATTTAGGCCACTCCTGATTGTTATCTCGTTTATAAACTGGCCAGATTAGTCTAGACAGCCTGATAAGTTCAGCTTTTGCAAGGAGTCGGTGCTCACCAACTAATTCCTGCCAGTTTTCTAACACTAAACCCCAAAGGTGAATTCTTGGCTGTTTGGGCGTCAAAACGAGAGAAATGACACCCCGCAGCCGCGCGGGCACAGCCGCGCTCCGCCAGCACCCACTGCTGGAGGCCGGGGAACTGCACCGGCTCCCGGCTCCTCCAGAGCCTCGGAATTACAAAATAAAGCGCCTTTAGGCTCGCTGGGATGCTCCCGACGCTCCCAGAGCGAGCCCGTGTCCATCCCAACATCCCAGTGCAGGCGGCAGCGGGAATGGGCTGCAATCCCCAAATCCAACCCCATCCCTGGGCATCATCTGGGGCTCAGAGCCCCAGAGCTGGGTTTAACCCCAAAACCAGGCACAAAACCCGGCGGTGCCCCGCTGCAGCAGGAGCCCAGACAGCAGGGAACAAACCCTTGTTCCCCCTTCCCTGGAAAAGGGGGAATTGCTGGTGGGTGAAGCGGGGAAAGGCTGGGAGTGCTCGCCCCATCCATCCCTGCATTCCCCACGCTAGAGGGAATCAGAGCTCCACGTTTCTCCCTCCAGCAGCCACCAGGAGCTCTGGGCTGGCCCAAAAGCGCCGCCCTCACCGGCTGGAGCTGCAGAGGAATCCACCAGGAATATTTAGAGCACCTGGAGCAGCCCCCAGGACCTGCTTGTACTGATGGGTTTATCCAGCAGATAAATTTAACACCTATTATCAGCAGATTAGAGCACTGCACTTTCAGCATTACCAGTTAAAAGAATCATTAATGGAGCTCAGAGCTCCCACAAGTGCTTGGGGTGAGCCAAACCTGTCTCCCCATGGAGGATCTGAAGGGATGGGGTGTTTAAAGTGCAGCATCACGTTCCTGGGTCAAAAATTCCTGGATGTTCTCCCCCAATCCATGGCTCTTCACCAGGTGCAGGTTTGAGACTTACCCATAAAGGAATAAACCAGAGTTCACACACACAAACTTTTAGGCCAAGGATGCTTTTAAAAATCAGTTTATTTTACCTTACAAATGATAAATAATTTGTTTTTTTAAAAAAAAAATTATTTCAAGTGTGTTTTACTTCATGTTCCAATATTAAAATACCTTTCCCTTCTCCCCCCACCCCCTTAAGTGATCGATACAAAAATAATTGTGACCAAATTATTTTTTTTCTTCTTTCTCAAAAATTCCTGTATTTTAGGCAAAAAGGCACATTGTGAAGGCTTTTCACCAGGAGGCACAGGGGCTCCTAAAGACCCCAAGAGCTTCTCTCCCCTCTGTGCTCGTTCTAATTCGAGTGGAAGAGGACGCACAGAAGCAAGCAGCACTTCCAGTGCTTTTTGTCTGATCCCTCCAGGATTATTCCAGGGCCAAGGACAGCTTCAGGGCCATCCCTGTTTAACAGGTGGGGGGAACCAAGGCACAGCAAAGCAGTAGAGTTATTTAAGAGCTTCTTGTGGACAGCTGGCAGAGCAGGACATTGAACTGGACGTGGGTGTGGAATCCTGTCTTCTTCAAAACCCACCTGGGATCCTCCCCTCGCAACCACGGGGGTCTCGGTGGCACTCACGATTCTCCAGATGTTTCTTTCTCAGTGGCAGAGTCACAAGACCAACACAAAAAGTTGGGCCTTCACTAGTCTAGATAGGGATTAATTAAAGCCCTAATTACCAGCCCTTGAGGGGCACAGAGGCTGGGCTGCATCCCCCCGCTGTATCTTCCATCCACAGGGGGACACAGCAGCCAGGCAGGCACTAGGAAAAGCTACAGGCAGGCTCTTGCTGTGGGTGGGCTCCAAACCTTCCTTGTTCGGGGGGTGTGGGCCCAAAAATCAGCTGTTTCCCCGTTGTCGTGGCACCAGGAGGTGGTGAAGGGGCTTCTTCGGTGGCAGAGACGTTTGGCAACCCAGGTCAGCGAGATCCTTGCCCTGCCCGCTCAGCTCGAGGCTGGCGAGCGCCCCTGCGAGCTCCAGAGCAGGGCAGCACACCCCTTCCCCCGTGCTTCACCCCAAAACCTGCACCTCCTGCTGCAGGGGAGCTGCAGCATCATCACCCAGCGAGCTGAGCCCGCGGGTGCCAGCACGAGGCAGAGCAGGCGGGGAGGGAGGCACAGGAAAGGCACACACAGAGCACCAGGCACCGCGGTGAACAGCATCCCTCCTCCGGAGCAGCCAGCTCCTCGCCGGGGCAGGCGAGCCGCCCCCGGAGAGCCCGGCCTGGCTCTAAGTTTCCTCATCCCAGAGGCAGAGCTGCTTTTGAGGCACGTAGTAGTCGAAGGTGTAGCCCTTCTGGCAGCTGCGGATGCCGCACTTGTAGGAGGACACCTTGCCGCCGGCGTCGCGGCTCCTGCAGTACTTGAGCATGCAGGGGTACCACTCGATGCTCAGCGAGTAGCTGCAGATGCACGGCTTCCAGCGGTCCGGGCACAGCCGGCAGCGCTGCAGCTCGGGCAGGTCCGAGCCCTGCGGCAGCACCTCGAACATGGAGCCGTCCACCCCTGCGGGGGCAAGCACAGACAGAGCTCAGGGTGGAGGGGAGACAAAGGACAGAGGCATCAAAGCCATCCCCACACGGCCCCCAGGCGGAGGAGGAGGTTGGACAATGTGTCCAGGAGTTGATGGGATTTAAATCTGAATGGGAACCACGGGAGAACAAAAGACCCCGAGAAAAGCAAGGTCCGGCAGGTCCGAACCCTGTGGCAGAACCCCCTTGCAGGAGCAAGCACAGACAGAGCTCAAGGTGGAGGAAAGCCAAAGGACAGAGCCACCAAAGCCATCCCCACACAGCCCCCAGGCTGAGGAGGAGGTTGGACAGAGCGTTTGCAAGGATTTACATCTGAATAGGAACCACGGGAGAATAGAGGACCCCAAGGAAAGCAAGGTCCGGCAGGTCCGAGACCTGCGGCAGCACCTCCAACATGGACCTGTCCACTTCTGGGGGAGCAAGCACAGAGAGAGCTCAGGACAGAGGGAAGCTGAAGGACAGAGCCACCAAAGCCATCCCCACACAGCCCCCAGGCTGAGGAGGAGGTTGGACAGAGAATTTCCAAGGATTTAAATCTGAATGGGAACCACGGGAGAACAAAAGACCCCAAGGAAAGCAAGGCCCGGCAGGTCCGAGCTCCCTTGAGCAGACATTGCTCAGGGTGCTGCCATTAGTTAAAGCCAAAGGAAACAGCCACCAAAGCCACCTCTGGCCTCTCTGCACAGTCCCCAGGATGAGGAGGAGGTTGGACAGAGCATTTCCAAGGATTTAAATCTGAACAGAAACCACTGGAGAACAAAAGACCCCAGGGAAAGTAAGCCAAAAGACACAAACCCAACGCATTTCCTGTGGGTGTGGAGCAGGTGAAAGGCTACTTTTAGAACCCCGAATTAGATTCACTCGGGGAGCGCCAGCAGGAGGAGTGAGATCTGCTAACACTCAGGCTGCTGCAGGGTGACACACGTGCCTCAGAGCCAAAACAATCCCTGCTGATGCCCAGAAAGCTGGCAGGAGCCATCCCAGCCCTGTGCCAGCCCGCTGACACCGGCAGCTCCAGCAGAACCCAGGGGAGCTCACCTTTCTCCAGCCAGAACTTGACATCCTCCTCGCGGGTGTAAATGGCCTCCTTGGCCTCTGCACACACGTTGTGGATGTGGGAGCTCAGCTGGGCTGCCTTGCTGAAGTTCACAGCCACGTCCATGCTGAGATGCTCCAAACCTCTCACCTCCTCCGCCTGCCTCACTGTCCGGGGGTTTTTCTGCAGAGGAAACCATCAGAACTTCCTGGGTGCATCTTATTCCTTACAGCACCCTGGGATGTGGTGCCAGCATCAGAGGTGAGGACAGACGTGCACCTGCATCCCACCTGGGTGAGAGGCACTTTAGAAACCTCCTGATGCTGAAACCACGATGTTTCACCACTGCCTGTGGCGGTTTCTCCGTGCTTTGTCCTGATAAATGGTCCCAGATCAGTCCTGACTTCACTGGGGCAGGGATTTTCATGGCCACTCACCCACCCCTGACACAAATTAGGCTCAACTAAATCATGACACGAATTAGGCTCAACTAAACCACGACACAAACGAGGCTCAACTAAACCTCGAGTGCTTTACACGAATGGGATCAATACCACCGATGAACTCAGTTTAACACCAAATCCCTCAAGCAGGAGGGCTGGTCCGAGGTGGGTTTAAGAGCTGAGCAGCCTCACAGCTGCCTGGGAAGGGCATCCAGGCAGGAGAGCTGTGGGAATTTCTGGCTGGAAGGGAGGATGCAGCCCCGTACCTGCCGCAGCTTGGCCATGGACTCGCTGGGGATGATCTCGTTGCGGTGCAGCCGGGTCACAAAGCAGAGGGCCTGGAACTGGCTCTGGCCCCTCTCCAGCTCCCCGAGGATTAAGGCACGGAAAATCTTCACCTCCTGACAGAGAGAGGAATAACAAGAGTGAGAGCTGCAAATGTTTGGCGTCAGCGAGGTGAACTGAGAGGTCGGGGTCAAAAGGGAAAGGCTCCAGCCCAAAAACAAAGCCAAAGGTCTCACATTTGTGCTACCTGAGCACGGGGGTGTGGTCCCAGCTCCAATCCCACCCCAAAGCCTGCAGCAGAATCCCTGGAGCCTGCAGAGAACCAAGGGCTTTCACAATCCCACTGTGGCAAGGACAAATTGCTGCCAGGTCACATCCCACATCCAGCAGCTCAGGGTTTCTGTGATTTCCCAAGAAGGGAGGCAAAGCTCCAAGGAGCCTCGTTTGGTTTTGCTGAGCAAATATCACACAGCCATTATTATCTTCATGCCTTACTGAGTGTGCAGCCCCAAATTTCCTCTGCTGCCTTCCCTCACTTGCTTCCTGACAAGCGGCGTTCTGGAGAAGAAGTTACTCATCCCTGAACGTGTGGAACAGAGCTGCAAATCAAACTGGGAAAGGCAGAAGGAGCCGTTCTGATCAGCTGCAGCCCAGTTCCTTTTCTGTCCAGGTCACCAATTTTGTCATTTTTTATGCCATGGATTGCAGTCCTTTCCAGAACCAGCCTGTGAATCACTCACAGTTACTTCAGGCAGAGTCACAGAACTCCTTGGTCAACAGCAAAGCCTCCCTGGCTGCTGCCCTGGCACCAAACCCTGATTTCTTTGCAGGGATCAACTCCTCTGGCTTCAGTGCCCTCTGAGGGAATCTGCCACCCCTTGGTGCCAGCCCATCCCACTGCCAGGGCTGGAACAGGGAGAGCAAGCCCTGCCTTGGGCACCTCCTGCAGCCAAACCTTTCCTCAGAGAGCTGGGCAGACGCTGGTGGCTGGAGAGCAGCGGGCAGAGCTGTGCCAGCTCTGGAGCCCCTCTCCTCCTGAGCTGCTCTGCTGGATGGATCATTGGCTTGGCCTCTCCCAGCCTCTCCCTGCTCCAGAAGGGAGCATCTCCCTTTCCTGTTCATTATTTATTCCCTGCCTTCTCTTCCATGCCCAGAAAGAGGAATGCCACCAGCGCACATCTGGACAGCTGCAAGAACAGCATCTCCACCCCCAGCACGGGAGAAATCATCTTGCTGCTGCAATTGTTGACTGCACAACCAAGAGCAGGGCACAGAGGAGGCTTGAGAAGAAAGAGAGACCAAAAATTCTTGTGAAATTGCTGTGGAATCATTACTTTTTCCCAAGAGATTTAACGGGGAGGTGTCCCACTGAGGCACCACTGCAACAACCCACAGTCCCCATCCACATCTGGTCCAGCTGCCTTCCAGCTCCCAGCTGGGAGCTCCCACAGCGTGCAGGGCCCATGGATGAGCAGACTAAAACCAGGAGCTGACTCTGGCATATTCCTCAGCTGCGGATTTAATTCTAATTCCCTTTGAACAGTCTGGGAAAAGCAAGCAGGGATAGCCACGTTTTGCATTCAGGCCGAAAACCTCCACAGGCAGGAGATTAAAAACAGTGCAGCACTTCCCAGGTTGGAGGCAGTTTTTGTAAAATGAGAACGTGCTGAGCAGCTGATTAATCCTCCTGATCCGTCTATTTAAGAATTAGCCTTCAGCCAGCCGGCTCCTTCCTCCTCAGGGCTGATGCAGACCAGGAATTCACAGCTCCCTCTGCCCAAACTCCAGGTGCCAGCGATTTCCAGAGCTTTTGCTGACACCACGGGAGATGCATTGGGACAGGCAGGAATGGGCTGAGGTGTCAGCATCAAAACAGCCAAAAAACAGCTTGAAAAAAAAAGCTGTTTTTTCAAGGATCTGGCTCCTGTGGCACAAGTTGTTCTGGGGGGAGAAATCCCACCTTTACCTGGCTCTGAGCAAAGCCAAAGTGGATTTTGCAGTGACCACTCTGCCCTGAGCAAAATCAGTCTCTTCTTTCCCCTTCTCTGTCCCAAATCATTGCTGGGCTTTGGCACAGCTCTTTGGAGCAAGAACCAAACCAAAAAGAAAAAGCCACCAAAGTTTTTCCCCCTCGGAGAGCACCTTCCCCTCCCCAGCCTCCTCACCTCTTTCCCGGCAGGAAAATCAGTGAATCAGTGCCAAGGTGGGTCCCCAGCCAAGGCAGCAAACAGCACTTTTAACTCTGGGCTCCCGCAGAATTTCCCAGCAGGGAACAAGTCCCAGCAGGGCAGGGCAGAGCGGGGACTCTCTGGATGAACTCAGGGCGGGGGCGTGGGGAATCCTCAGCCCTGAGAAGGGTGCAGGGACAGCTGGGCTTGGGATTAGGGTGACAAACACTCCAGGGAACAGCCAGCCCTGCAGCAAGGCCACGGCAGCTCCTCAAGGCAGCCCGGGAATCAGTGCTGCCAGCTCCCAAAATCCCGGAGTCTGCCTGTTCCTACCAAAGGAAGAGCAGGGAAACCATCCAACCCCTTCCCTCCTCACCCTGCCCCGAGCCAGGGGTTGTCATCTGGGGGGTGAGAACAGCTCAACCCCTCCCTGTTTGGGGTTTATTCCAGCAGGGATTTACAAGCCTGTGTGGTCCAGCTCCCAGCCCAGCAACGATTCCACGTGGAGTGGAGCAAAGCGGTTCCCAGGGAAATAAATCATTTCAGTGCCCTCCTCCCTGCAGCCCGTTCAGCTTCGCTGCCAAATTTCTCTCCCCCGAGGACATCAGCGCTGCTGTGAGGGACCCATTTTTGTCTCTGCAGTGGCACAGGCAGGGAGGATGTGCTGCTGGGGACAGGGGGTGACACCAGCACTGCTGGGCTCCCTTCTGTCAGCAGCCTTTGCCCCAGGGAACAGCCCCAGCTGGCCAGAATTCCCTGGGTTTGCACAGCACTGGGAACTCGGTGTTGCATCCACACCGAGGGTCCAGCCAGCTGAGCTACCCTGAACGGGTGGGGATTATGGTTTTTAACCCCTCTCTCTCTCTCTGGAAATGGCTGGGATGAAGGATTTGGATGTGCTGGTTTTTACATTCACGTATCTGTAAAGGCAAATCAAGGCTGTGCTGGGAGGGGAGGAGTAAAAAGCACATTTTCAGAGCAATAAATAAGATTCTACAGAGTTGCAAACACCACCAGGTTTTAATGAGCCCTCCCAGAGAGTCCTGAATGTCCCTTTTTCTACTTTTGGTATCTGTCCAGAGAATAATCTGCTTTCCAAATCACACAGATAAAATCTGTGGTCAGATGCTTTCCCGTGTCACCTGGTGATTTGTCACCCAACACGTGGCCCTGTGGCACGAGGAAATTCTGACACCACCCCCCCCCCCCCAAACCATCCCACAAAATCAGCTTTATCACCACTGACACCCTGGCAGTGTGAGGGTTAAAACCCTACCCAGGCTGCCTCCCTTGCGCTTCCAACCCCAACTTTTCCAGCAATCCAAAGAGAAGAGAAACTTTCCTGTAATCTTTGTGCTGACCTTGAAATAAACCCACCCACTTTGTTCCCAGGCCGTGTTTAACAACTGGCAACATCACCCCGCTCCAATCAGACACAACATTCAGGGCTGCTGAGCCCCCTCATTATTTTTTTTTTGCAGTACATTTTGTGCCAGACCACGGGGGGAAAAAAAAAAAAAAGTGTTTTCATTCCTTTCTTTCAAACTGCAAGAAAAGAAAAGGGTCACCCCTGCTCTGCCCAGGAAACATCGAGTCCCAGTTTGAACCAGTTTGTGCTGCACTAAAGAGAAAAAATAACCTGGTGTGCTCTGAGGACACAGGTTCAGCTCTGCAGGGGTGGAAGAGGAATGAAAATCCCAGCCCTGTGCAAGCCCCAGGCACTGCTCGAGTCCCACCAGTGTCAGAGCAGAGCGATGAACAATGATCTCATTTAGCTCCTTTCTTCTCCAGCCCCTGGTCTGGCAACCACAAATTGCCAGCAGAGATTAAAAAAAAAATAATAATAAAAAAAAATAGTAAATAAAACGCCTGACTTTGGATGAACCCCCTGCAGTTTCAGCCAGAGGAGTGGAAAAACCATTTGTGGAAAAAAACCCCAGCATCCTGGCCACATCATCAGGCTCCAGGGCGGCAGATCAACAACCCCAGCTGCTTTTGGGAAGGCTCAGAACCCCACGACCTTCAGAGCGGAGCAGAAGTTGTGTAATTTGGGCGAGAGGAGCAGCAGGGCAAGAACAGGGAACTGTCTGGGTGCAGCTGCAGCAGGGCAGAGGGGGAAGCCCGGCCAGGCTGCTGCCTGCTCACACATTACTCACCCCACCACAAAGCCAGCTCTCCCCGCTCCTTTTTGTTTTTCCCTGGCTTTTCCCAGCTATTTTTCCAGCAAAGCCACGGAGCAGGGAGGGTCATGCTCTAAAACTGAGGGTCAGGAATGCATTCCTGCAAGTCGGGTGCTTGCAGAGCCCTCCAGGGACCAGCGCTTCCAGCAGGGGCTGAGGAGATCAGGATTTAAACCACGGACTCAAAACACCTTCAGAGAGCCCCAAACCAGAAGAAATTCGGCTCTAATAAGGATGGGAGGGAGAGAAGAACTGACACACACCCTGTCATGTTTGTGGATGAGCTCTGAGCTCTCAAAAAGGGCTGAAACAAGAGAAAAATGCTGGAAAAATCCCCAGCTCAGCACAGCAGCAGTCCCCAGGTCACATCCCAGGTTCCCACAGGACCTGCCTCGAGGACCTGCAGTGAGTTTGGATTTCCCTGGCCTGGGAATGTGCAAGGTTGCAATCTGTGCGATTCAGAGCCCGTCCTGACTTCCCTGCTGTGCCATGCCTTGCAATTATTTCATATTTTCTTTACCAGGAGCCACAGGGGCTGCTTCCCTGCACATGTGGAGTATTTGGAGCATGCCACCACTTCCAAAATCACCATGGCTTCTGCTGGCACCTCAGAGAGGAACGGGGACAACTGAGGGGCTTGCAGGGACACTGAGATTGAAAGGGGAACAGGCACCAGGACAATCCCTGGCAAAAAGGCTCCAAGGTTCACAGCAGCCTGGGACACAACACCTTCCTCTCTCCTGGGTCTGGGCTTCCTCCTGCTCTAAAGCAAAGTCCACCTGAGCAACCTGCCGGGATGGGGGGTTGGAATGAGGTCACACAGCCCTGCCACCCCGGGCAAACTGCTCTTCCCTGGGCAGAGGGAAATCCCTGCATCCAGCCAGGCCTGGCATCTCCATGCCCATGAGACCCGTGGGATTTGGGGCTCCAGCTCGGCAGCTGCAGCTCCCTGCACTCGGGGCTGTGATCAGCCCCCCTGACAGCTGTCACTCAAACACATCCCACACCCCACATGAACCCCCAAAAACCACCAGGAGTTCATCTGAAAAACCTACTGTACCCCAGGGCATCATGGAGAGAGATATCCCAGAGCTTCAGCAGAGCATGGACAGCCAGGAGCCCGAGATCTGCCCAGCCCAGCCTCTCCTGCCCTGACCCCGCTCCGTGCCCGGCTGTGCTGAGCCTGCCACGCGAAACTGTGCAGGACTGTGCTGCTCACAGCTCAGCCAGGAGCATCAGAGCTGCTGGACTCAGCTGGGAAGCTGCTACCCGTCCCCACTGGGGTCTTTTAGCAGCTGTTTCCAGCGCGGAGGCAGCTCCGGGCACGGGGGTGACACCGGTGGGGACAGCAAGCCGGGTTAACTGTCCTGGAGCGTGCGGGACAGCTCAAACAAAGCCCCCGACGGTGCGAGAGCATGGATGGACTTTTCCCTGCGCATTCCCGGAGTCCTTTCATGCCTCTGAAACCGTTCTGGCTCCTGAACCCCCAGTCAAGACTCTCCACGTTCCGAGCTGGGGTGGACTCAGATCCATCCCAGGTTGGGCTGGATCTGGAAGGAGAACAGGAAGGATCGCCATCCCCAGCGCTCATCCCACAAAAAGCACTCAGAATGCACGAAAAGCTCGGACCTGACCCTCCCGCGAGGTGCCAGGGGCCAGCGCTCCCATCCCGCAGCCTCTGCCCTTCTCCAGCTCCGCCGGGAACCACGGCGGGACCCCAGGGCACCCGGGGATGCTGTCCCTGCTCTGTTCTTATCCGAAACCCCCGGGGATGCTGTCCCTGCTCTGTTCTTATCCGAAACCCTCAGGGATGCTCTCCCCGCTCCGTTCTTATCCGAACCCCCCGGGGATGCTCTCCCGGCTCCGTCCCTACTCGAACCCCCCGGGGATGCTCTCCCCCGGCCCCGTACCTGTCTGAAATCCGCCGTGAGCGTGACGAGGGCGCCGTCGGCCGCCCTTAGCTCCAGGCTGACGCAGTCGGCCCCGCTGTCGGCCTGCAGGCTCTCCTCCGTCACCTGCCCGCCGGGCAGCCGCACCCGCACCCGCAGCTCTGCCCGCGCCGCGGGGCCGGGCAGCGGGGCCAGCGCCAGCCACAGCAGCGCGGGCAGCGCCGGCAGCCGCGGCCGCGGGCCGCGCATCCCCCCGCGCCCAGGGCTCAGGGCAGGGCGCGCATGGGGCGGGGGGCGCGGGCGGAGCGCGGAAGGCGGCGGGGGAAGGCGGCCCCGCCGCGCCCCCGGCCCCGCGGGGGTGGCTCGGAGCGCCGCCCGCTCGCCCGGCTCATTCAGCGCCCGCTCCCTCCCTCCCTCCGTGCGCGGGCTCTGCCCTCGCCCCCCGCCCGTCACTTCCCCCCTGGACCCGGGACGGCCCCGCCGAGCAGCGCCCGCCCCGTCGTTAAAGGAACAGCGCCGGGCCGGGCGGCGAGCGGCGAGCGGCGGCCGAGCCCTGGCTGCGCACGTGGGGCCGTCATCCAGAGCCCCGACCCCGCACGTGGATCCGTCGTTCACAGCCCCGAGCCCGCGGATCCATCATTCACAGGCCCGCACACGCGGGTCCATCATCCAGAACCCCGACTCTGCGGATCCATCGTCCCCAGCCCCGCACATGCGGGTCCACCATCCGGAACCCCGGCCCCGCACACGCGGATCCATCACCCACAGCCCCACACACGCGGATCCATCATTTGAGTCCCAGCCCCGCGGATCCATCACCCACAATCCCGGCCCCCCACACGCGGTTCCATCATTTGAGTCCCAGCCCCGCACACGCGGAGCCGTCTCCCGCAGCCCCAGCCCCGCTCCCAGCTGCGAGCATGGAGAGAGGCTCTGCTCCTGCCCGCTCCGGGGCTCTCCCGCATTCCCGCTGTGTTTTTCGCCCTGGGTCCCCACCTTGCTACAAAGTGCGGCTGGAAAGGAGAAGGGAGGGCAGCGTTCAGGCAAAGCTCAGCTCAAATCATGGGATCACGGAATGGTTTGGGTTGGAAAGAGTCTTAAAGACCACCTAAAGTTCCACCCCCATCTTAGGGACACTTTCCACTGGCCCAGGTTGCTCAGAGCTCCATCCAACCCATCCTTGAACACCTCCGGGGATGGGGCAGCCACAATTAAATACACTCGGAGTTTTCTCAGCGTGTTCTCGCTGCAAATCAAACGATATTGATGTGATTGCTCAGGCTCCCAGTGCCACAGGTCTGGCGTGAGCCACCCCTGCCCCTGAGGATGTAACTGGGACACCTTCAAAGCTTCTCTCCCAGAAATGAGGGACCTGGGTTGCTTCAGAGCCTGCAAACGCTCCCAGTCTGCCCTTCTGTGATCATTCCCAGATGGGCAGATGCTGCTGAAGGGCCCCTTTGATTTCCAAAGGTCTCTCTGCAAACACAAAGGTCACTGCGGCAGCAGGATCGGGGCCTCGGAGAAAGAGCTTTGCGAGGAGGAGCGCAGAAAGAAATGGAAACAACCATTTAAAGCCACGCTCCCAGGCACGGAGATCGCTCTTGTCCAAACACTGCTTTCTGTGTGACCTCACACGAGCTTTAACCCCAAATTTTCACAGCTCCCCTCAAGCAAAATTGGCTCCTTGAAACGCTTTTCGGGACAATAGCGGTGCTAAAAATAAGAGAAGGAAAAGTTAAGAGGTGCAAACGAGGGGGGAAAGCAGCGGCTCGGCTCGGACACAAAAAGAGAGAGGGGGCCCGCAAGGTAGGAACGCTCAGAAAGATCCTCGTGACAAAAGCTGCAAAAGGAGAAGGCCCCACTCACACAGCGAATTTATTCAGAGGAGATTATGCAAAAAAACAGGAGGATCCCAGCAGGGGCTGGAGGGGAGAGCGCGGAGAGGTCAGTGGGCACAAACCCTTAGAGGGCTGCCAGTCCTGAGCGTTCTCATCCCAAACCTGGAATCCACATCCCTGCGGCTCTGGGGCTAATTCAGGTTTTATCAGGATCCTGGGGTGTGAGAGGTGATTTGGGACCGTCCCTCGATGTGTTGCTGCAGCCAAAACTGGTGTTACTTTCGTCCTGGTAGCTCCCAGAGCAGAGGAAATCAGAGTTTGGCTCAGGGAGCTCTTCCCGAGGCTCAGCAGCTCGCCAGGAATGCTGGAGCGCTCCTGCAGATCGCAGTTCTGAGCTGGGAACCGTGGGCTTGATCCCAGCCCCGGGAATGAACGGACACACAGATAAGAAACACAGAAAGGGCGTTAAAAACGCTGGCAGGCAGCAGAACTAAAGAGCAGTGAGGTGTGGGGATGGACGAGGCTCAGAGCAGGCCTGAAAGCCTCTCGGACATGGACTTAGAAGCGATCTGAGTTTACCCCTGAGACAGTGATGGCATCAACACCTGCAGCCACAGTGAAGGACAGCCAAGAAGAGAATCAAGGAAGATGTTTGCACCCGATGGCCTTGCTGAGGAGCATCAAGAATGTGGTGGAGGACTTGGAGAGTTTAGTTGACTGCTTGTGTAGCTTGTTAGGACGTGCTGGGAAAGTTCTTGTCATGGAGACAGCTTTGGTGTTGTTTGTCACGCAACCAGTAATAGCATATCACAGTAGCTGGGAAAAAGGGGAATAAAGATGTTAGCACAGACTAATAAAGTAGTTCTTCTTTGTCCTTAGACCACTCGTGTGTCTGTCTCTACTGTGACAGTGAGCTGCTTGGGAAAAGCAATCGGGGAGCACAGCAGAGCTCTGTGGCCGGTTCGCTTCATTACGAGCGTGAAACCAAAGTATCCCAAGCACCACAAGAACACATCAAAGAGGGAGGGCGTTTGTTGGGAAGCAGCTGCTGCTTCTGAGAAATAATCTGGGTGACTCCGGCCTGGGGGAGGCTGAAAAACGGGGAAGGAAAAGGAAAAAGAAACCCTCCTATCCTCTGAAAACCCTCTCTGATCCTCTGAAAACCCTCTCCCATCCTCTGAAAACCCTCTCCCATCCATCATCTGAAAATCCTCTCCCATGTTCTTGAAACTCTCTCCAATCCTCTGAAAACCCTCTCCCATCTTCTGAAAACCCTCTCCCATCATCTGAAAACCCTCTCCCATCCTCTGAACCCCCTCTCCCATGCTCTGTTTGGGGTGGCTGCAGGGGATCTCGGGCAGGAGCAGCCCCACAGCTCTGCCAGGTCTCAGCTGAGCTCGGTCCAGCTTCACCCCCTGGTTCCCCTCACAGTGCTGAACCAACAACCCCAGCGCTTCCCTGAGAAGCTCCAGCTCCTCCAAATTGCCCCTGATTGTTCCAAAAAGCCTCTGTGCCATCCCAAGCTGCCTCTGCCTTGGGCATCACGGGCTGAAATCAGCGCAGAGCTCCCCTGGCTCTCAGGGAAGGGGCACAGCCAGGCAGCAGCTCTGTGCTGCACCCAAAGAGCTACACCGAGCCCTAAACATCCACCCGAAACCCTCCCCCTGCGAGGTGATTAATTAGGCTGTGTCTAATGAGCTCCCTGGCTCGGCCAGGGCATGGAGGAGAGCGATGGAGCAGCACCAAGGCTCCTGCCCCCACCTGGTGCCAGGTGTTTAACACCGGGTTCTGCTCGCTCAGAACGCACCAGGAGTGCCCACAAACCTGGGGAACAGCCAGATCCTGGCCCTGCAGGAGCTGGGAAGCAGGATGGAGTTGGATGGAGGGGTTTTGCCTGTGGATCACCAGTTTTCTGTCCCCTGCCCTGGCCCCAGCAGGTTTATCCCCCTGCCTGCACTGAGGAGAGCTCACAGCTCTCAGCTCCTTCCAGCTCTGATCAGATGGAGTTCAGGGCTGGAATGTGAAGCCCTGGAGGGGGAGGAAACCCAGACTTTTGGTTGTGCTCTCTGCAAACCCCACTCAGCCTGCAGCATCCGGAGTCTCCCAAATTAAAATCCACCAAGAACGAGCTTTTGCTGCCTGCTCAGTGCCCGAGCTCCTCAGTTTGTTTGCTCTGCTGTTAATCCCGACTCAAGTTGGTGTAACTGAGGTCAGGGGTCAGACCCAAACGTTCTGCCTTGAGCTCTTTAATCTCCCATCCTTCATTTCTTGTGCCAAACTACTTTTAAAGCTACACGGAAGAGCCATCAGTGCTTTTTGAAGGATTCAATCAGGGCAGGTGTTTTGGGGAGCTGAACACACAAAACCCGGCAATTTTCCATTCTTCCCAGTGCTGCAGAACTAAAAGAGCTCAGGGAGAGTTAATTGGATTTTTTTTCACCCTCCTGGTCCCCCAACTTGCGGACTAAATCCCAGCTATTATCAGGAATATTGCAGCCAAGGACCTATGGCTTGATCTGAAGCGCTGGGAAAGGATTCGTGTTGTGGTGTTCAGTGGAGATCTCCCAGCTGCAGGAAGGAGCCAGGCTTCGAGTCATTCCTCATTAATTAAAAGCCATTCCCCATCCCTCCGGAGTGTTCCCTGCTGCCCCTCCTCAATGCCCTCCTTTCCTTGGCAATTACATAAACCAAGCTTCTCAACGAAGGGTGAAAAACAGCTTGAGTGGCTTAGAACAATGCCCAGCATCTTCTGGCTCTGACCTGGTTACCACCCTATTCTCTGTCCCGGGCAATTAAAGGGCTGAGCAGTGCAGCAGCCTGGGTGTAATTAAATGAGCAGGCCCCGGTGGCAGAGCACTGGGAAGTTGATTGAGTGCTTTAAAGCTGCTGCAGATGCTTGTCCAGAGATGTTGTCCTGATTAGACGAACGTTAATTGGGATTCCAGGCTCGGCGGTGCAGCTGCAGGGAGGCTGGGGAGGGAGAGGCTCTTGGGGGTGTGCACGAAGGGTTCTGCCCCTTTCCTCCTGCATCAATTAACGAGGAGAGACCCAAGAGCACGAGCCTGGTGTGAGCTGGCTCAGGTGGAAGAGGGAAGAGCCACAAAAATAAAATTTTTGAATCCACACCACACAGTCCAGGTGAGGATCACAGGGTTCCCAAAGCACAAAGAGAGAAATCCCTGAGACAGAAGTCCCACGGAGAAATCCATGGGAGCTGGTGGAGATCACCCAGCCAAAACTGGGCTGCCCTTCCTTAGGAAGAGCTGGAAGGGTCTGGTCTGCCAGGAGACACTTCAGAGTTCCCACTGCTGGCGTGGATTTGGGAAGTAAAAAGGAAATTATTGGGGAAATCTCCCTCATGGCCAGCACTGCTTCTTACAGGAGTAACAGCTCCTCTGTGGGGCAGAGCAAGGGCTGTGGGTGACTCCTGTGGCCCCTCTGCTCCCCTGTCCTCTGCTGGGGGCAGAAATTGTACCTAAAGAGCCAGATCCCCTCTCCTTTTGTGTTTAAGCCAGGCTTGGTGTTCCTCATTTCCTCCTGCTCCAGCCCTGCTCCTTCCTGGAACATCTGGATCCAAGTAGGCAGCAGCAGGATCCCTGCTGCACATTCCTCATCCCTCCCCTCCCTCCTGCCTCGTGTCCTGTTCACAGAGGGAGCAAACACAAAGAGGGAGAGGTCAGAGAGGGAAAAGGGAGGACAGGGCACGATGAAAGCGTTGGGAGGTGAAACAATTTTTTCTTTCCCTTTCCCAGACTCAGCTCTTGGCCTGCGTGGCTCCCAAGTGCTGCAGAAATACAGGAATCCCATTAAAACCCACTGGGAAAAAAAAGTCTTCTGAAGGTGCCCCCATCCCTGGAAGTGTTCAAAGCCAGGGTTTGGAGCAGCCTGGTTTTGTGGAAATGTCCCCTGCTCAGGGGACAAAATGAGTTTTGAGGTCCCTTCCAACACAAACCGTGCTGGGATCCCATAAAAGCTGCCCTCAGCGGGGAGAGGAAAATCCTTCCAGGGGTGGGGAGGATGTGGGATGGTCTGCAGGTATCTCCCACAGCTGGGAATCTGCCACCATCCCAGGGCACACAGACATCTCTGCATTTCGGAGGTCGTTGTTAATTAAAGTCCATCAGCTCCTGCCCTCAGCGTGTTTGGAGATTAAAAACGAGCAAGGTCCGGGAGTTCTGAGCCCTGAATCACAGATTCCCATGAAAACGAGCAAATATCCTGCTGGGAACATCTGAAACAACAGCCCCCAGGGATGGGGGGAAGGAGCTTTCATGTCCCTTCCAACCCAAAACCATTCCATGAATAAAAGTGGAGCCTCTCCAAGTGTCCCTCCAGCTCCTGAGGAATCCAAGCGAGGAGATGCTCCCCACCCCATCCCTGCTGCTGCTGCCTTGGGAGAGGTTAATTCAAACCAGCACTGAATGATTCCTGTGGAAATTAAAGCTGGAGAAAAAAAAACCCATCCAAGTTGTGAGTTTTTAATTGGGAGGCTGACCAAAGGGCAGATAAAGCCATGCCAGCGTGGAGTTAATATCCCTTAAAACAAAAAGGATGAGGATTTTCCGTGCGAGGCAAGCTTGGTGTGAGAGATGTTATAAATCTCAGGGAAGCCCTCAAATTCTAAAAGGATATAAATCTAATTAAAGTGATGTAAATCTCGCAGGAGAAATACACTGTAAATCCAGCCAAAACGATATCCATCTAAGGAAAGCAATGCAAATGCACCAGAAACACCATAAATAAAATCAAAGCAATACAGGAGATGTAACGGAAGCAATCTGAACCCTAAATCAAGTGCCATAAATACAGCAGGATGATCTAAAACTAATTAAAGTGATTTATAAAAATGGACATTTCCAGAAGAATCACGGCCCTCAGAAGAGGAGAGGAGCTGGAGAAGGGGGACCAGGGGAGGTTTATGAGCAATAAAAACACCAAGAATCAACCAAGGTTAATGAGCTTGCACAAAGGGGGCAGGAAAACTCCTCTTCCCCACAACTCTGAATCCCATTTTATTCTGAGCCACATTCCACAGGGCAAGGCAGCGAAATGGGGATGGTTTTGTGGGGTAAATAAAGAAAATAATCCAGGGGAAGCACAGAAATGAACTCGGCCAGCACAGCCCTGACATTTCCCTCCCCACTCATTCCCAACCCAGATTTTCCTGTGCACAGTGAAGCAACAAAAAGAAAATGAAGGATTTGGGGGTTTTCTCCACCCCCCCTTCACCTCCTGTGTTTAAAGGCAGAACTGTCCCAAATCTGCTTTGTTTCCAGGCACAGTGGGGACGATTTTTGCCTCAAACTGGAAAAATCCCATTTCTAGTTCCCATTTCCCTCCACTTGCGCATAAAATAAGTTCCTAAAGGTTTGGTTTGGTTTGGTTTTGTTTTTCACTTAAGTGATGCAATAATTGACCTAATCCAAATAATCACAATCAATAATTCTGTTTGTCTTTGGGGGCGGGGAGGAAAAAAAAAAAAATCAACTCCAGAAAATAACCAGATCTGCTCAAAATTCTGGCTGCCTTCAGCCCAAAGAAAGTATTTTCATTCTGAATAATAAAACACCCTCACTTCAGCTTTACAATTGTGCTTTTCCCTTCCAATCCTCCTCCAAAGCGCCATATGTTTTATACTTGCAATTCCAACATTTTCTCGTGCTTGGAATTCATTTGGCACTTGAGCATCTGCAGTGGCCTGAATTTCATTTTATTTTTTTTTTTCCAGAGCAAAGGAAAAAAAAAAAATCTATTTTGTGCAAACTCTCAGGGAAGCTGCAACCCCCTCCCCAAAGCCCCAACCCCAACAGTTTCGGGACTAGGGTTTTGGGTTACAGCTTTTTTTGTTTTGTTTTGTTTTACTTTTTTATCAGGCTGTACTTTTTTAACACTTACTTGTTTGTACTTAGGTATTTTAGTTTATTGGCTGTAATAAGAATTTTATATTTTTTATTTTTTGGATTATATCTTTATATATTATAGAGAATTTATTAGTTTAGTTTCTAACTGTGGTTTTTTAAAAGAGTTTTTAGCTTCACTCTTGAAGCAACTTTTTATGTACTTTTTTTGTAAGTATTAGTTTTGTTTTTTTTACTGACTGTAAAGTTTTTGTGCTGCACAAAAACTTTTTTTTTTTGTTGACGTTTTTACTTGTTTATGTTTTTACAATTTATGTTCAAAAATCAGACTGGAGGAAAATGCAATTTTTAAATTTTTTTTTTTTTCTGGCAGATTTAGCTGGAAATAATTCCTGGAATGTTAAGGCAGGATTCAGCAGCCACTGAGTGAAACAGCTTTAAAAAAAATTAAAAAAAAAGTTAAGCAAAATGTCAATTTAATTTATTTATGGGCAGACGGACACTTGGGGACAGCATTTGTGTCAGTGGGGTCTTAAAACTCATTGGAAATACGTTTGTAAATTATATTAATTACGTTATATGAAAATATATTAATTATATTATATTAATTATATTCTTTTCTTCTCATCAAATCATGGGGATCAGCTTGAAACAAAGAGCTGGAGGTGAGCAGGACAGAGTCACCACTTTTGCCATCTCTGATTTAAGGTTCCTCCAGCCAAACCTCCCAGACCCCATTTCCTGGAATCCAGGACGTGGGCAGAGCGTCAGCATCCCCCAAATCCCAGCCTGATTCAAGCTGGAAGGAATGAGGCGGGAGCCTTGGAATGGATGAGTGAGCTGGAAATTGGGAAACAGCTGGAAATTGGGAAATAATGACTGAGAGATGTCACACAGCAGACCCCGAGTGCCACAGTGGCACAGCAGAGCTTCTCCTGGGCTCTCAGTTATGGGAGAACAGCAGAATTCCCTGCTTTCATGGGATCAGTCATCCTGGGATGGTCCTTGTGGCACGGATTTTACACCTAAGGAGGGTTTTACCTCTGCAACCCCAGAATCAGATATGGGGAAGTGTCCCTGTGGGCACGGGGGTTGGATCTGGCTCTGGAGAGGGATCCAGGGCACTGAGCAGGGATTCCCAGCCAGGCTGGTCCCTTCCCGTTCCCAGGCTGGTCCCATCCCTTTCCCATCCCGTTCCCATCCCATTCCCATCCCATTCCCATCCCGTTCCCATCCCATTCCCATCCCATTCCCATCCCGTTCCCATCCCATTCCCATCCCATTCCCATCCCATTCCCATCCCATTCCCATCCCATTCCCATCCCATTCCCATCCCATTCCCATCCCATTCCCGTCCCGTTCCCATCCCGAGCGGCTGCAGACAGACAGACAGACAGGGAGATAACGGCGCTGCTGCATCAGCGATCAGCGGCCCTGGGGGCACGGGGCGCTCGGTGCTGTCACCTCTGGTGGCTGCAGCAGGACAGGGCACGGCCAGGGCCAAACCCTTCTGTAATAATTCCCAAACCCTTCTGCAGCTCCCAAACCCTGCTGTAATTCCTAAATCCTGTTCCAGTTCCCACACCCTTCTGCAGCTCCCAAAACCTGCTCCCATTCCCAAACCCTGCTGTAATTCCCAAACCCTCCTGCAGCTCCCACACCCTTCTGTAATTCCCAAGCCCCTCTCCAGCTCCCAAACCCGTCTCCAGCTCCCCAGTGCCGTTTTCCCGACGCGTGGCTCCTGGAATCATTCCAGCCGCCCTCATCTCTCCCTCCCAGCTCAAGGTTGATGTCCCCACAGCAGAGATGGAGGCAGGCCAAGGGACAATCTGTTCCTCATTGAGGTCATCCTGCAGATTGCTGCTGATGTGGCGTTTGGGGGATGGAGCAAAGCAGAATCAAGTAAATAATCCCTTCCTCGCCTGCCCTCGGCCCCGCAGATAAAGCAGGAGCAGCTCGAGGCCAGCAAAGGAAACCAAATTATTCCAGGTGACCCTTTCCCCTGCTCCCACACCACTGGGGAAAAACCACAGCAGCTCCAGCTGGGCACAGATTTTTTGATCAGACTTTACAGGAATATTTTTCATATCTCCAGTCAGTCTTTCCGTAGTTTTTTGTTTGGTTGGTTGTTTTTTTGTGTCTGTCCCAGTTCTTTCGGAGCAGGGGTGTCCCCTAGCCCTGCTCTCCAGGCTCTCCCTGCGGCCCAGCCGAGCTGCTGTGTCATTTTAATGCCCCACCTCAAAGTGCAGCTGCCGGGCTCGGGCATTTTTGTCGGGTTCTGGTGAAAAATCACAGCTGCCTGAGAGTTTCCTGTTCCCCTCACTCGCCCTCCCTCCCCCCTGTGAGGAGGTGGGGAAAGCAGGAATGCAAAAGCTGAGAAGCCTCCAGAGCTGGGAATATTTTCCTTCCCTCCAGCCCAGCTTCTGCCTTCCCTTTCTGTGGCAGGTGAGAGAAATCAGCAGCACCTTTGGAGAAGCCACCCCAAAAAACGGAGACTCAAATCCCAGAGCTCCCATCCCTCCCTCCCGACAGAGCCAAACTCTGAATTTCAAACACTCCAGAGGCTGCAGAGGTTTGGCTCTGGAGTTTGGGATGTGTCTTCCTGCAGAGTAAAACCAGTGGGCTCCACTCTCAGTAGTGACTCAGGGAAGCAGAAAAAGCATGAAAGGAGACAGCGAGGGGGCAAAGAGCTGGAATCAGACAAAGCTGCCAGTGGGAATCCTCCTTTGTGTGCCCAGAGCAGCGTGGCAGGAGCTCAGGGATTGATGAGGGACAAGCCAGGATGCTCCTGTGCTTGTGGCTGCCCTGCCAAGCACTTCCAGGCAGGGCAGACTTGGAGCTGGAAGTGCCAGGCAGGAGAGGATCCCTCCTGCTGCTGGTGGGGATGAGGAATTTCCCCTTGGCTCTGAGGAAATCTGCAGCCCAGGATTAATTGAGCGGCGCCTCGGCGCTGCAGGAGAAATCCCATCACATTCCCTTCACAGCTCGCGGGGCAGGAGTGCCAGAGAACGCGAATTCCTGGCTGGGATGGAGCCACCGGAGGGTCAGGGCACTCCTGGCTGTGTTAGCAAGAAAAAAGAGACTTTTTGCCGGAGATAAGAGACATTAAACACAGCAGGAGGGAGGCAGAGCCTGGGGCACTGGGCACTGCTCGCTCCGAGCAGAGGCAGGAGGGAAAACACTCCTGAGGCTCATGGAAAAGAAATCTCCCTTTCCCTGCTTCCCAGGGACACTCCTGAATCTGCCCCTGGGATCATCTGGGATTCCCTGGTCCTGCCCAAAAGCTGCTCCAGCCCTGCCAGGAGGTGACAAGGAATGACCCCAGTGTCCAGGAGGTGACAAGGAATGACCCCACTGTCCATCTCCAGGACACAGCCCAGCAGTCCCAGGAGGTGACAGGGAATGACCCCCCTGTCCATCCCCAGGACACAGCCCAGCACTCCCTGGGTCAGGATTTTGGCAGCGTGGGGGCCGCTCTGTGCCTGGTGAGCTCATCACAGCCCAGGTTTGGGCTGGGGGAGGTGGGGAGGGGATGGATTCCCATTTCCTGGCACTGATGGCTCCTTCCAGGCTCTGATTCCCCCAACCCAGCCCTGGAACCACGTGTAGGACAGCAGCCACTTTTCCTCTCCCCGTAACCTCAGCCAGAGCCCTTCCCCAGCACCACGTGGAGATCGTGGCTCCGTTTCAAGGGACAAAGTGCAGGAGTTTCTCATTAACAGGGAGTGAAAAATTCCTGCTGGGCTCCAGCTGCGCCAGCTCCCTCCGAGGAGGGAGGAAGAAAAGGGGTGGAAAAGGAAATCAAAGCAGCACAACTGCCTGGCACTCACAGCTCTGAGCCTTGTGCTGTTGGACCCACAGTGCCCTCAGCGTCTCCTGCTCCCCAAATCTTTTGGGGGATCACAGCTGGAATGGCCTTGCCCTCAGTGTAACCCCCAGCAAAACCTCTCTGCACATCAAAAATCCACCCGGGCACCCCGAGGCCAGCCCAGGATGCTGGGAGTGGGCAGTAGGAGGGGCACTGCCTGCCCAGGGAGTTCAGGAGCAGGGAGAGGGATGAAGAGGAGCAGCCCTGCGCTGTTCACATCACCCCCAAAAAGCAGAAGCCGAGCTGCCATTCCCCCTGAGGCAGCTCCCAAAGAATTTACCCGACATTCCAAGAAAAAAAAGCCTCTTTTTTCCCCCCCCACCTACGGAGTTGGCTGCAAAAGCAGCCTCTCACTGTGCAAGAGGAAAAAAAACCCATATTGTTGGGGAGAGCCCACTGCTGCCAAACAGCCCGAGCCACGTGGGCCAGGGCTGGGAGCAGCAGTGGGACAGCGAGGGAATAAAGTGGCTCTTTATGTGGGGGCCAGGCTGGCCAGGGCAGCAAAACTGCAAAGATCGAGTTTCCCAACAGCCCAAAGAGAGGGATCTTCCTTCTGGGGGAGCTGGAGGAGGAATGAGGAGGAGAATCTGAGCAGCAAAGAGGCAGCTGGATGCAGGGAGGATGGGAGGAGCTCCTTGGGCAGCAGCACAACCCCAGGCCATGGAGGTGAAGGAGGAGATGGGGATGGCTGTGGGAGAGATGAGGGGAAAGAAGGGGAAAGGCTGAGTTTGGACGCAGCAGGAGCACGGCTCTCCTTCCACTGCGACAGGGAAATGTTTGTTTGGGATTGTTTATGGCAGAGGGAAATCTGCTTTGCTTTCACCCCACCACACATCCAGCACTAACCTGAGCAGGGACCTGCCAGCATCTGCTGCCCCTCAGCAGTCCCTGGGGATGCCTGGAGGATTTTTTGCTTTTTTCCTAAACACCTTTCCCACAGTTCCTGTACCCACAAGTATCAGCACGCACACTTGTGATGCTTTAGGTGTGAGAACTCAGCCTGGTTTCTTGGTGTCCCAAAGGCCGGGAGACCAAACACCCCAGAGCTGCAGAGTCAGAGACCAAACATTCGATTGTCCCAAGAACTCAAGGTGCCCTGGCAGGACAGAGTCTGTAAACTAGAAGTGAGCCCAGCCCAGCCCCGCATTGGGCCCTCTCGTTAGATATGCTAATGAGTCAGGGCTTTAATTGTAGCCTCGATTGGGGCTGGGAGGGCATTGGGACGCTGTCACCTGGGTGAAGCCATGCATGGAATGGGATCCTATGAAATCCCGAGGGAAACGACCCCAACCCTCTCACCGTGTGTGAGCTTGGATTTCCTGAGCCCAGGACAAAGGCATCACTGGCAGCAGAAGCAGCCCGGCCGTGCCCTGTGCTGTCCCCAGCAGGGGCTGGTGGCTTTGGCCGGGGTGCCACCAGGGTGCCATCCCTTTTTGCCCATCCCTGCCCACCTCGTGCTGGGGGTGAAGGGCAGGTTGCAAAGACACAAAGCCCTGATCCCATTGCCATGGAGATGTTAATTCAAGCCGAGTTCAAAGGAAATAGTTCCAGCTAAAGCTAACAAGCCTGGCAGGAAAGCCCCGCTGTCAGCTGAAAGGGGCCAGCTCCTCGTAAAAAAGGGGGAAAGGAGGTGGGGTCAGAGAGAGAGGGGCCCCTGCTCAAAACACGAGCTGCAGACAGAGCCGGAGCTGTTCCTGTGGAGCAGAGCCTCCCCCGGCAGCTCCAGCACAGAGCAGAGGATGCCAGGAGCATTCCCAGCACAGAGCAGAGGATGCCAGGAGCATTCCCAGCACAGAGCACAGGATGCCAGGAGCATTCCCAGCACAGCTCCTGCCCTGCTGCTGCCGGGCAGGACAGAGGAGGGAAGCACAGAAAGGGCAGGACACAGAAGGAAGCACAGAAAGGGCAGGACAGAGGAGGGAAGCACAGAAAGGGCAGGCCAGCCCTCCCCTGGCACTGCAGCCACCCAGGCTTTCATGGAAGGGTGGCACTCGGTGTAATGATTAATCCTGGCAGGGCAGCCTTGGCTGCTGTGAAAGGTTGGGCTCTGTTGTGCTCTTTGGGTGCTGCTCGGAGCTGGGGGGACATTGCCGGCCCCTCGGAGGATGGGTGGCACTGCCCTGGGTTCAGCTGGCATTGCTGCAGGGTGGAAAGGTCCGTGGGGAGCAGCTGGAGAGGAGGCAGGGCTGCTCTGCCCACAAAGGCCCTGAGCAGGGTGTGAGGAAGGCAGAGCCCGCGGTGCGGGCTGACAGGAGAGAGGACAGCTGCTGAGCCAGAACACAGCTCCGAAACGGATGGAGCAGCCAGGGGCCAACCCCCTCCCCTGCCCCGCAGGAGCACTTTGAACACCTCCCCTGAGCAGGGGCAGGAGAAGGAGAAGGAGAAGGAGAAGGAGAAGGAGAAGGAGAAGGAGAAGGAGAAGGAGAAGGAGAAGGAGAAGGAGAAGGAGAAGGAGAAGGAGAAGGAGAAGGAGAAGGAGAAAGGAGAAGGAGAAGGGGCAGGAGGAACAGGAGCAGGGGCAGGAACAGGAGCAGGAGCAGCAGGAGCGTGATCAGGAGAAGGAGCAGGAGCAAGAACAGGAGCTGGAGCAGGACCAGGATCTGGAGCAGGACCAGGATCTGGAGCAGGAGCTGGGGCAGGAGCTGGAGCAGGATCCGGAGCAGAGGCAGGAGCAGGAGCAGGAGCAGGACTGGGATCTGGAGCAGGAGCAGGATCTGGAGCTGGAGCAGGAGCAGGATCTGGAGCTGGAGCTGGAGCAGACCTGCTCAGTGCAGGGTTTGGGGAGGCACGAGCAGCCCAGCTCAACACTGGAGACAGGAACTGTGCTTTGAGATAAAAGGAAGAACAAAAACCCCAAAGTCAGGGCAGGCTCTTCCAACCGAGCCAGGAGATGCTTCCATCTGCTCCTGCCATTCCAGGAGGAGAATTGGTGCTGCAGTGGAGCTGAGAGGAGCTTTGATCTGGAGCAGGGAGTCCTGGCTGGCCAAGGCTGACCCTGGGGGAGTCCTGGGCAGTCCCTGGCCACTGCTGGACACCGAGGGCAGCACAGCTCCCCTGCCACCTCCCTTCCCCTCCTCTCCATCCCCATCCCTGCCTCCTGCAGCCCCTGCCTGCTGGGCAGGCTCAGATGAGCTGCCAGGGCAGGGGTGGGGGGAGCAGAAAGCGCTGACAGCCAGACCCTGCTGCTCCCACATCCCACATCATCCCACATCATCCCACATCCCGCTGCCTGAGCAGGGCTTGGGCCCTCTCCCACCTCCTCCTCCTCTGCTTTCATCCTCCCCAGCTTCCAGGCTGGAGCTCGGGGCTGCAGCTGCTGCTGCAGAAAAAAAAAAAAAAGAGATTTTTGCTAATGGACTGAGGGGAGATTTCTTTAAAAAATCAGAGCAAAAAATGGTTTCTTTCTCCTTAACTTTTTCCTCCTCTTCTTTCCCCTTTTTCTGCCACCTCTCCCAGAGCCATTCCCTTGCCAGCTGGCTGCTCTCCCCCTGTGTCACTTCAGGGGCTCCCTCCTGGAGCAGCCCTGACTTTTGGCCTCCTCAGCGACGTGCCCGAGCAGGAGGAGAGGAGAGCAAAGTAAGGAAAAGGGGAAGCACAGGCTCGGGTTTCTTGCTGGGAAGCAGAGCAGACCTGGATGTGCCAGGTTTGGGAACAGCAGCAGGACACTGGAATCTCCCTGGCCCTGTGATCTTGGGGTTGGGGTCACAGCTCACCCATGGCCATGTGGAAGGAGGAGGACACGGAAACAGAGATTGGATCTGCTGGAGTAATCTCAGGATAAATCATTTCACAGCTGCCTTCCTCACAATAGAGAGGTTTTCCTCCCCTCTCCAAGGCTCTATCTGCAAGTTCAATTCTTTTAGGAAAGAAAAACAACCAGTCAGAAAAACAACCTGGGCGGCCACAGTTGAATTTGTTTTCAATTTATCTCTAATCTTAGCGCTTCTCCACTGAAAAATTTGTTTTGCTTGTGAGGGTGGGGAGGTCCTGGCCCATCCCTGGAAGCGTCCAAGGCCAGGCTGGAGCAATCTGGGATAGAGGAAGGGGGTGGAATGAGATGGTTTTTAAGTCCTTTCCACCCCAAACCACTCCAGGATCCTGTGACATCCTGCTGAGGAGTGAGGCAGCATTTCTGTATAAATCTACGATAATTTCTCCCAGCTCCATCCCCTTTGTAGCTGCAGATCCTGAATCAGGTGCTCTGATAATGCTGAGACATTAAAAACCCTGCTGAAGTGGTTTCCCCCTCTCTCCAGAACCAGAGGGAAGAAGGTTTTTCCCTAAATCCTCCTCCCTGGAGAGTGAACTCTGAGTTTTTCTCTACCAGGAACTTGGCAATTTCCCTTGGGACCTCTGCCTCCACTTGCCCCGCACTCAGCCTTTTCCCAGTGATGATTAAACCCGTCTGAGGCAATCCTCAGACTCATCCCTGCCCCTCTCTGACTGCAGAGCATCCTCCATTCTCCCCTCCTCGCTGCCCTTTTTGTTCTGCACCCAAAGAACTCGGGGCCGGATGTTTCAGTGCCTCATTCGAGGTTGCTCAGCCTGGCTTTTGACAGCTGATCCCTGCCCACCCCGACCTCTGCTCTCCCCGCTGATCTGGCCTGTTTCTCCATCCCTTGCAGGTATTCTGATGACTCTTAGCATCCTTTTGAGGTGGTTATTCACCCAGCTGGAGCTGGAAACCTCCCTTGGAAGGGTGTCCTCTCAAACGATTTCAACTCTGGTTTTTTCTTCTTTTTTTTTTTGTTTTTTTTTGTTTTTTGTTTTTTTTTAAATTGCACTCTCTCCTCCGAGCTCCCGAGCCCAATTTTCATTCCTGTGGGTTTCTCTCCCCCAGGGAGGATTTGCCCGTTTGGAATCGAGGATCTCTGCGGGCTTTGTTTGCCTTTCCATTCCATTCCCGTTGAATCAGCAGCTCAGCTCTGCTTTCTTA
>JAVTVJ010001941.1:0-227582 GCA_034509425.1 Eopsaltria australis | reverse complement strand
TGCAGCAAATCCCCTTAAATATGCCAAATTAGGGTGGGCAGAAGGGGCTGTGCGGGATTGAAGTAGGATAAAGAGAATAAAATGCAAATCTCCCTGCAGTTTATACTTATGACTAATACCTATCACAACAGATTCATTTGGGAACACGCCTGTGACGTTAAACTTGTCAATCCTCCCCACCTCTCCCAGCCCCTGCTTGGGGACGTGCCTCCTCAGCTCCTCCAGCTCTGCCCACCAGTGGTTCACGAGATGCTGCATCTCTCCAGCTTTGGCTCCTGCTGTTGGCAGTCAGGGAATCATGGAATTGTTTAGGTTCTAAAAGGCCTCTAAGGTCACCCAGTCCGACCAGTGCCACCACCACGGCCACCACTAAACTGTGTCACCACTAAACCGTGTCCTCAAGTGCCACATCCACGCGTTTTTTGAGCACTTCCAGGGATGGTGACCCCACCACTGCCCAGAGCAGACTGTTCCCATGCTTGACAACCCCTTCTGGGAGGAAATTTTCCTTAACATCCAATTGAGACTTCCCCTGGTGCAGCTTGAGGCACGAGGTCTTGCTCTGCTCCATGGAGGAGCTCTGACTCTGGCTCAGCCCATCTCCTATTTAAAGAAGCTCGTTGGTTGGGAAAGGCTCCAAACCTCTTAACAGACCACTTCTGTCTCAGTGAAATTATCAGAATGGATAAGAGTGCAATTTATAACTATAAAAACCAGCATGCATTTGAATAAAGCCAAGCCAAATCCATGGATGTCTGGATTCCCTTCCCCAGGCTGGGTAGCACTGGTCATTTGGGCATCTGCTTCCCTACCAACCCCCTAAAAAAAGCTCCAATCCCGTGAATCTAAGTACATTAGACAGAGAATGAAAACCGCATTGAGATTAGATTTCCATCTCTCGACATCTACGCACACGACAGCTGGGATTAGTAAATGAACAGACCACTGAAGGAAGGAGGAGGATTAACAATGGAAAATAAAAAAGGTCAATAATCAATTTGTCCTAAGCTCTTTGGAAAAGAGACTTAGGACAAATGGCACAGGCGGCTTCAATTTATTTACTTGGGCGAATGAGAGCTGCAGAATATGAAAATGAAAGAACAATCTTCCCTTAATCTGCGGGGGCAGCAGGGCCGGGAGAGGGGCAGGACATCACCCCCCTACCGAGGGGAGTCCTCTGCAGCAGCCTCTGACAGCTTCAATCAGCCCAGGGCAGGCTTAGAGTCCAATTCCAGCTCCAGCCATTATTGCAGAAGTTTTAATCTCCATTCTTATGCAAACAATTGGAGGGAATGATGGATAGATAAATAAAGGAACAAATGAATAAAAGTCAGGCTGACGCACAGGAGCAGTTTCTGGTTGGGATGAGCAGCACACGCCTGTGTGAGCCTGTGAATGGCAGTCGTGGGGACATGAACATGACAGAGGTCACCCCCTGCTCTGGCTGGCTTTAGATCAGCTCCAAATTTGATATTCCAGACACAGCAACACAGAGGCAATGGCTGCTGTAACAGTGAGCACAAATGTAGGGGGGAAAGAAATTTAAAAGGAGCTGTTCTTCATTTATGTCCAGACAAAGGAGATCTGACCTATGAAGTCAAAATTTATGAGTGAGATAAATATGCTGGCGGTGGCTGGTTTGACCAGAGCCAGGCAATGCAATATTGTAGAGTTTGCGGGTCGGTTTCAGACGGCCGGGACAGACGAGAGATCTCTGTAGTCGGGTTGTAGAGCAGGAAGTTTATTGTGAAGAGATGTGAGTTTAGAAGACCTGCTGGGGGCTGCCAGATGCAGCCTGGAGCAGGTCAGAGAGGAGAGAGAAGAGAGAGAAGAGCTAAGAGAGCTAAGAGAGAGGATCTAAGAGAGTTGAGAGTGAAGATCTAAGAGAGCAGTTAAGAGAGAGGATCTAAGAGTTGAAAAAGAAGAGAGCGAGCTTGTCACTTACAATACCATAAATCATCTTCTGTGCTGAATATTCTAATTTTCATTAACCAATCTAGAACAAACTACAAATCTTATAACATTTGCATCCAGCCTATGAGAACTCTTGCATTACCATACAGTGTTATATTTTAAACCCTAAAAACTGCTTTTTGGCCCCTCTGCCAGGTTGGTGGGGTCTGCTCTGAGCCTTGGGCCTGTCTGCAAGCGGAGGGGATTGTTTAATCCAAGGGGAATCACCTGCAGTGGCCATGCCATTGTTTTCCAGTTGTTCAGGAGCTGGGGTTTGGGATCTCAAAGCTTGTCTTCATTTCAATCTCACTTATAGTTACTACATTCTCAGCATCTTTTGCCAGGTAATCATATTTATAAGGCTTTCTTATTTCATCTTCCCCAACACAATATAAAAACACTCTCACTGTACAGAATCCCAGGATCACTGGGTGGGAAAATCCATCCAGGATCATCAAGTCCAGCCTGTGACCCACCTCCACCTTGTCCCCAGCCCAGAGCTCTGAGTGCCACATCCAGGTGTTCCTTGGACACCTCCAGGGATGGGGACTCCACACCTGCCTGGGCAGTTCCAGTGCCTGACACCCTTTCCAGGAAGAAATTCTACCAGAAATTCACCCAGGCACCTGTCTGGACTCCAGCACAGACCTACAAGAGTTGTTTATAGATGTTTTAATTCTTTTCCAATACACATTTATGAGTTTGTGGCTGCTCAGTTCCTGCAGCAAACAGGATCTCAGTATTTTTATGTGCTACAAAACCAAGTGCTTTGCATTGCTGCCAGTCTGAGGTTGTTGGGTGAAGCAAAAGCTGTTTGGAGACTCATTGGTCTCAGGACTTCTTGTCTGGGGAGATTTAGAGAGGGAAGGAGGTTCCCAGCACAGCTCCTGCACTGGAGGGAGTGGCTGAGAGGAGGGAGGGAGGGAGGGAGGCAGAAGTTCCCCTCACCCCGAAGTCACTGAGGGTCCAGTGTCCATGTTCAGTCTCCCATCTCCTACACCTGGATTTAGGAGAGTGTAACTCCTGCACTGATCTGAATTCTGGAAGGAGATCCATCTGCCCCCACTCTCCAAATACCCACTCAAGGTCTCTTTTAGAACAGCCCCCCCTAAACTGCCACAACATTGACAGAACAGAAACTGCTTGGTTTGCTCAACTCATGGAAGGTGCTGCCAGGCTGTCAAATTGGTACCTTTACTCACATTAAATCATTTCCCTGCACCACAAGGAAATTAAAGAGTATTTTGTGCTATTAGCTTTTAGTCCATTTACAACTTTCTGCATTAATATTAAGATACACAATCTCATTTTTGTCCAGGCTGTAAAAACTACATGAATACAAGATATTTGAGAATTATCTGAGAACTGTGCCCTCCGAGCAGCTCCCTCAGAAGGTGAACTATGAGGTCTTGGCCTCCCATTTGGAGCCTACTCGAAAACACATTTGCTGCTTGTTAGCAGATTAACAGATGAGACAGAGGGGAGTTAAACATAGCCAAGGTGTGAAAACTAATTATAGGCTGCTGCATCAGGGTGGGAATAAGAAAAGCCAGAGTTAAGTGTCTGCCCTAAGAGGTGAGATCCATCTCTACCGCAGGAGAAACCAGGCAGAGCTGAGCCCGGTTTTATCTCAAGGAGCTCATCTGAATCTCGATCTGTGTCTCCAGGTGAGCAGTGCTCACACGGGCTGCACTCAGGCAAACTTCACCGTTCTCAAATCTCCCTCTTGGGAGGCAAAATTCACATCCAGCTCCAGCAAGAGCTGCTGGAAATACCAGTTCAAATAATGAACAACAACCCCCACCAATTTACAATCAGGAGTGAAGTTCCCCCACTCTTCAAGCCATATCAAGCAAAAACCCATTTTATCAGAAGCCTCGAGCCTTTGGAATAGCCATGAGCAAGAGGAGGGAGCAGTGCCCGTGGCTGCTGCACACCCACGAGCAGCCTGGCAGGATTTCCTCAGGAATGAGGAAAAAAACATCTCTGGGAAACAGGTTCCAGCTGTCCTGGAGCTGCTCCTTGCTTCTCCTGCTGTATCTCCTGCTGTATTTCACTCATGCTGTGGCTGAGGCAGCTTCTGTGGCTTTGTCTGAGTGAAATCCAGGTGCCATCAATGTCAGAGGGGTTTGCCACATGGCCAGAGGCAGCTTCTCCTCAACTGTGATTGTGCTCCTTGTCCATCTCCTGGATCCCTGGGCACCCAGCACTGCTCTTGCACAAGTAACAATGATGGAATATTATGGGCCCTCCTACTGTTATTTTCTGCATTATTTACTGATTGGCTGAAAATTTTGTTGTTGTGAACCTCGTGCATCTTGGTGCAAATTCACACCAGGGATGGAGTGTCTCTATCAGGCAGGAATATTGTACAGCAGTTTTTCATCTGTTTTAAACCTGCAAAAAGAACTGCACAAACTGCAGGGCAATGGAAGATCATTCCCTATGGGGCTGTGTTTCTTTCCCTGAGCCACTCCTCTGGCTCCTCAGAGGCAAAGCTCCAATGTAGGAACTGTGCACCAAAGAAGATCAGAAATAGAAGGAAATAGGGTATTTTTCTTTCTTTTGAACACCCCAACCTTAGAAGCATTTCAGTGACAAGGAAACCACTTCTGCCATGGAACTGCAGTAGTTTAGCACCAAGAATTCCATCAGTCAGAGGTCAGGACTTGTGCATTTTTGGAGTTCATGGCTGATTCTTTATGCATGCACAAGAGCTAATTGCATCCAAGAGAGCTCTGAGCCTGTTGGTCTGGAGGTGTATTGCCATATGTTTGGTGTATACTTAATTAACACAGTGCAGCTGCACTGCTCTCCATCTGTATTATAGATCAGGCTCCTGTACCCAGGCAGGAGTCCCACAGTTCATATTTATTAAAATAATTGCCCCAAGATTTAGGTGGTTGGAAATACTCAGCCAAGCAGCCCAGCAGTGCTTTGCAGAAGGAAAATGATCCAGCCAGGGAGCCAAAGGGAGCAGGATGAGGACTTCAGGCGCTGCCGTGTGCAGGCAGAGCTCAGCCCTGCAGACAGAGGTTAAAACAGAGCATTTCTTCCAGGGACTGCTTCTCTAGCTCTGAAGCTTATTGAAGTGTGACTTGCTAGTATATTCATATTCACCAGCAGATTCTGGGCTTTTTTTAGTTCCCTGCAATCTTTTCCTCTAGACATCGGAAATTTAATTTTAAAATTCAATTTGTGTAACGCACGCCTTGGTCTGGAGTAGCTGTTTCTGAAGCACCTGTGTTCAAAACTCATCTGCCTGTGAAAATCATTCCAGGTGTAGGATCTGAGTAAAGGTGCAAACTGCACATATGGATTTCAGACAAGTTTCACTGCCAGGATCTCTCTTCCTGCTGCACAAAACCAACTTGCAGAAAAATACACCAAAAATACACCGAGGTACAAGAACGGTGTGAATGCAGAACACAAATACACAAATTAAGTGTGACTTAATGGCAATGCTTAGATCCAGGACCTCATTACAACCTTTCAGGAGAAAAATACAAGGACCCAGAGGTGTAGCTTGGGTTTGATAAGGAGAGGACATTTAACTTTTTATGTGAATGTTCTTGTCCTGTCCAGCCCTGCTCTGAGGAAGCAATCTGACTAATTAAAGTCCAAATCTGTGCAATTACAGACAGCAAGGCATGGCTAAGAAATAATCAAATTTACTTTTCTTATCCATTCATAAAGTCATCAATATAATTGTGCAGAGCTGCTTCAGAGCTGCACGTAGGAAGGGGAAGATTTCCAATTACCTGGAGGGCACAAAGGGCAGGGCCCTGATGTGCTGGGTGTCCCCAGACAGGGCTCTGGTCCCCAGACAGGGCTCTGCCCCACGGCTGGGCTGTGCTGGGGGCAGAACAGGCATTCACACCCTCCTCAGCCAGGCTGTGAGCAGATACCAGCTGGCACCTGGCAAAAGGCACTGAGGGGACAGACCTTGGGAGCTGAGCTGCCCGATGAAGGGATCAGGATGGATTCACTAACCCAGCCCATCCCAGCACCCCAGGACCCCATCCCAAAGGAATGATTTATGGTAAATGCAGGCTCTCTGCTCTCTGCCAGTGCCTTGGTTCCCCAAGAAAGAACAGGCAGCAGCAAATGACCATTCCCAGTTTTTCTGAGCGCAGTGCAGGTGCCTCGGCACTGAAAAAACATTCTGGGGTGTTGAGTCTTCAAAAACTCCAGCAGGTTCTGAAGGGGGAGGTGTTGATGTCCAGAGCATGTTCACACCAGATCCTTGGGATCCAGGTGTTGCAGGGCCATTGCTGTGTCCAGGACAGACAAAATCCTGCTTGGCCTGGCTGTGCCTGCCTGGGAGAGGGATGGACAGAGCCCAGGGGAGAGGGAATTCCTGTGGGGTTTATCTGACCCAGGAACAGCAGCTGGAGGGGAAGCAAACCCAGGGACCCCCTGAGCACCAGGGGTGTAGGGCCAAACCTTACCAGAGCTGAGAATCTGGGAGACTGGGGGAACTGGGGAGGAACTGGGGAGGAACTGGGGGGAAACTGGTGGGGAGATGGTGGGGAACTGGGGGTCCCTTTGAACCAGCTGCTGCCACAGCCCCTCTGTGCTTCTTAGCACAGCCATTTCTCACTTTCCAGCTGAAGGACTCGGCTGTTTTATGTCTAGATTTGAATTATAAAAGCCTTGCTCTGACTGGAGGGCAGAGATAGGGAGAGCTCTAGGAAATGTGCTTAAAGAGCTCATGGCTTTCTCTTCTCAGGGATTTTTTGCCTGCATTAAGGGGCTGTTGTTGGAAAACAACAGTGAGCACAGGAACAGAATTATCAAACATTAAAGAGAAACTCCAGGAGAGGATGCAGGAGAAGAAACATGGCAGATTTTGCTGGGGAAGTTTAATGCAGTTCCATTGATCCATCCAGCAGCCACAGCTCAGAGGCTGCTTTGTGCATTTGAGCTTTACAGAAATCTCCAAATCCTCAGGAGCAGGCTTAAGGCCCTTGATCCATGTGTAAAATCCCCAAACTGAAGCAACATCCTGATAGGCCTCAGTTATCCTAAAGAGCACAGGAGGTGGTTGCTATCACCCCAGAGGGCAAGAGCAGATTTTGGAGGAACAACTTCAAATTTTTTCTCTTGTTTTGCATTCCCTGCTCTGCTCTGTGCAATGACATCAGACACAGCAGCATCAGAAGCACTGGGATTTTTTGGGCACAGGAGTGGTTGCTGCTCTCTGGACCAGGGGTGTGGCAAAGGATCTCCAGGGAGCATCCAAACCAGCCCAGTGCTGGCTCCTGGCAGAGGCTCTGCCACCCAAACCAGGCTCTGGCAGCACGAGCCCTGTCCTTGAGAGCCTCTCACTCTCTCCATGAGCCAGAGTGTTCCTGGGCTCCCATCACAGCCCCTTGGTGCTCTGAAGCAGCTCTTTGGGGCTGTGGGTGGATTTTTTTGGTTTTATCTTTGTTTTCACCAAAGGCCATGTAATTCAGTGCACATCAGCAGCAGAGCAGGAGAAGCCACGAGTCTGGTGTGCCAAAGGAACTTGAGTAATTTAAAGTGCAAACTGAACCCTCCCCTTTGTGCAAGGCTCTGCTCTCAGGTGTCCCACAGACCAGCAAAGAGAACAGACTGGTTTACGCTCCTCGTTCCCCTCCTTCACTTGCCATTTTAATTAACTTCTCAGTCTTTAACCATCCTGGTGCTTGTGACTTGTGCATTGCCAGGAGAAGCAGGATCACATCTCGCAGGAGAAATCAGAGTTTTGCAGATGAACGTGATCCTTTCAGAGCTCTCAGCACATGGACACACAGTCTGTTGCTGGCCAGTGGTTCATTTTTATACCTGAATTCTCAGGCAACTCAGAATCATGGAAGGAAATTTCATGCTGCACAAAGCTGCTTATCAGCATCAAAAGGACTGAATTAAGATGGTTGGGAAAGGGGGGAAAAAAAAAGATTTTTCAAGTAATGCTTCTGTTCCACTAAAGACGCAAAGGAGGTGGGTTTGGTTTCCGACTTCAGGAGAAACTGTTCCCCCTTTCCTGCCCCCTTTGAAATGCACTCGAGTCTCAAAAGCTGTGCAGGAATAACCTGGCTGTTTGTACACAAAGAATTGCCAGGGAAAGTTTACGGCAGCAATCAGCAGCTCCTGCAGGATCCTCAGCACAGGAACATTAATAAACATTAAAGAGGAGCCTGGGCTCGGCATCTTTCTAATTAAGAGTGGAAGAGCCTGGCAGATGAGGTCAGCCCCAGATGGGGTTGAAGGGCAGTGTGAGCACGAGAGAATAAATTCAACGTAAAGGTCATCTATATGGATTAAATGATCTGAACAGTCAATTCCAGAGCCATCTTCTGCAATTAATATTTAATTAAAAATAGAAACACTATAAAGTTTAGCTTTTAACCAGCAAAATTATTTCGTGTCCCATAAAACCTTTAAATACAAGAGCATGCATCCCCTCTCTCTCCCTGCACAGAGCAGGCACTGAGGAAGGGCATTCCAAGGGCAGGCAGCCTCTGCACCTTTGAAACACCTGAAATCTGTTCCTGGTGACCAGAGGCAGCATTGAACAGCTGAAGGCTTTGTTCCTTTTCATTCAATTGAGAAATTATTGCGATTCCTAATCAAATATTCATCCAAATACTTAATGAGTTAAAGGCCTGGATTAAGCCACGGTCAGCAGCAATTCCAAGTTTCGGGGGTGAAGGGGTGGGGAAGAGGCACTCGAGGGTGGTTCAGGTGCCCTCTGCAGATCTCCAGAGGGGTCCCAGAGGGGTCCCAGCCCAGCCCCTCCTGACCCTGCTGCCCTTGGCTCCTCTCCCCAAAACAGCTCAGACCCAGCAGTTCCTAAAGAACCAATGATTCCTTTTCACTTTGCATTTCTCCCTGGACCTCTCTCCTGAAAGTGCCTCCAGCATTTGTTTGGTGTCATTTGCAGTGTTCTGTCTTCTCTGACTTTGCTGCCCCAGAACTAGGCCACCAGAAGTCACCAGAGGAATATTTGTTCTTCAGCACTCGAGTCCTTTGTGACCTACTTCAAGTGTTTAACCTACACCACCACAAAGGAGCTGGAAAAGCAGGTTCAGGCTCATCATGTGAATTCTCACATTCAGAGAATGCAAGAAAAAGTCACTTTGTTTCTACAAAGTCTTTTCACTGGGCTGAAGTTGGAGAAATTTAGGTCTGGTTCCGAAGTCTGTCACCCACTTCCTTCTAGAGATTCCAAAGGCTCACACTCTCCAAGCTTCAGTGCCCTGGCAGTGGAGATAATACTGGCTTGTTTTCACATGAGCTGGAGATATTTTCCACAGTGCTATGAAAACAAGAACTAATTCAGTTCAAAGACTTGTTTTTGCTTCCCTCAAAGTCAACCATAAAATTCCCTGCACTTCAGTAGTGCAGGATCAATGGGTTTTTCTCTGAATGCTTGATGGAGCTTCCTCCCTTTATTCCTGGGACTTGGGCTCCTACTGTTTATTTTTATTATTACACAAAATTTGTCGTTGTTTTAAAGGGCACAGAGGTGGAAGTGGAAATCTCCCTGGATCTGACTGCCTGGAGCTCTCTGCTCCCCCCCTGCTTTTGGACAACATTCCTGGGAGCTGTGACCTTCCCCAGGCAGATTTTATGGTTCACCCCCAGCTTTTCTCAGGGGCATTTCTCAGAGGAGTCTTTGCCACTCCAGTGGTTATTCCCTGGATTTGGAAAGCTGCTGTTAAAGCTCTCTGAAGCTGCAGCAGCAGCCTGGGCAATCCTCCCTGAAAGGAGGCAGAATCCTCAGCACTCACAGGAGCATCCATCCATCCATCCATCCATCCATCCATCCATCCATCCATCCATCCATCCAGAAGTGAGAGCAAGCAGGGAAAGGCAATCAGCTTTCCTGAGGTTCTAATAAGGCAGCACAATGACCCTCTTCACTTCTTACCCAGCCCCTGGGTAAATTAAATCAGCAGCCATATATATCTATATATATACACATACACACAGATCTATGCAATACCCCAACTTGAATGGCTCTTCTAACTTGGAGATAGAAGGCAAGAGGTAAAACTGTTGAAAATCTCAGAAAACAACACATTCTCCATCATTTCTCCAGTGACCCAGGGATGATTCCCATGCAATCACATGCATGTAGAAAAAAAACTCCTTTTGAAGTCTCTCATATTTTTGTTACTAATTCTGGTTTGCCAACAACTGCCTGGTGTTACTGTTGAAATATGTCAGAGCTGTTAAATGCTTGTATAAATAATAAATGGGAGGGCTTGTACCAGGACTAAGATCTCTCTGCATCAAGACATAGACTGTGCTATGTTTTATTAATCACAATTTGAAAACCAGAGTGAAGTAGGAAAATGGCTCCTGTGGCAGGATTTTAAACCCCTGGTTCACAACCAAGCACAGCCCAGAGGGTTCCCTGCATGATCTCTGCACCCTGAACCGTTCCCTGAGGTCCTGTCCTTTAAGAGAAGGTGCAGTCCCTCCCTGGAAGCAGCACCTGGAGGATTCCAACCCCTCTGCTGGGGCTTGGCCACCTTCACCTTTGGCTGAGCTGACACTGTCCCAGCTCAATATTCTGATTCTGCAGAACTAAACAAGGCTTCTGCCTCTAAATCATCAACTTCCATTCTATCTCTAGGGCAGCTGTAAGAATCAGCCTCTGATTTCTACCCATGGGTAATTGTGCTACAATTATGGAAACAATCCCTGTGTCATGGAATGCGTGTGGTGGTTATTTCAGCAGAAATAGCCTTGTGCTTTACTTAAATAGCATTTCCCAGCCCCTTTACGTACAATAGGCAGTGACAGACAGAGCCAAATTTGCATAAAATGACACAAGCAGCAAGTGCTTTTCAAGTCAGTCAAGGATTCCAAAATCTCATTGTGGAAAGTGCTCACCCCAGGGATGTGTGTGTTACACTCAATTCCCTGGTGAGGTTGTGATTCCTTCACCTGCGGCCCTCAGAAGTGACTCCTTGGAGCCCTGCACGATGAGTTTGAGGAACAATCACATTCTTTAGAACAAGAGCTACAGGGTAATCACTGAGAACACCAGCACTTGGGGACAACCTTTTTTTTCTTTTTTGGCAATTTCAGAATTCAAAGATTCCCTCCGGTACAACAAATCTGCAGCACAGCAGCTGCAAGGGCAGATTTTAGAGCTTGGGAAGGCTCTGGGGGTTGCCCTGCACACAGTGCAGCTCTGCCCAGAAGGGCATCTCCACATCCCTGGGCACAGTGCTGCAAAGCCACAGGGGTGAAGCTGCAGCAGGGTGAGCTCCAGCGTGCTCCCAGCCAGGCAGCAGCACCCAGCACAGCAAACCAGGCACAGAAAGGGGGCTTACAGCAGCACCCAGCACAGCAAACCAGGCACAGAAAGGGGGCTTACAGCAGCACCCAGCACAGCAAACCAGGCACAGAAAGGGGGCTTACAGCAGCACCCAGCACAGCAAACCAGGCACAGAAAGAGGGCTTTACAGCAGCACCCAGCACAGCAACCAGGCACAGAAAGGGGGCTTACAGCATCACCCAGCACAGCAAACCAGGCACAGAAAGGGGGCTTACAGCAGCACCCAGCACAGCAAACCAGGCACAGAAAGAGGGCTTACAGCAGCACCCAGCACAGCAAACCAGGCACAGAAAGGGGACTTACAGCAGCACCCAGCACAGCAAACCAGGCACAGAAAGGGGGCTTACAGCAGCACCCAGCACAGCAAACCAGGCACAGAAAGAGGGCTTACAGCAGCACCCAGCACAGCAAACCAGGCACAGAAAGGGGGCTTACAGCAGCACCCAGCACAGCAAACCAGGCACAGAAAGGGGACTTACAGCAGCACCCAGCACAGCAAACCAGGCACAGAAAGGGGACTTACAGCAGCACCCAGCACAGCAAACCAGGCACAGAAAGAGGGCTTACAGCAGCACCAAGGCCAAAAACTGCTCCAGAAATGTCCCCTCTCTTAGTAAATCCAAACACTGTCCTGGGGCTGTGAAATAAGGACTGCCAGACTCATGAATATAAATGTACTTTGAAAATTGCCCAGCTGAAGGGCAGCCCTTGCTTATCTCCAGAGTTTGTTATGTGTGAAAAATCAAGTCAAACGAGTCCCTCTGCTTGCCCAGAGGACCTTACAGGAGTCTGCATCTGAACCAGCAGTGAACTAACACCTTATGAATATTAAAGAGCTCCCTCTGCCCCTGGTGTGGACTGGAGCAGTGAAACATCAAAGCAGCCTCCAAGGAATTGATTTTGACATTTTACTTTGATAAAAAGCTGATCTTTGTTAAGCCACACCTAATGTTGCAATACCAGTCCAAAGGCATACACTGGCATGCAAAAAAAATAGAAAAAAGGAAATCTCACAGAGATTTGAGCTTGGTCTGACATCCCCCAGCCCTGCCCTTCAGTGAGGCTCACTCATGTAGGACCTGAATCACGGCTTGGTGTTCCAAAGGAGGCTGCAGGGAGTGAGGAAGGGATGCAGGATAAACCCACCCTGCACAGCCAAACAGATGGCTTGGGGTATGAGAGATATTAAACTAAGCTGAGGTGAACCTTCTGGGGAAATTCAAGGGAACTTAATTGCAGAGTATTTGCTTTTACCTATTTCTCTCTTTTTATTTGGCAAGTGCTTATGAGCAAACTCTGTGTTTAATGGGGAAGAAAGCACTGATGAAAAGATACATTTTTTTAATATCTTTAATCTGAATTCCTGCTGATGCTGCACATTTTCCTACTAGAATGTTTACAGGTGATGAGGTCACCCTGCAATTCTTTACTGATTACACCCCTGACTAAATCAGGTACAGGAGGTAGATCTATAGATACATATGTGTGGATAAAAACGTGCAGATAAACACAAAACATTCAACTCATCAAACAGAGCCCCAATCCCTCTGCAGTGTGAGAGTGCAAATGTTGTGTATCATGTGCAAGGTACACAGATTTACTGCAGAGAGAAGAGAGGGGCCTTGCTTGCAGTGGCATTGATCACTTGACATCCCTGCTCTGACTCTAAATTCGTCCAGGGACACTGAGGTGTCGTTTGCATTGGGAAAGGAATCCAGGCTCTCTCCCTGACCCAGCTCTGCTACAGATGAAGTTGAGTTCTGAACAGGGAATTGCTGTCACCTTGAGCTGAGTGGGACCGGGGAGGGACAGCCCCTCCTGGGTGACAGAGTGTCCTGGGCAAGGGCTGCCAGATCATTCTGGTACTGGGGGCTGCAGCCTTCCCTCTGCAGGCTGCTGCTTTAAATCTAAACAGGCATTAACTGAAATCTAACAGTGACCCCCTCCTGGCAGGACCTGGGTGTGTGAGAAACGTCTCAGGATTCTGTGCAAGCCATGAACAGCCAGGTAACCACAGCAGCTGAAATCAGCATTGATAAATATAGACACTTCTTATATAAGAAGGGACATTCAGGTCACTGGTTTTTTAGGAAGATGTTCTCATTGATTTCCAATAGGAAATTCTGATCTTAAATGTTGTATAAAATGGCATTTTGGTATTATTAATGCCACGTACTGAATAAAATGAATACTTAATCCAAGTGTAAATAATGATTATGAAAATAGTGACTGGACACTGCCAGTGCAAAGAGCAGAGCCCCTTAGACAAAGAGCAGGAGGAAACACTGGGATTAGGGGAGGAAAGGATTGCTCCTCACTTTTAGGTGTGAGAGGAGGAGAGAAGAGCTGCTTAGGCTGCCCAAGGTCACAGAAAGAGCCACAGGTCCCACCCCTCAGAGCCTCTCACTTTCCCACCTGCAGGTGACACCTCCAGGGCTCCTGAACCAATAAATCTCCAGGCAGAAGGAAGGAGGAAGGAATGGGAAGCTGCCTTTGGGCTAAATCTCCTGCTAGAAATGACAAATGAAAGACAAACATGCAAAGTTTATCAACTAAATAAATCTTAAAATAAAAGGATTTGGGAGCACTGTCATGATCTCAGTGCTTACATCAAGCACAAGCTGTGCATATCTTCATATTACAGTTACTGGTAGGAAAACAAACTGGATTACCAGGGCTTAGTGCTTAAGCAGTCTGTTCCACCAGCAAGGCAAGGAACTTTGGCTGTTCTGTTTTTACAGATGAGGTTTAGGCAGGACAGAGAAAAGACAAGGATCAGTCTGTTTTCCTGTTCAAAGCACAATGATTATACTAAATAAATAAAATTAAAATCACAAAACCTTCCCAGCTCATACTTATAAATCCCAGCAAGGCTGGAGGTACGTGAGCTCTGAAGTCATCCAAGGTTTTACCCTCATTTTCCTGACACAACATCAAAGCTGCCGCTTTCACTGACGAGCGGGGAAGCTCAGCCTCTGTGCTCAGGGTTCAGAGTTACTCCATGAGACAAAATTATTGAGCACAATTATGGGAATAAGGCTCATTTTACTGGGAAAACTCTGGTTCCATCAAAACCTAAACCCACCCATTCATTTTCACTGGAAGTTATTGAATTTTAAAAACAAAAACAGCAAGAAAACTTCGCTGCCATCAGAGCAGCAGTGGCAGCCAGGATGCACTGCCCAGATTCCTGCAGCAGCCAGAACCAAGCACAGGGGATCATAAAGGCTGGAAAAGACCTCCAAATCCGAGCTCTTAGGCACAAATAGCTGTAGCTGCTCAAATGTTTGCTCCAAGCCCCTTGTATGGGATGATTTTTCAGGCCCCTTCCAGCCCAAACCATTCTGAGATTCTGGGATTCTGTCCCGAACTTGAGCAGCTCCGCACTTTGGGGAAGGACAAGTCCTGTTCTCTTGCCTGTCTGCCTCCAAGTGAGGAAAAGGTGATTCCCCCAAGAGCTGCTCAAATGTGAGATATTTTTAGAAGGCATTTTTGATCTAGCACTGGATAAAAGAGGGTTTAGGCTTGCAGGGGCTTAACTGCCCCTGGGATACAAAAGGCACAAAATGTGCCAAAATCAGAGGAAATCCGTGCTCTGAATCCAGCAGCTTAGAGCTCAGTCACTGATTTTCCTAAATCAGGAAGAGTGAGAAATCTGGTTCATTTCCCATTTATTCCCATCAGTTTTTTCTCCCAGGTCAGAAGCCACAGGACAAGAGGAAACAGCCTCAGGTTGTGCCAGGGGAGGTTCAGGTTGGATATGAGGAAAAATTCCTTCATGGAAAGGGTTGTCCAGCACTGGCACAGCTGCCCAGGGCAGTGGGGGGTCACCATCCCTGGAAGTGTCTAAAGTTGTGTGGATGTGGCCCTGGAGGACCAGGGCGAGAGGTGAACACACGGGTGGTGCTGGCTGATGGTCAGGCTGGGTGATCCTGAAGGTCTTTCCAACCTTAACAATTCTGTGATTCTGTTCAAGAGTTGTGGTAAAACCCCCAGACACCCAAAGAAACAAATCCTTGGCACTCAGCTCCCCCTGCCCTGGTTCCCTGGGCAGCCTGGGAGGGATGTCTGTGCCTTGTGTCACTCCGTGGGGCTCTCAGAGCTGTCACAAACCTGTAGGGACAGGGACAGGAGCCCCCTGCCCATCCCAGCTGAAATCCCTGCCAGAGCCAGGTGGGGCAGCTCCCAGCCTGTGCAGGACTCACTGCCAGGCACCTGGATCCTGGCATCCCTCCTTTCCCATGGCAAAGGCAACAGGAAAAACGCCTGCTGCAGACCTGAGTCCTGGCTATTTGTTTTAGGGGTTTATGTTTACCTTTGACTTGGGTTTTGTTGGCTTGTTTATCCCAAAATCACCTTGGGATAAAGCAGCCTCACCAGTGAGGCTGCTGCACATCACTGCCAGAGATAAACCCCAGTAAAGGTGGCTGTGCTGGTTGGTGCCTGCAGGGAGGTGGGGGATCAGGAATTGCCAGGGAATGAATTCACAGGCCAGTGTTTTATGGAGTCACTGAGTCAGACCCAGGGATCTGCAGGGAAAGCTCAGCTTCCCCATAAACAGCACCAGGAGGGGAAGGACACATCAGGAGTGCTCCCCTTCCTCCCAGGAGATCCCAGAGAAAAGAGAGGCTGCAGGGGGAAAGGGGAAATGCTTCACAGCAGACATGGAAATGAAGGAACAGATGATAGTTTAAATCTCAGATTGTGCAAATAATGATGAAAAATATTCTAGGACAGGGAGGGAATTAGAAAATAAAACCTGCTGATGGGGAAGCTGTGAATTTCCCAAATGTACCAGCAGTGATGGGAAGGGCCAGGCAGGGGATTTAGGACTAGACTAAAGATTTACTGCTGGAAGCTGCAAAATGGTAATTTCACTGGGTAGTTGTGGTACCAGAAAACAAATCAGACAACTGAGTGATTTGTTTTTTCTGAAATACTTATGAATGTGCATAAAAATCTGGCTGCTCCAATGCAAAAATACAAAGAAAAGGACCTGAGGTATCTAGAGAGACAAGAAGCATCATTGAGCTCGGTCCCGAGGTGCAGAACTCAAGTGATTTATCCTTATCATCTGCTCCTATTCACACACACACTCAGAGAAACAAAGCAGGGCTTGATTTTGGTGCTTGTCCCTTTGTGTACTAATTATTTTTATTAGCAAGTTAATTTTCAGCACAAGCTGTCTGCTTTCTCATCTGGGAGAAACACATTTGTGAAGCCAAATGTTGAAAACCCAAACTTAGTGAGCTTTACCTGGGGAAAGGAACCTGGAGGACTTTGTGTGACCCTGCAGTGAATGGGAGCACACAGGGGCACCCTCTGGGACGCTGGGACAGCCTCTGGGACACTGGCAGAGCCTCTGGGACACTGGGACAGCCTCTGGGACACTCCCTAGCACACAGGGAGCACCCAGGAGCACCCTCTGTGACACTGGCACAGCCTCTGGAACACCCTCTGTGACACTGGGGGACAGCAGCTGTGCCTTGAGGGATGGACAAGCCAGGGGACACTCACAGAGACCCTGCCCAGTCCCTGGGGGGATGTGCAGGTTCCCAGAGCCCCAGCCTGGCTCAGCCCAGGGTCACTCACCCCAAACCCCCCCCAAAGAGGCTGGGATGGCACCAGTGCCCTGCCCCAGTCCCTGAGACCCCCCCCTGCAGGGCTGCCCAGCCCTGGCACTGGGGCTGCTGAGGGAGCCCAGAGGTCACAGGGACTCTCTGGGACTGACCTGGCCTGGACCCCATCCCCAGCCCCACGTGGGTCTGCACTGGGACCTGCCCAGTGCTGCTGCCTGCCCAAACTGCACGAAGGGGAATTTTACACCCTGGCAAAGTGCCCACCTGCGTTCTGCAGGAGGGAAAGAGCAGGAAACAAGTTCTGACTGGTAACGTTTAAGGTGACACCATCCATCACTGGCAAACTTTGACAACTCCGGTTAATTTTTGCTGGGAATGATAAAACACTCCAACGAAGAAGAAAATAACAGGGACTTTCAGGCAGGGCTATTTTTCTTCTTGATTTTCTTTCTATTTGAAAGAAAAATCCTGTTAAATCTGAGGTGGTTTTAATCAAATACAGACAAAGGAAATTGAACTATTCACAAACCAGCCTCTGTTTTCAATTGGCTGTTGTTACTCTCACTTAAAAAGTTTGTGGTTTCAATTGTGTTGTTTCCTAACAAAAATCCAAAACATTTCAACCAAAAACTGACATTCGTGAGCGCAGTCCTTTAGTCCGTATCTTTGAAACAACTCTGAAATAGAATAAAATATTCAAGCAGCTCTAGACTCAGAACACTTCCCTGGAGGCGTCGATCTGGCAGCATGTAGGTGAATTTTATTTCTTACCCAGAAAAATTATCTGGGTGTTATTAACACCTGCTCAAAGAACAAATGGAGAAGATGTTCTAAAATACAGATAAAGGTGGATCCCAGAGCCTGAACTCCTGGCATTCCGAGGGAGGAGAAGGCTTCCCACTGCCAGAGGGCAGGGATGGATGGGATATTGGGAAGGAATTGATCCCTGTGAGGGTGGGCAGGCCCTGGCACAGGGTGCCCAGAGAAGCTGTGGATCCCTGGATCCCTGGCAGTGCCCAAGGCCAGGCTGGAGCAGCCTGGGACGGTGGGAGGTGTCCCTGCCCATGGCAGGGGTGGCACTGGATGGGCTTTGAGGTCCCTCCCAGCCCAAACCATTCTGGGGTTCCATGAAATGTAGAGTTTGAGGGTCGGTTTCAGACAGCCAGGACAGACGAGAGATCTCTGAAGTCAGGTTGTAGAGCGTGAGATTTATTGTAAAAGAACGTTAATGTAAGAGAGCTGCTGAGAGCTGCCAGATGCAGCCCGGAGCAGGGCAGAGAGGCAAGAGAAGAGCTAAGAGCAAGGATCTAAGAGAGTTGAGAGCGAAGGTCTAAGAGAGCAGTTAAGAGAGAGGATCTAAGAGTTGAAAAAGAAGAGAGCGAGCTTGTCGCTTACAATACCATAAATCATCTTCTGTGCTGAATATTCTAATTTTCATTAACCAATCTAGAACAAACTACAAATCTTATAACATTTGCATCCAGCCTATGAGAACTATTGCATCACCATACAGTGTTATATTTTAAACCCTAAAAACTGCTTTTTGGACCCTCTGCCAGGTTGGTGGGGTCTGCTCTGAGCCTTGGGCCTGTCTGCAAGCAGAGGGGATTGTTTAATCCAAGGGGAATCACCTGCAGTGGCCATGCCATTGTTTTCCAGTTGTTCAGGAGCTGGGGTTTGGGATCTCAAAGCTTGTCTTCATTTCAATCTTGCTTATAGTTTCTATATTCTCAGCATCTTTTACTAGGTAATCATATTTATAAGGTTTTCCTATTTCATCTTCCCCAACAATGAAATCCTTGAAGCACAACAGGACCAGTCCTCACTTCCCCCTGGTCCTGCTTTGCCTAAAGAAAAGGCTCAGACACTGCACACAAACTGTCCCTGCCCAGCCCCTCCTGGAGCTCCCGAGCCCCAAAAGAGAGATCCAGAACCTGAGCTGCTCCCCCAGCCCCCAGCACGCCCTGGCAACATTTGCAATATTATTTGGGATTTTACTGAAGGGCACCGAAGCCAACGCCTCCCGAATCTTCCTGATCTCTGTAATATCCTGGACACACAGGTGCAGCCTCCGAGGAGCAGCCCCATGTTTGAGTTTCTGGATTGACATTTGGCCCATTATTAACAGGATTTGTCCCTTACATTTCCAGACTCGAACAGTCTGCACTCAAACAGTTTCTGCAGAGCTGAACTGCAGCACGAGCATTGGATGCTCCTGCAATCCCTCCCATCACTGGAGTATGGGTTTTATTTACAATGCAGGCCTGATCCAAGGAAATTCTCAATTCCTTTTATCTGTCACCATCTGATGACAAATGTCACATTATTGGGATCGCTTTCCCTTGGAAGGGACAGAAGTAAATATTCAGGAAATATGAAGACCTTGGATTGCATTTTACATCTTGGGAAAGGGAAGCTCTGTCCCAAACTCACCAGAATTTTTTTGGCACTCTCTGGAATGCAGTGAGTTTCCAGTATCACTGTTTAGAGAAATCCTGGTGGAGGGACCTGGGCTGGCACAGAGGGACAAAGGTTTTGTCCCTCTCTGATCAACCCCTCAGAAAGGCACCAGAAACTTGACACAAGATCCAGGCATTATGGGGCTTTTCTCTGCATAATAATTGCATTTCTTGTCTCTCTCTAAATTATCTATTATCTATTCTCTATTCAGCTTCCAGTGCATCTTCTGTGCAGCACAGAAAAGCTTGGGATGTGGAATATTCTGTTACAAATACTCCATCACAACTCACTCCCTTTTCTTTCAGTCACTTCTTCAACTTCTTTAAACCTGATTCCAAGTTCAACTTCTCCAGAGTCTGAGGCTTTCAAAAAGCCAATTCTTAAAAAGCTAATTAGTTCCCCATAGGATTTTTTTTTTGACTCAGTAAATATTTCTGAGATTGCTTTTTGTATAATCAGTGTTAGCAACTCATTAAAATGCACAGTATGTGGATCATTTGGAATGTGACATGGCTCAGCATGGACACTCAAGCTGCTTAAAAAGACAGAAAAGAAAAAGATGAGGAGAAAATGAAAGCAAAAACCCAGCATTTCCTTTAAGCTGACACCACAGTTAAGGGTTTAAGACAGGGCAGGGAGCCTTCAGCCCTGCTATTAGGAGAAAAGTCTAATTGCTCAATGCACTGCCTGTCCCCTCCAGCCTGTGTGTTCTCCAAAAAGATTCCTTTTACAGAGAGTTAAGATGCTAAAAAAAATGGATTCTCTGAGCAGGTAATTGTGCAAGGTTTTCACTCCAAGTAATATGAGGATTCTTCTTGAATTAATAATGAATGAAGTAATTTAAAAGGCCTTTAGTGTGTGCAGCCAGAAATAAATAATGCCTTAATCTGGGACGTTTTATTTTCCATTAAAACAAACACTTTTTAAAAAGTGGGCATTACTGAGCAGCACTCTGTTGCTCACATGGCAGATGCCTGAATCAGATGGACAATAATACTCTGGACTTTTTCCTAATATTTCAGGCATGTTTTTGATTCTTGATGGCTGTGGGAAACAGGAAGGTTGGAAGTATTGCTTTGGGTCACAAGGAGAAATTCCAGCTGAAGGAAGGCCAAGCTGCTGCTCCCTGGAATCCCAGGATGGTCGGGGTGGGAAGGGCCCTTCCCCAGCTCCCGACCCCAGAGCTGGCCCTGCAGCCTGCCCTGACTGGGAGCACTGGGGGAGCTGGGACAGGTCCCCATTTACTTTGAATAATTCTTGTCAGGTGCTGGCACACGTCTGAAAGGAGGGAGGGCAAAGACAGCCCTGACAAAGTCACGGCTTTGTGCAAGTCCCAGTCTGCAGAGGCACTGAAATCCCAAAACCTGAGTGAGGGATGGCAGAGCCAGCGTGGAGAGGGGGATTAGGGACAGGCATTAAGTGGGGATGTGCAGAGGGGCTCCGCTCAGCCCTCCTGGGACTGAGGCACGAGATAAAGTTGTTACATCCCCACGAAGAAACCATTCCCATCCTGCCAGGGCTCCAGTCCAGCCTGCAGGACTTTGGGAATCAGCACCCATGGACATCCCATCTCCCACCAGAACAGCTCTGCAGGGGCACAGGGCTCCTCGGGGGGAGCAGCATTCTCACACTCCCATTGGAATCCCTTTTGCAAAGGTCTCTAATAATATTTCTTCCCCCGCTCCGTTTAATGAATGGTAATAGGGAACACTTGATTAGAAGCCTTTCATCATTTTAGGACTAGGGGCTTTAGCTTTCTGACCTACTTTCCTTGCCAATGAAATTCCATTTTTAGCTTCAATTCAAGGTCTGAATGTTACCCAAATTCAGACCATCTGTTTTAACTGCCTACAGGCTGAGAACTTGATCCAAGCCAGGAGGAATAAATGGAACCAGTGTGATCATATATTAAATATTCTCCACCCTTTACATATTAAATAACCTACTTAGTTTATTCCTGAGTCCACACAAACATTGCTGTTTCCTTGGGCAGGACCTGCTGTTGTTGTAAGGAATATTCCTGCAACCAGTTGCTCTCAGGAACTCCTGTGCAACTGAAGGAATGAACAACCTGCAATGACTCCCAGTTCACCTCATCCCTGGATTTGGCTCTGGTGAGGGTTGGTACAGGCTACCCTGGGAAATTCATCAGGGAATTACCCTCCTCTCTCCCTAATTCTCACCGTTACCGAAGCAACAGAACTTGCATGTCCTTAGAGGAGGACAATTTTAAATACATCTCAGTCCTTTTATCACACAAAACTCAGTAAGAAATATGAATCTGTAAACCAGAACAATATCAAAAAGGCAACTTTACCTGGAAAATCCCTATTAAGCAAGTGCTGACCACAGCTTTACTGAAAATCAAAGTGAATCCAAGAGCTGAAGATAAGCTGCTGCTGCTGGAGCTGATAGGCATCTCCAGCCCTCATCCCTCACGGCCTGGCTGAGGGATGGAACTGCTGCAGAATTTCCAGAGCATCCATGAAAACATTACCAAATGAATTATGCTAGGGAGAAAGAAAACAGTAGTGTGAAACCATGCCAGATCTCGCAGTTGAATACCCAGCTGGGGAACTGCCCAGTTCCAAACAAGGCAGAAAATAAGTATATTTAATGTAAAAGAATCCTAGCATGAAATAGGCTCTGTACTTCCCTGGCCACAGCTGATTTACTGTTCAGGGCTGTCGTTTGACAGCCTGTTTGCAGATTCTCTTGCTTCAAAGCCATCGTGGCTCTGTTTCCAGCTCAGCTTTGCAGGAGGCACCAGGAGCCCCCAAGGTCCCAGCCCAAACCAGTCCCTGCTTCTGTGATTCTGTAAAACCCAGCTGGGCACCCCTGGAGCCCTTCGAGGGCGGGTGGACAGGACTCTGAGCAGCCTGGTGCAACTGAGAATGTCCCTGCTCAGTGCAGGGGTGGGAATAAATGACCTTTGAAAGGTCTCTTCCAACCCAAAACATTCCCTGACTCTTTGGCAGGGCAGCACAGGTGAGTCCAGGTGAGCCTTGGGGGCTCATTCCAGCAGGGTGGATGAGGAATGATGAATGAAACCCTAAACCAAAGGTCCAAGTACCCCAATCCCCTTGCCATAGCTGTTAATTCCCTGCTCTTTCATGGTGTGCAAACTCAGAGAGGAATGACCAATATCTGCTTTTGCTCCTCTTGGATCATTGGAAGTGACACGATCATTTCTTCACTGGGGCTTCAAAACAACACTAGCAAGATCATCTTGGGCTTGCACCTATGAAATGGAGGGGCAGGAGCTGTCACGTGCAATATTCACAGTCTGGCAATGCCACGGAGACCTTCGAGCTGAATTTTAGCCATTTTCCTCTCCTTTGTGCGAATCACAACATTGCCGAGTGAATTACTTGGAGCATAAAGAAGGATCTCTTGCACCTGGAAAGCTACATGCTAATTCCATGCTTTCTTCCAGCTCTTTCATGCAAAAGGCTTTCAAAATCATGCTCTATTGTACAGTACATAATGATATTATTCTGTCCCCATTGTCCTAAAAGCAGACACTTTCAGGCTGGAGCAAAATCTTCTTTTGACTCCCCTGTGCCGGGCAAAAGGTGAGAGAGATAATGCAGCTCCCAAAGAGCTGCTAGTGCCGTGTGAGGCAGAAATACTGAACCAGGGGGAGAGCATTGTTTCTGTTCCCAGCTCCAGGAGGTGTTTCAGCTTTCCCTGCATGTGAAAACCACACAGTTTTGCACCACTAGGCAGCCAATGTCCCCTGACCACTTAAACCCTGCGACAGGAAAAAGCACAGCCGGACCATGGGATGAATGAGCCGCTGTCCCCTCATTCCTGTGCTGGCCCTGGGACCTCACCCAGACCTCCAGGGACTCTCTGGGGGGCTGCTCTGAGGGGCCTGAGCACCCCCTTGAGCCAGGGGAGGAGGGGGTTGGAGCTGATGCTCTGCCCAAGGACGGCTCGGCTGGTGAGAAGGAAGGAGCTGTTCCCCCACGCTGTTCCTGGGGACCCCAGAGCTGTTGGAATGAGCCCAGAGGAGGCTCCTGACATCGATCACCCATCCCATGGAGCTGGGCTGGGAGAGCTGGGAGTGCTCACCTGGAGCAGAGTAGGTTCCAGGGAGACCTCAGAGCCCTTTCCAGCACCTAAAGAAATCCATAGAGCCAACTGCTCCATGCTAATGGCAATTTATAACCAGCAGCCCCTCCCCAGCTCTGTGCCTTACCCAGGATGAGAAGCTGGCACAATAAAAAGGCTGCTGGAAAAGAGCATCCTCTGCAAAGCTGTTTGATTGTCACCACAGAGCTGTCGCTGTCACTGTCCCTGCTGATGTCCCTGTGCCACAAGAGCTTCCAGCTCTCTCACTCCAGCTCCCTGTTCCCAGGGCTGTGCAGGCTGCTCAGAGATGCAGGATCATCACAGACGCTGCAGGGCTATTTTTAGGGTGAGTCATTTGATGAGCTCTTCGGCACCTTATTTATTTATTGCTGTCTCTAGCTGGGGACCTGAGCAGTGCCCAGACACCTCCGTGGCTGAAACCAGGGCTGGGGAGCAGTGACCTCTATTTGATAACACTTCTCTGCTGGCAGGGAGAAAAACAACAGCACATTATGTTGTCAAGACTAATAGCTGCTAATTAGGGTGAGTGACATACGACCCCTTTTCCAGCCAAAGAACACAGAAGTTACATGAGAAACAATAATAAAAAGTAAAAAAAGTTGAAGATCTGCATGCAGTGTTTCCCAGTCTAAAGAGTGACCGCTTGAATGTCATTTTCTGATTCAGTTTTTCCCTGGTTTGCCTGTTTAGAGATTTACTTGAAGTTTCTGTTGTGTGTGCAGTGAATCAGTCTCAGGGCTCACAGTGTTGGCTTGGCAGGAAATGGAATTGAGGGGACAGCAGGAGTGGAAAGGGGAACAAACCAAAGCTGTGCCTTTGGAAACACGGGACACACCTGGGTGGAGGATCTGGAATCCCTGCAGCGTGCCCAGAGCAAGGGATGTGCAGCAAGGGCAGCTCCCCCTGACACGGGCATACCTGCCCCAGGTGAGCTCATCTCCCCTGGCACAGCCAGAGAGCAGAGCAAGGAACCCTGGAATGTTTCAGGTTGGAAGGACCTTAAATCTCATCTCATTCCACCCCTGCCTGGGGCAGGGACACCTTTCCCCAGAGGAACCTTCCATTGAATTCAGCAACTGCAAACGGGCTCAATCTGCTGCCATCGAAGTGAATTCCTGGCCAAATAACCAGGGGATGTTTTTCCCTCCAGGCTGCTCTGGCCCCAGCCTGTGCAGGTGGATGGGGCTGCAGCCCCGTGCAGGCTGTGACACCTCAGGCTGTGACACCCCAGCTGTGACACCTCAGGCTGTGGGGCTGTGACACCCAGGCTGTGACACCCCTGGCTGTGGGGCTGTGACACCCAGGCTGTGGCACCCAGGCTGTGGCACCCCAGGCTGTGACACCCCTGGCTGTGATACCCCAGGCTGTGACACCCCAGGCTGTGACACCCCAGGCTGTGACACCCCTGGCTGTGACACCCCTGGCTGTGGCACCCAGGCTGTGGCACCCCTGGCTGTGGCACCCCTGGCTGTGGCACCCCTGGCTGTGACACCCCAGGCTGTGACACCCCAGGCCGTGGCACCCCTGGCTGTGATACCCCAGGCTGTGACACCCCAGGCTGTGACACCCCTGGCTGTGGGGCTGTGACACCCAGGCTGTGGCACCCCAGGCCGTGGCACCCCTGGCTGTGACACCCCAGGCTGTGACACCCCTGGCTGTGACACCTCAGGCTGTGACACCCCAGGCTGTGACACCCCTGGCTGTGACACCCCAGGCTGTGACACCCCAGGCTGTGGGGCTGTGACACCCAGGCTGTGGCACCCCTGGCTGTGATACCCCAGGCTGTCACACCCCAGGCTGTGGGGCTGTGACACCCAGGCTGTGATACCCCAGGCTGTGACACCCCAGGCTGTGGCACCCCTGGCTGTGACACCCCAGGCTGTGACACCCCAGGCTGTGGCACCCACACCACTCCAGTGGAAATTGGCATTACCAGAGTTTGCCCTGCTCAGCACGAGAGGTCCCCGCTGCCTTCTGGGGACACTCAGGACATGGGGCAGCTCCTGCTCTGAAGGACCCAGCACCCCTTAACCGAGCAAAGAGCAAGGAATTAATCACCATTGCCTTGGTGGGGAGCCAGGTACAGGAGCTGCAGTGATTTACTGGAGGTCACATTAAACCCTACGGAACTTGCAGCCTCCTGTTGTGTTGGTGCAGCTCAAACACCCTGTTAGACCCTCTGAATGTTAATCATTACCCAACTCCTCTATCTTCTCACTGCTCTAATGAGATTATTGATGAATTACTTAAAATGCACTTTCTGTAGAAGTTTTCTAGATGACAACTTGCCTTTTACTAAAGAAATTAATGGGAAAGTTGAATTCTCTCATTCCAGTCTGGGGAAAAGAAGTTTTGGGTTTGAAATGCCCAATTAGTACTAACTGAAATCCAATAGTTGAGTTTATTTGGCACTGTACCTGATATAAATATGCCATGGGGCCATTAGTACCTTGTGGTAGCATCAGGACAGAAATAGTCTCTCCAGCAATGAATATTGCAGGAGCTGTGGATGTCAATAGAGGAGCAGAACAATTGCAGCTTCAGGGGTTCATTGCAAGCCCTGTCAAAGTCACAGGGAGGCCTTTCAGTGAGTGCAGGGGGATGGACATGGAGCCCTGGCTGGGTTTGCCTCTGATAAACAAAGCTGAGATATTCCCAAACCTCAGGGCTGACATCTCCACATCAGGTCAGGGCAGAGAGGCCATTCCCCAGGGCCTGATGTCCAAAGCAGCCGATCCTAGAGGGAGGAATCCAGGGAATCCTCCCTGGAGAGATGCAGAGGACCCACAGTCAGAGTTCCCAGCGCCAGGTCCTGTCCCTGGGCCTCCTGCTCCAGCCACTGCAGGTTCCTCACTGCAGCATCTCTCACAGGAGCTTTGCAAATGAAGTTCTTCATCTCCCCACAAAATCCTGTCTGCTCCAAGGGTTTGATCTTTCCTGGTGGTGTTTTATAGCCCCTTCTCTGAAGTCCCAAGTAATGAGGTAACTCTCAGTCTGCATGTAAGAACAAAACTCCCTGAGCCAGACTGTGAGCCAGACACTTATTATTATACTTTCTACAAATGCACAGAAGGGCTTTCTCTCCCTGCTCCAGGTCACTGAGATCATGTTTGAGGCATATGATTAATTTTCAGCCTTATTGTGTTAAGGGCCAGCAGGAGAAAAGTGAGACTTTTTTTTTTTTTTTGACCAGTGTTAAATGAGGTAGAAGAACTTGTCACTTAGCAGGAACTTTGAAATGATCTTTGCATAAAGCAGCAGCTAAAAAGTTAATAGACATGAAGAGCAATCTATTGATTTGAGATATTCTGAGGGGTTTTGATGTGGGTGAAGGCAGGAGAAGGATTCTGCTTGGGATAAATAAGCCTTGGCTAATGATGCCTGAAGCATTTCACATGCAAGGACTCCTGCTTTTATTCAGCCCCTCATACCAACAAATTTTTGCATGGGGACAAGAAGTTCAGCTGATAAAAAAGGGGTTCTGAAATGTTTGTTTTTCCTCTTGCATGTAAATCATTCTTAGCTCAGCTCTATTCCCCTCAAAGCTTTTTGTTGGTCATAGACTGACATCAAAGGTAAAAAGCCTCAACAGAAATAAATCATTTCTCTTTTCAACATTTGCTGCACCAAGCACCAGAACACCTCAAAGATAACCACAGAAATCCCAAATACCATTTGATAGCAACCAGGGGCTTCTCTGGATTTCAATTTTCAGTTTTCAGATTTACTCCAGAGCAGAGGGGCTCCAGCACTCAGAGCATCTCCATGGCCTCCTCTGCACTTGCTCCAGCAGCTCCACGTGCTCTTTATGCAACACAAATTACAGCAGAAGATTGTTGGGTCCAACCCAATGCAGAGCTTTGTATGAGCATTTTCCAGCTGGTCTCATATCCCTGAGAATTCACCTTTTACTGAATGCAGACTTTGAACAGCCCCCAAATTTCTGACTGTGCAGATGGCAGGAAAACTGCTGGAGTTTGAAATAGAAGTGTAAATCAGTCCTCATTTGCACCTGGATAGAAGGGAATGAAAATATATGAACCTGCTCCCCAGCAGACGCAGAGTTTTGAGTTTGCTGGAGCTCATCTGCATGGAGAGGTGGGTGCAGGAGGAGAGAGGATGTGAATTTAAACACCCAGCAGGTGCCTGAGCCAGCACTTCTGCTCTGCCACAAAGACCTTTCCCGGGTTAGCTGAGCTCCAGGCAGGGCAGGGTGTGCCCAGTTCATGGCAGCACCATGAACTGTCCCTGTCATTGAGCTCTGAGCTGCAGTGCCCACCCTGCTCGCTGCCTGGGGACCCTGGCAAGGCTCCTGCTCTAAGGAGGGCCCTCCCTCTGTGTTTGTCCTGCAGTTATGGTGACATGGTGCCCAAGACCATCGCCGGGAAGATCTTCGGCTCCATCTGCTCCCTGAGCGGGGTGCTGGTCATCGCCCTGCCCGTGCCGGTCATCGTGTCCAACTTCAGCCGCATCTACCACCAGAACCAGCGCGCGGACAAGCGCAGGGCACAGAAGGTGAGTGACCCCGGGCCCTGCCCGTCCCCTCTGGGAGCACTGGGGATGAGCCTGGAGCTCCTTTCACCCTCAGTCCCTGCATGCTCAGATAATCCCCTCAAAACCATCCCCAAATGAGTCCCACACTGGGGCCAAAACCTGCCGGTGTCCCCAAGGCTCTGGAAAAGGGACAGAGAAGAGACAAAACCCACCCACAGCACCAAACACAGCACAAACAACACGGGTGGCACAAAGGAAGTGCCCAAACTCACACCCTGCAACAGACACCGATGGAAACCCCCTGCCCCAGAACAAGGGAGGGACTAAACTGCCAGTGCTCCCAAAACAAAGCATGCACCCCTAAATAGAACAAAATATGCCATAGCAATTCCTGCTTGGCTTTTCTCCCGGATTTGTGGTCTGAAAATTTTCAGTGTTTTGAAATTTCAGCTGCAGAACCAACCCCCCACCACGTATTTTCATGTTCTGATGGCATCCAACTCTGAGCCACATTTCACACCAGGTTCATGTGGAAACTTCACACACAACTGGATGGATTCTTGTACAGAATTTTCCTATTATTTGTCATAAAATTACACTGAGATAATAACTTATCCAAGCACATTTCTATCACAAGGAAAATAAACTCACATGACCCCACAAAATTTCAACACTGGTCGACCCAAAGTCCAATGAAGATGGTTTATACATCCTACCTTGGAAATAGAAATGTGTTCCCATCAAACATGCACCACTCAAAGTCCCCATCCCTGCACACACTGTACTGGTGTATTTTCAGCATCAGGAGCAACAGGGCTGTTATTACTCACCTTTCCTGCACACTTGTCTGAAACAAATCTTTATCCGTGTGCACATAAAGCCTTAAATCATCCCCAGGAGTTGTTTATCCTCCTGGCTGCTTCCCTCCTTGTTGTCTCTCTGTAGTTACAGATACACCCATCCAGCAACACGCACTCATCAGAACACACACCCCTCAAAGCTGGGACTGGAACACTGGGAATGCACAAAAGCCTCTGGAAATGTGAAGGGATTACTGAATATTTCAAATTCTGATCAGATTTTGTCAGTAGAAGCTCACTGAGTCACTAGGAGAGTATAACAGATTTACCGTATCTCTATTTCAATCTGCTGAATTACACCACAGCCAGAATCAGGTTTTTACAACAACTGCAAACTAAAGGCCTGAGGTTCTTTTTCTCCCCATGGAATGCTGTCTGCTAGAAATGCAAGACTCAGGGGACCTGATGGAGAACAGTAGTAGAAAAATGTGTTATTTCTGCTTCAGGCAAGCATCTGGGCCGTGCCTACTTCTTGCATCTCAGGGAGCTGACAGCAGAGAGCTTAGAGACAAGACCTACAAAACCACAAAGCCTGGCAGTCAAAACACAAAAGGGGAGTAGCAGAGAGACAGAATCGTGCAGGGATCAGCTGCAGCCACTGCTGGGTTTTACAAATCCCTGCCTGAGGTTTGGCATGGCACACGTGAGACAGGTGTTTTGGAGGGAGAGTTGTGTATTTGGTCAGTCACAAAACACAGCAGAGATAAGAGAAGTGCAAAGGTGTTGTAGAGCCCGCTCTGTGCCACGCACTGCTCTGTAGCAGCTGGCAGTGGCATCCAGAGGGGAGCAGGGATTCATTCGGTGAATGGCAGTCCTTGCAGAGGGAGTTGGGCAAACATGAGGGATTGGGATTTCCCCTGGGACAGGAATAGGTGATGTGCCAGAGCACGGGGAGGACAGGGACGCTCAGGGAGAGGTTTATGGGGACAGTGTCCAACAGCTCATTTCAAGAACTGAAGACTTTGAGAGAAAGCTCTCATTCTGCTGAAACAGCACTGAAACAGAGGCAGAACCTGCTCCAGAGACCAGCCCAGGCACAAAGAAATGGGCCAGACAAGATTTGGGCATAAGCCTGGCTTACGGTCAGAGAGGCTCCAGAAGTGACTGCAGGTCTGTGCTCCTGGACGAGGCAGCCTCTCTCTCCAGGCAGCAAACCAATGTTTCTTCCTGTGATTCAGCTTTTCCCTTTATTCAATGGCCTGTGATCCAGGGAAAAGTGACAGGGAAAAGTCCCACCACCTTTGATGCCAATGTGATTGATTGCAGCTTTTATAAAGCTTTGCTGTATTGACACACACAGTGTATAATTTCCCCCCATTTGAAATTCTAATTCCCTTGATATTGGTGGAGTTTCTCAGTTAAGAAACTTTTCCCAAGTCAGAAGTGTGAGTAATTTTCACATGATCAGCACTGCATGAATGCTAAAAAGAAGGGAAGAGAGAGAAGCACATTAATGCCAATCCCTCTGGAAATGGTCAGGATGTGCAGAGGGACAGTCAGGATCTGCTTTGATACCACACTTGTTCAGCCTCATCCCACACTGAACTGACTCCCATCTTCAGGAACAGCTCAAACTCTGCCCCCATCTGATTACAGCTACAAGGACATTTGCATGGCTTTTTCAAGAAGGATGGAAAAATCTCTTTGCTCTCTCAGTCCTTGAATATAAAGAACCCCCCAGCAGAAGCTCCTTATAGACAGAATTTAGGAGACAGCTCTGAATCTACACAATATCTTCCTTTAGCACACCAGGAACTGAGTGAATTCTTTTTCTCTTTGAATTGAAGAGCAGTTTCTTGGGTATGCATTAGGATAAATGCTTTGGAAGTTCTGTTTAGTTTGAGAATCACAACTTTTATGATGTACAGGTAGATTTCAGGATAAGGCTACAGACCATATTAACGATAATGACTCAGACTGAGGTTTTCCAGTGACAAATAACAAAGGCAGAAGTGCTGTACAAGCACCAGATTGGCTGGATTGACATTCCCAGGTTGGAAGGTCGGGGTGTGAGAGAAGCTGGACTCTGCACCCCAAACACCAGGGGGGCACAGCCCAGCCCCAGGGTCCCTCTGGCCCTGATGTGCTCAGCCCTAACTTTGTCCCTCAACTCTTGAGGGGGCTCTGGTCTAGCAGGAAGAGGTATTTAAGTAATGTGAATAAAATACCAGGAGGTGGCTGTTACTCATCAGCGTCTCTTCTTCAATTAAGTGAGGAGAAATGTTCCTCAAAAAGAAGAAAAAAAAACAACAAACACAAAACGCAACTACCAGTGGTCTAAAATCACTTTAAAGATAAATTATTCCTTGCCAAACCTGTACTGTGAGACAATTAATTACAAGGAGATCTGGCAAATCTTAATTCATTGTGCTGTGGCATCAAATTCTGTCCTCTGGCATGCAGCGAGGAGCAGGTCAGTGTGAACGGGAGATGAATTGATCATTTGTGACAAGGTTCATTTTGGTAAAATTGTTGTGTTTTTTTCCTTCCCCAATGACTTTTTTTTTTTCCTTTTTTGACTGATATGCTAAGAATAGACCTTCCTGACTTTGAAACGATGCTGTTCTTCGGTGAATGTCACAGCTTTGGATTTAAAAGAGAATGTGACACTTAAAAGGCTTGACAATAGAACGACTTTGTAATTCAGATGATGCTGGAGGAGCCCCTCTCCTGCCTTCAGTTTGCACCACGAGGAGAAGGAGAGAGGAGCTGGTGCTGGGTGGAGGACAACACCTCCCACTTCTCCACCCTGGCAAGAAAAGGCAGAGGCAGCTGCTGACAGCTCCTGAAATGCTGCTCCTTTAGCAGCAGCGGGGAAGGAGAACAGTTCATTGTTTGGGAGCTGGAGAGGGAGCCAGCACAGTCCCAAGGCAGAGCCATTGTCCAGCACAGGCTGCAGGGACCGGCAGGGGGAACAGGAGAGCCCCGAGGGTGAACTTCAGCAGGGTTGTTCTGGATCTCAGCTTGGGGGAAAGCAAAGGTTCCAAGGGGGGCCTCTCACAGAATGAGGTACGAAAAACATCAGAGAAAATGTAAATGTTCAGATGCTGTGGAAGAAAAGAAAAACCCAGCCCTGCTGAAAGTGCATTTATCATTTAATACCTGGATTTGCTAAATGAGCTGAGATGCTGGAATTGCTGATAATCTCGGGAGGATTGGCACGGCCTCAGGGCTGCATTTCCCAGGGGCTGCACCGGAGCTGCCAACAAACACAAACCCTTGGTAATCACAGGGCTGGGTTTCAAGCCTGCAGTAAATGTGCTTTTGAGGACTGCAGCCTCTCAGGGTGTTCAATTAATTTCATTTATTATCTGGTGGCCTTTGGCTCCCTGAGAACGAGCAATGCACTGCAAAAGCCTTGAGACAGACTTCTCACTCCATCCTGCAGCCTTCCAGGAGAGAACCAAAGACAGATTGAGGCAAGGCAAGGACTCTCCAGGACAGAATCATTTTGTGGAGCTGCTCCCACATAAAACTCTAATATGGAGCTGGCATCTGTGTCCCGGGCAATGGAGAGCAGAGGGGATGAATCAGGGGAGGCAGAGGAGTGGACACAAAGTCTGGGGGATGGATGGAAGAGTTCAATCACAGAGCAGTGCCAGCAGCAGAGGGGAGGCTGGACGGGGAGCAGCTGATGAGAGGAAGGGGATGCAAGGAGGTTCTTCCCTCTCCTCAGAGATGGAGGCAGCTCTGGCTGCAGCTGAGGAAGATGTAACTATGGAGATGCTGCAAAGGGGCTCCAGCCAAAAGGAAGGAAAAGCAGGGACACAAATGCCTGATTGTTCCTCGAGAGGATGAAGAAACAGCCTGTTCCAGACCCTCGGGAAGCTGCAGCCGCAGAGAGCTCAGAGAGGGGAACAGTGTTGGGGAAGGCTCTGTCGTGGATTTGTGTCATCCCTGTACCCATGAGGAAGACAGCCCACACACCTGTCAATAACGAGGCCATTGTAGTAATTGATTTGCCACAGAGCAGGGGAGTCAGCTTTGAAATGTTCTGTTTTTCAGCTGACACCCTAAATTTTGGGGGTGGGTTAGTGAACTTCAGAGCTTGGAGAAGAACGGCCAGAAAAAGTGACTGGAGCTGTCTAAGGAGAGCTCAGCAACAGAACATGACTCAGTTCCAGCAGGGGATGGGGTTGGGAACTTAAGGGGAGAAAGAAACAATAAGGTTAAAACTGGAGCTGGCTGACATTTAAAGAACATGTTTTTTTCAACCAGAATGAATCTGTGTAGAATATGTTTTTGTTGTTGTTGATATTTAACAGTCTTTGACAGGGGGGAAAAGAAAACTTTATTATTTTTTTAAAAGATATTTCATTTTTGCTGGGCTAGGTACTTCTTTCTCTGTTTGTCACATCCCGTGATAGAGTTCAGGAGGAAAAAAAAAAAACCCAAACAAGCAAATAAGCCAAGCAGGAATCCTGGCTCTTTTCCTTCACATCATCAAGGAAAGCAAAATAACATTTTCCATCAGTTCAGCTAGTCCAAATTCCCTGAGTCCCAAATTGTATAAGACAAGGAGCTGTCTCCTCTCAAAGGAAGGGCTGGAACCCATGAGCTCCAGTTTATGGGTTCAGCCTCCAAGGCAAGCCCATACATCCAAATAATAAACTCTGCTGTCAGCAGTGGCCCAAAGCCCAGCTGGAATTCCTTCCACACGTATCCAGAAGCTGCTCTACATTTATTTTCAGTTTCACATCACAATTTGAGGATATCTGAGGAGCAGGCAGGGGCAGTTCCAGCAGGAAAGGCAGCTGTGACAGGGCTTTGCTGTCATGTGAGGAGCCCTGGGCAGTTCAGGTTCCCAGCAAGGAACCCTTTCCTCAGTTACTGCTGGAAACTCTCATGTGGAGAAGAGGGATGGAGCTGGATCCTCTCACTCCTGCCAGCAGGGACCTGTCCCACAGAGTGACACTGAGCCAGGCCTGGGCAGCTCCACCTGCAGCTGTTCCTTTCCTGCAGCCTCCACACCATTAATCCATTCATTAGTGCTCATTTGTCAGGGCCAGGACCTTGGCACATGACACCAGATCAAATTCTGGTAATTCCTCCATCCGCTGAAAACTTCATAGCTATTAATTAGGGGTGTGAGCTGTGTGAAAGACATGATAAAAGTGGGCTCTGGAAACACAGATAAAAAAGACAGAGAGATAAATCAGGGGCAGACAGCTGCTCATCACATTCCCAGTGAAACACTGAGCCTTTCTTGGGCTGACGGAGAGCAGCAGCATCTCTGTTAATGATGCAGAGAAACATGAGGGCCTTTTCCTGAGATTTTGTTCTTAAGTAATAAATTTCTAGACAAGTTCTGGCATCCTGATTTACACCCCATAACAATTCCAGCTATTCCAGATTATTCCCACTACAACTGGGCACCTCTTTAACCACATCCTTGGAGCAATTCTGGCCCAAGCCCTAAAAATCTGTTAACACCATTAATACTATAAAAAAAGTGCAAGTAGGAATTTCCTTTGTCATTATCTGAAGCAGGGAGAGAGAAGGGAAGAGATGCTTTGTCACTCAGCTGGGCTGGCACCGTGGGAACTTCAGCAGAGAGGAAGCTTTGAATTTCAGCCAAGTCACAGCAACTGTGAAAACATAATTTAATCAAGGGAGAACTGTCCATAAAATCAGTCCTTACACAGATCTAGGTCTGGCTGCAACCCTTACTGGGTGGATGAATACACAGGTAATTTTAAAAAGGTATTTTAACAAAACAGGGCATCTTCAGAGGATAAAAATGTGAAATGGCTTCCAGAAAAGCTTACTACTTAAATGTCAGGCAAGTGAATTAAGTGAGAATCATCAATATACAAAACAAAACGTGAAGTTTATTCTTTTCTTCACTGTAGAATGCAGCAAACACCAGAAAAGGGATGTTACACATGAAAAGAAAATGACAATAAATGACAACTGAGTAAGACTGGCAACAAATACACACAGGCTGGAAATCAGAAGGAATCGTCTAAAGAATTTCTGAAATAAATGTCCTGTAGGAGTAAGAGCTTTACTAAGTCCAGGCCAGAGCTTGTTAAACTCGAGATGAGAATGCACAAAAAGAAGTTTACAGCAGGAAGGGACCAGGCCCAGCTCCAGGGGCTGCCTGACCACCTTGCCAGCTTTGCATATTGTGACCCTTTGAAAATTCCCTGTTTAATCAGCCAAGATATCTGGGAGTGGCAGAGAGGCCCAGATCCATTAAACTCCATATTCTGTGCATTGTTCTATAAATAGCCTGAACATGATGTTCCTCGGAGTTGGAAAAGATTAAACGATAAAGTTCATTGGAAATGATGTTCTGTTGCTTTAATGGTGCCAAGGGTAAGGCAGCATTAAAGGAGAGGCACAGAGGAGGAGAGGGGAATCTTTCATCTCTGGAAAGTAATGAAGAGGCCCAAAATAAGATCAAGGTCTGACTCTAAGTGGTTCTATCAAATTATATAGGAATATAATGAGTTCTACACTATCTAGTTTCCATATGCAGCTCTATAACATCTCCTGCAAAGCAAAAGTGACAGAATATTTGAACTCTTTTTGGCTCAAAAGCTGTTTAACATAAAGATTTGAGAGGAAGTAAAATCCAAACGTGCATACTTTGTTTCTTATGGGAAAGAAAAGAGGTTAAAAGGAGAAGGAAAAGTAAAAGGTCCTGTAGCAGTTCTGAGCTCTGTTCCTGCCCCTTCCCACTGCCGATGGGCCACAGGTGCCAGAACAACCAGGGCTCCTCTGGTGATGATTTTGGAAAGCAGCTTCACCGCAGCCTTAAAGGCCCAGTGGTGCTCACCTACTGCAGCCACTACCGATGATATTCAAACCATTAATTATTGAGGAATTAGCATGCAAAACGTGTTAATTACCTCGAGTAGCTGCATTTTCTGCCAGGAATCCTCACGGTGTGGTTTCAGCAGCGGAGGGAGACAGGACATGGACAGAGCACCCCTCACATGAGGAAAGGCTGAGAGGGAGCTCATTAATGTTGAAATACCCTCAGGTGTGCAGGGCTTGGAGCTCCTCAAAAACCACCTGGACACAGGGTGGAGGTGGCCCTGCAGAGTTAGAGGAGGTGACCTCATAAATGCACGAATACCTTCAGGTGTGCAGGGCTTGGAGCCACTCATCCATTAACGAGGTCACCTGATCTGACTCTGCAAGGCCACCCCCACCCTTGAACAGCTCCAAACCCTGAGCACCTGAGGGTACTCACAGGTTAACGAGGTCACCTGACCTAGAGCCACCTGACCCTTTGTCTTGAATCCTCCAAAATCACTGGACAATGGGTGGAGATGGCTCTAGGTCAGGCGACCTCATTAACCTTTGAGTACCCTCAGATGCTCAGGGTTTGGAGCTGTTCAAGACAGGGTCAGGTGGCTCTAGATCAGGTTTAATGTTTAAATACCTTCGGGTGCTCAGGGTTTGGAGCTACTCAGGAACCACCTGGATGGCAAGGTGGAGGTGGCCTTGCAGTTAGGCCAGCTGAGCTATGATTTGATACCAGAGGTCCATTCCAAGCTCATCCTGAGGGATTATGCTAAAAAACCTCCAGTGCACCGAGGGAAAAGTGGCTGCAGGGCCTGCACAGAGTTCCTGACACCCAGGTCCTCCCCTCCCCACTTGTTCAAGAACAGAAGATCTGGAAAGCTGAAGTTGTCTGGCAAATATGGAATTGTGTCATAGGTTGTAGCTTAAGAGTTTATTATTCCACATAAATCAAGAGTGAGCGTTATCTCCATAAGAACTGGATGCAAATCATTAATAAATAATAATTAGCTGTTTCCTGAGCCTGCCATCTGGTAAGCTTTTCTCCCAGCCAGCAGCTCCTGCTCCCTGCACTTCTCCAAAAAGCAGCGGGATGAACTGAGGCTCTTCTCTCTCCTCTCCTTTGGGAGGTGCAGACACCCAGGATGCTGCAGCCTCCCCACCTCAGCACTCCACCTGTGCAGGTCTTCACTGCCCTTCCTGCTTATTCTGAGCCTCCAGTTTGTTAAAAACCAGCAAACCCCAGAAGTTCCTGAGCCCTGCCTTCCATCCTGCTCTGAGAAACACGTGGGCTCCAAGAAAACCAAATTAATCATTCTAACCTGTAAGTGGCTGTCATTAGTATTATTATTTTCATCATATAAATTATCTTCCAGATTAGGTCATATGCATTTTGAGATCCTGTGGTTTCCTAGCAACTCCTCTCCCCATCTCCATGCAGACACAGTGTGCCGTTTGCTTTTCCTTTTTTAGCCTCTCTGTGCAGGGGTTATTTCAGTAAAAGTGATCTCAGGCCCGGCCCTGCTGACCTTTCGTCTGTCACATTTGGGGGAGAACATGCAGAAGACAAAAATCCCCCCCAAAAGTGCCATTTGCAGCAGAAGGCCACGGAACCACAGGCCTCCACTTGCCCATTTTCTGTGCCCAGACCAGCACTGAGCTGCAGGACAGGGATGACAAAAACATCCCCACATGTGGTAAAAACTGGCAGAATTTGGAAGATTTTAAACCTTTCTTTACTGTCAGGCTTGATCAAAGTGCTGGAGCGCACACGGATACAGGACAGGTCCCAAACACCAGGCAGAGCTCGTGTCCCTCCACAGAGACACTTCCCACAGAATCCACATTTGCGCACAGACATTCACAGAAAAACCTGAGCCCTTGTTTTAGAGTTGTTTCGAGTCCAATGGAGGAAACTGTCTGGAGGGCCAAACCAATTTTAGGCACCAATTTTAATTAACTTCTCTAGCTGAGTTAATCAAGATATCTACCAAATTTAATCACGGTGGGGACCCGGAGTTGGGCGCTGTGACAATCCCAGCCAATCCTTTGTGTAAGAAGAACAGCATTAACTTCTGTCTTGCCCCACTGACATTTTTTAAAATAACAACGTCTGTTCTAAACTACAAAAGCTGTGGGGCTTAATTATTTAGAGAGCAAGTGGCCCTGTTTCAAAAGGAAAAGGGAACAGACCTCAGAACCATCTCCACTCCACACAGAGAACAGCTATTAATATTTGATCCCCTGCTAGCCTGGAGGCAAAGGGAATAATGTTCATTACAACAGCCTGAGACTGAATCCACTTTAACAATTGACTGAACTGAAGATGGGGATGAACCTTTCCTGCCCCAGGTGAGGTAAGCTGGGCACTGGCAATTCCTCCAGCAAAGGAGCTGATATTTTATCAGGCACAGAGAGAAATGGGAATCTTCAGTGGTGACCATCAGAGCATCCCTGGGAAAAGCACCACTGCATCCAAAATACCCTCCTGATTCCAGGAGAATAAGATCATTGTGAAAAGTAAGGAACAGACACACAAAGGCCATGCTTGTGTTGAGAAGAAACAATTTAATGGAAATGCAATTTATCAGGAGCAGAGAGACAATGCCATGTAAATGGAAAATGAAATATCCCTCGTTCCCTTCTCCCATTCCACAGCAGCAGTCCCCACGGGTTTTGTTTCAAGTTACAGCCCTAGGCCAGTCCTTTCCAGGGCCTAGAGCAGCACAGCAGCTTGGGAAAGTCTTCAGGAAAAGAGAGGATCCAATTTCACTTTTTCATTGTGTTCTCAGTCTGTGCCTTGCCCGGCTCAGGCCCAGAGTTCCTTGGCCCAGCACAGAGACCTCACTCTCACTCTGATCAGGAGGCTCAGCATTAAAATGGGACAAAGAAATCTAGGTGAGGTATAGAAAATAAAGCCAATTTCAGATGTCCCCATTTTGGGGGGTCAAAAGATGACCTATTTTTCAGACTGGTCATAGTCTGTGTCACCCAATTAAAGCTGCAAATTTACCCTGTGCATGTCTGTGCCTGAGAAATTGCTTGAGCACAAGGTCTTGAGGTTGAAAAAATATTTCAAATATTTCCAATACTGAAGGCCAGAGTGGCTCGCACGTGGACAGGGATAGAGCTCCTGAAATGGCTCCACTCTCTGGACCCACTGCAGATATTTCCCTCCTGCCTTTCCCCTTCCTACAGCGTTTACCCATTAGCACCTCTAATTAGAAGGGAAAATCACGAGCTCCATGTTATTTAAGGGATTATGCAGCATTTTAAACTGCAGCACAATGTAATTATTTTTTAATAGCTGCAGCTATTTCATGTATTTACTTTTAATGGTGTTTGAGTCATAAATTAACAGTAGAAAGGAAAAAAGGCAAATCACTCGGCAGAGAACCAGGCAGCAATTGAAAAGAAAAACCAAAATGCTAAAAGGAATTATCAAAAATAATCAAAAAGGAAGGATCTTAGGTTTTCTTGTTGGCATTATTCTAGACTGCTTCTTATCTATCTTGGTCCCCTGGAGATGTGTATTTTCGGACAGAGTTATTTTATCAGGTGCCAGAGTCAATGGAGCACCAGTGCCACGACAGGGACAAGGTCCGGGCTCACCGAGGGCTCTCTGTCCCTGTGCTGCTGCAGCACGAGCAGGGCAGGGACAGGGACAGCCAGGGATAGCGACAGCCAGGGACAGGGCTCAGAGAGAAATGGGGGGTTGAAGGGCCCAGGTGCTGGGGGGAAGGTGGGAAACGAGGGCACCTCACGTGTAGAGAACCTGAACCCTGAACAGCGCCCACGGCCAGGATGAGGTTCCAGTGCTCTGCTTCTCACCCAAAAATGAACTTTGGGAAGCATAAAGGAGCCTGCAGCACCCCACTGTTCCCCATTCTGTTTCTCCAGCCCTAACCCCATCCCTAACTCCACTGTTCCCCATCCCTAACCCCACTGTTCCCCCAGCCCTAACCCCAGTGTTCCTCACCCCTGACCCCAGTGTCCCCCTCCCTGACCCCACTGTCCCCCATCCCTAACCCCAGCCCTAACCCCATTCTGTCCCCCATCCCTAACCCCATTCTGTCCCCCAGCCCTAACCCCAGAGTCCCAGCCCTGACCCCTGTGCTCTGTCCCGCAGAAGGCGCGGCTGGCGCGGATCCGCGTGGCCAAGACCGGCAGCTCCAACGCGTACCTGCACAGCAAACGCAACGGGCTGCTCAACGAGGCGCTGGAGCTCACGGTGAGTGCCTGAGCCCGAGCCTGAGCCTGAGCCCGAGCCTGAGCTTGAGCTTGAGCCTGAGCCTGAGCCTGAGCCTGAGTCTGAGCCCGAGCCAAGCCCGAGCCTGAGCCTGCCCAGCCCATCCCTGGCCCTCAGCCCATCATGCATCCCAGTCTGGCACTGGGATGGGCTCTCACACTCAGGATGGGCTCTCACACTCAGGATGGGCTCTCACACTCAGGATGGGCTCTCACACACTGGGATGGGCTCTCACACACTGGGATGGGCTCTCACACACTGGGATGGGCTCTCACACACTCAGGATGGGCTCTCACGCTCAGGATGGGCTCTCACACACTGGGATGGGCTCTCACACTCAGGATGGGCTCTCACACACTGGGATGGGCTCTCACACTCAGGATGGGCTCTCACACACTCAGGATGGGCTCTCACACTCAGGATGGGCTCTCACACACTCAGGATGGGCTCTCACACTCAGGATGGGCTCTCACACACTGGGATGGGCTCTCACACACTGGGATGGGCTCTCACACACTGGGATGGGCTCTCACACACTGGGATGGGCTCTCACACACTCAGGATGTGCTCTCACACACTCAGGATGGGCTCTCACACACTCAGGATGGGCTCTCACACACTGCACCCTGCACTATAACCACACTGTGCCAGGTGTGCAGGCACAGCTGGGATCCAGCTGCTCCACTGGATGCCAGGGAAAAGCTTCCTCGAGCTCCTCCTTGAGCCAGGAGAGGACCTGGCTTCCCAGCAAGGAGCAGGTGCTCAGGTCCCTCTGATCCCTGGGTGTGACTGATTTACACAGCCCACACTCTCAATATCCACTGCCTCCCATTTATTCTTTAAGAGTCTGATGTGTACTACCTGATCATCTCCAGCAGGACAGCAGAATATTCCCTAGCTCCTGTTCCAGGCAGCCTGTTGCAGGTGGTGGGTTTATTTTGAAAGGCCTTGGGAGGCCTCTGGCTGTTCAGGAGGAGGAAAGTTTTAAATGCTCAGGTTGCTCAGTAGACCCAGCAAACATGAGAGGAGGTTATTACATTAAGCCTGATCAACACCAGAGCAGGTATTAGCACATTTCATGGGTTTAATTTCAAATAAATCAGCCTTTCATGTGCGTGGGGAGCAAAGAGAGAGATGAAGAATGTTTGATTGAGCCCCAGAGCCACCCAGAACTGATTTGTGCAGCCTCACCTGGGATCTAATCCTCAATATCACCTTCTCTGGGACACATCCCTGCTGCTGTGCCCAGGGAGGAGCAGCAGAGCTGGGGAAGGGTCTAGAGAATGTGTTCTCTGAGGAGCAGCTGAGGGAGCTGGGGCGGGCTTTTCCCGTCCCAGGGATTGTAAAACCAAAGCTGAGAAGCCCCTGCAGCCCCAGGCTGTGAGCCCAGCCCTGCCCCAGCTCAGCTCAGGGGACCGTGCAGCACCTGGCTGTGCCCGTGGGATGTGCTGGGAGCAGCCTCAGACACACAGACCTGGCCCTTTACCACGGAACAGTCCCCAAACTGCTCTGCACGCATTTGGAAGGTGTGGGGGGCCCAGAGCACTTCCTGTTCTCCCTTTCCAAACAAGTTGGATCCTTCTGGCTGCACATCCAACGTTGTCTCCTGCTCTGCAAAGGCAGCCACGCTCAGGAAATGTTCCTTGGCGCAGCTGGCACTGCTGAGCAGCTCAGGAGGAGTTTCTGCATCAAGCAAAGGCCGTCAGTGGTCACACCTGTCCCAGAGCTTTGTCCCCACACAGAAAGGCTCAGGACTGGGAACTCAGCTCTGCTGGGATTCTGCTATTTCATTACCCAGAAAAAATCGACTAAAAATTTAAAATTTCCTTTAAAGCTTTAGGCTTCTGGTGTTTAAAATTGCCAGGAGAGCTTAGCAGGATCACTCAGTTTGCACGTGATCTCCCAGCCTGTCATCTCAACAAGGATCTCCTCACTTCTCTTGTCAACCACAACTCCCTGCCAAGACCACTCAGGGAAGAGCAGCTGACACTCCAGTGCTTAAGTCCAAAATGCACGAGGCTGAGAGAAATATTTGGCTGAAAGCGTTCATTTTCTGGCACTTGCCCAAAAAGAAGTGGGAAAAGGATCATTTTGGCGACAAAAGCTACTGTAGACCCAGAAAGGAAAACAGAAACATTTCTAAAGAGGTTCTAGAGGATTTATTTTGCCCATTAAAGACTAGATTTAGCTCTATAGGAGCTCCTGCAGGAGGTTTTCACAAGGTTTTCTGGCTGTAACTTCCTTCCTGGTGGGCTCATAGCTCTAAATCATGGAATCCCGGGAGGTTTTGGGCCAGAATCAAGACCCAACACGTCTCTCCATCCCCAGGCAGGGACACTAATTAATTACAGCACTGCAGAGCGCTTTTCCCTTCAGGTGTACATGACCAGTTTAACTCCACGAGGCAGGATTTTATGTCCTTTCATTTTATGGCAGAACAACAAACTCTTCTGAAGAGCACAAAATGTGAATGACAGCACAGTCTAGACAGCCAAACCTTTTAAGCTGTAGAAACGTAAAGGAATGCAGCTTGTGTAGCTGCTGTAACAGGCACCAAAATATTATCTCCATACTGTGCATATTTGTCAGTGAAATTAGTGTCAAACTGCTCCCCTGCTCAGGTACAAGCCCTGCTTTGACACCTTGCCCAGATCTGTGTGAGCAGGAATGGGCTGCACACGGCCAGGCTGCCACGGGGCTGCTCTGTCCCAGCAGAGATTCCAGCTGCAGCTCCTGCATGCCATGAGCAGATATTCCCATCCCCAGGGCTCCCACAGCTCTGGGCTCAGGGGGTTTCACACTGTGTGTGACACTGGAAGGGGGCACCGAGCCCCATTCCTGGCTGGGCTCTGCAGCCAAACCAATCAATTGGAACCCAGGAGTGCTCAGGATTCCAGAACACGAGCCCGAGTGTCCTTTGATCAGCAGCAGAACGAGGACACTGCCACCACCTTCCCAGGGAACAGCACGTCCCCAGCCCGGAGCCTCCAGCCGGGGGGAGGCAAGGATCCATCCCAGGACAGCAGCAGGAAAGAGATGCAGCCTCCTCGTGCTTCACAAACGTGTGGATTTCTGGCATTTGCCATCCAGACACGAAGTGCTCAGACTGTTTTCTTCTCATTTAGAGATTTTTTTAGTGGGCTTTATGTCAAAAGTGCTCAAGGGATGGTGAGATCCTTGCCATGGAAGCAGCCTACATATCCTCTTAGCACTAATCTCCTTGTACAGCTGAAATTCCCTTTTAGCTGCAGAGCCAGGAGGTGCCTACACCAGGAACAGGAGCCTGGCAGCTCTGGTGCCTTTCAGGAGCCCCAGGTAAGCACTGGGCAGTTCCTGGGCAGGGCCAGTCCAGCCCCTGGACCAGCTCACCAGGGCCCAATGATGGAGCACTAAAATAATGTGGAAGAATTTTGGATTTCAGAACTGACACCATGTGCTGCAGCCTCCCCCCAAGCAGTTCACTGAATGTCTTCCAAGAGCAAACTGAACAGTAACTGGCACTAAATCCTTGCAAAACTGGCAGCCCCTGCTCAAAGAGCAAACTTCTCCTCCCCCCACCAGCTCTTCCATTGCAGCCAAACTCTTCTGCTGGAGACCCAGATTTTGTTTGCCTGCAGTGACACAGGAGCCACTGATGCAGATCCTACACCTGCAGGATCCCTTTCCTCAGCACCACTCCCAAAATGCCAAATGTCTGGGATGTTGCCTGGTTTCCACCTGGGATGGCCCTGAGGGCCCTTTGCTTCTGGGAACACTGACTGACTGAAAATATCCCAAAGAAGATAAGGAACAAGTTCCACTCCTGACACTCCGGGTCGTTCCTGGCCACTGCCATCCCCTGAGCCCTTCCCCCTGGGCCAAGCCCAGCCTTGTGATGGGAGGCAGAGACTGGGCTGTGCTGCCAACACTTCACAACTGCCTTGGCTCTCCTGCCAGAGCTGTGGGAGCTCTGTCTTGGCTTTCAGATCCCATTTCGATTTCCCCTCAGGCAAATCCCCATAAAAAGATACTGTTTGCAATATGTGCTCTTCCTCTCTCTTCTCCCAGTGTTTTAGTGCAGCAGCATCTCTGCTTTAGGGCTTCCAAGGACCTCCATGGGAAATATTCCAGCCCAGACTTCAGTGGATTCAGTCATCTCAGCAGGAACCAGCAGGACCTGCTGGATGTGTTATCCCACCAGGAGGATTGTTAATAAGAAAAATGGAACTGATTTTTTTTTTAGGCCACTTCTAAAAATACATCTGGGGATGTTCATCTTCCAAAACAACAGCAACAAAAAAATCCATAACCTGTCTGAGATGCATTCCCCCAGGATTCTATTAATTCTGTGTTCAGGAAGTGAGCTTCCTCACTGTGCCACTTCAGCTGTGCTTTGGCACCTGCCAGAGTTATTCCTTCACTCGAGGATGCCAGCACCAGCCTGGGACTGGCACCCAGAGCAGGGCAGCAGTGGCACACAGGGCTGCATTTAAACACAATGCTTTCACCACAGCTGAGTTTGAGCCCCTTGAGAGCAGCAAGCAATGCCTTGGCAAGATGTTCTGCCACCCATTTCCTCTCCTGAGCAGCCAGATCCTGCTGTTCTGTGGCTGAGCAGCGATTCCAGCCGTGCACATCCATTTTTCACTTTCAGACTTAGGCATTACAGAAGTCACCAGGCCCCCCTTACTCCTGAGGCACAGGGAAACTTCTCACACCGCCCCATTGCTGCTTTAATGCCCGTCATTGTCATTGAGAGAGCTCATCCTCAAAGACACACAACACATCAGCTGTGCTGAAATCACGGGAGGTTTCCAGAGCAGAAACTCAAGCAGCAGTGAGAGAACCCCAGTCCTGAGCCCAAAGCTCCCTGTGCCACCCCTGTACCAGCCCTGCTCCGTGTGACTCAGGAGCTCTGGCAGTGCCAGGAGTGCCCAGGGCAGGCAGAGCCAGGGGACAGCACAGCTTTGCTTTGCCTCCTCGCTGCCATTCAAAGCTCATGGCAGGCTTGGTAGAATTGATGGATTTTGGAAAGTACAGCAGCACAGATTCTTTTTTCCCTTTGCCTTCCGGTTCCTGAGCTTGGCACCGAAAGTGAGTAGCCCCTCCTGTATTTCCTCCCTGGCTACAGGACACCTGGAAACACACAGGCTTTGAATCAAACCTGTGTGCACCTGGCTGGACAAGAGAAATCATTAAGAAAAAACCCGAGGAAACCTCCTAAGAGTCGGGAGGAAAACCCGAGAGCTGGCAGCACTGAAAGTGTTGTCTTTGCCCCTGTGGCAGCTGGTGCTGCTGGTTCTGTTTGTTTTCCTGGTCTCACACCTGGTTTGGGTTCTGTTCCCCTCCTCTTTTTGTGTCTATTCAGGGATCCACCGAGGACGAGCAGCACATGACTAAAGGCACCTCGTTAATCGAAAGCCAACACCACCATCTGCTGCACTGCCTGGAAAAAACAACCGTAAGTACCAGCACAGCCCTCCCACAGCCGGGGAGCTCTGAGGGGACCCTGTCACACCCCCTGCCAGGGCTGGCACTCGTTCTTGGCTCCCGAGAACAGTCTGCAATGGGTTAAATGCACTTCTACTTCATCGTCTTTAAAATAATGAAAAGAAATCCTGTGCAGAGGGATAAAGACGGGATTATCTGCTCCCCTCTGTCCCTGCACCTGTACAGAGCCAGCAGCAGCCTCTCAGTCTTCATCTGAACACAAATCAGTTTCAGCGAGGGGTTAGGGAGATCACAGAAATAAGAAGTTTCATTTTTGAAGTGTTCCTGAAAGAGACCCGAAGTGCATTTCCCCTGTGCTGTCAGTCATGCATCCCAGCCCATCACGGGTGCTGAGCAGCACCAAGGGACACTTCTGCTGCCTTGGGAGGAAGATGCTGCTGGGGACTCCAAAGCACAGCCTGGGCACCAGTGGGTAAATCACTTTTAGCCCTGGAGATGGCTCCGAGAGGATGAACTCTGCTCAAAGGTTGCACACATCTTTTCTCATCTCTGTCTGGTTGCAAGGGCAGGGGATTTATCCCAAAGCCACTCAGGCAGTTTGTACAGCCTTGACTTTTCTGTTGGCATCCTGCAAGGTGTTGGGAGCCCGAGTTTCATTTTGCATTGTTGACTGATTGTGTATGCAGAAGTCTTTGGGAACATTTCAGATATTTATTTGATACATATGTTTTGCTTCCAGGTTTATAGAAAAGGTTCTGCAGTAAAGGAACACATTATCTATACCATGATTCATTCTAGAGAGAATGAAGAGAGGTTAACACTTGAAATATTCATGCCTTTTTCTATCTGCATCCATCATCAAATGTACTTTTGATTTCTGACTTGCAAGGGTTTCTTTTAGACAAATCACCTTCACTTCCATAGTTTGGCTTGTGCTGGACTAGCACGCCTTAGGCCTCAGAGATACGCTGGAAGAAGCTGAGTAATTAATTACAGTGACCTGAGCCCCAGGAGCTCTAAAGGTCCCCGTGGCAAGGGCAGTGAACTGATTCTTCCTGTGTCAATGACTACTGGATTTGTTTTATAGAACTCATCTCGCCTTTATTTCAGTGTTACATTACCAGCAGATATTTCACAGCCTGACTCTTCAGTTTAAAACTTTCTGCCTAAAACCTTCAGTGCTATGACCCGTATTTCATGAAAACACTTTCATTTGAAAACTTGAACAAATTGGCAGAAGCAGAGCAAAGCTGACAGCCCTGCCTGCAGGCTCTGCCCTTCTGGAAAGGCTCAGAGAAATTCTGACTCGTGCAGGGGCAGGTGAGCAACTCTGGGTTTGCTCCATCACTCATGAGCTGAAGGAAGTGGCCGAAGTGTGCCCTAATCTGCAGTATGGTGCCCTAATTAGTGGGTGTGGAATCCTGGCCATGTTCCAAATGTTACTCTTTTTCAGCAAAGAATGGCAATAACAGTGATACTTGAATTTTGATTAAAACTCAGGAGAATCCGCACAACGGATTTTCCCCTCGTATTTTTCAGCCAGTTCTTACCATGGTGTAGCACCAAATCAGGCAGCAGGTTTGGATTCTGGCCTCGAATTGCCAGGCCAAAAAGTTCAATGGGTTTGTGTGGAGATCCTGTACTTCACATAATCTATTAAAACACCATGCAGCAGAAAACTTAAATGGCAGTAAAAGCATTTTTAAACACTGAAGAGTCATTTTGTGAGCGAGTTGCAGGAATGGAATGAGGAATGTATTATGGTTGCAAGCTTGTTTCAATGGGCAATTCACCTTTCCTGGAACCAGGCACAGGATTCTCCAAGTGCATTATTTATTGACCTGGTGTCTGGGCTGTCACTGGCTCACACTTCCAGCTGAGTGGCTGTGAATGGCTCACAAATCTGCTGGGTCAGATGACAAAGTAACCCTGGAGTACTTGGAGCTGCCACAACAGAGATTACTTTGTCATATTCCCACAGCAGATGGAGTTTGTTCAAACAAAAGGAGGTTTTTCCCCTCTCATTCCAACTCCCAGACTGAGTCTGGACATTCACATGCTGCATTTTCTCCAAGTGCTGAGTGCCTTGAACCCAGTCCTTCAGACCAAACCCTTCTTGTGTGTTTTCACAGAGTTTGATCAAACTCCACAATCAGTGGGTGACACCACATCAAAGCAATCCCAATCTGTGATTTGTCAATCAGCAGCTGGAACTTTGTTTGCCTTTGCCTTCGGCTCTCAAAAGGTCAAAGTAGCAAAGTTGTTCTGGGTTTTGTGCTGTTTCCATGAACAAAACACTCAAAAGCTGAACTGTCAGAAGGGCTCTGGTTGAGGACTCTGAGAGAAGGTGCTGTTGCCCATTCAAACTCGAGCTGGAATGCTGAGGCAGAGCTGGGACTAAACTTTGAATGCCGGAATGGACAATGAATTGTGTTTTTATCTTCTGTTGGCATGTTGTCCTGTAGGGATTGTCCTATCTTGTGGATGATCCCCTGTTATCTGTACGAACTTCCACCATCAAGGTATTTCCTTTTCAATTCGATCTGTTTTCTCTGTGGTCTCTGTGCCATGTCTGGACAGTGTTTGCTTATTCTCGTTCTGGCCTTGTCCTGGGGAGTTTGTGCACGTGGCTCCCCTTGGCTTTCCAGTGCTCTTGTTCCCTGTGAGAGTTGTTACCTGTTCCAGTCAGATCTGGTGGCTGCCTTCAGCATGGTTGCTTTTCTTTCCCACCTTTTCTGAAGCTGACAGGGACTGGATGAAGTCTGTTCTCTCTACCCGGGTGTTCATATCCACACTTATGAGTTTTTCCTTCCAGGATTTCTTGTTCCTTAGCACAAAAGCTCTTTATAGATTCACCTTTCTGAATTTCCTTCCCCCTGAACACTTCCCCTTCTCCACTGCCATGTTTATTCCTCCCAGCTCATGCACTGCAGGGATGCTTTGAACCCAACAGACAATGCAAACATTGAGTCCTATGGGCAGGAGATCATCCAAATAAAATACAATCCTGTCCCCAGGCATAAAGGAAAAGGAGCATGCACTCCTTTTGGGTTTCATGACCATGTGGCATTCCAGAACTTTTGAGACCATTCTGGAATCCAGACAAAAAATGAACAGAAATTGAAACCCAATGGATTTGAACCCAGCAGATTGACAATCTCAGACTGTGTGAGCAAGGCAGCAGTGATGCCCTCACACTTTGCTCAATCCAACACCTTCTCCTGTTTCCCTGCTGACACAGGAGAGCAAAATCTCCATGGTTGCAGTGAGGACAGTAATTTCTCTGTAAGATCTGCCTGTGCAGCCCTTTGCAGGCCCAGAGGCAGCGAGCATCTCCCACAGCGCAGGGGCTGCCACCCCAGGTCAGGGAGTGACACCTCTGCTTCTCCCCTGCAGAACCACGAGTTCATCGACGAGCAGCTGTTCGAGCAGAACTGCATGGAGAGCTCGATGCAGAACTACCCCTCGTCCCGGAGCCCTTCTCTGTCCAGCCACCAGGGGCTGACCACGTCCTGCTGCTCCCGGCGCAGCAAGAAAACCTCGCACCTGCCCAACTGCAGCGTTCCGGCCACGCGGCTGCGCAGCATGCAGGAGCTCAGCACCATCCACATCCAGTGCAGCGAGCAGCCCTCCCTCACCACCAGGTACAGACACACGCAGACACAGACACACCTGCAGCTGCAGGGAGGGTCCTGCTGGGCCATGGGGCTGCCAGGGCCCGGCCGTGGGGCTGGCAGGGCTGAGCCCAGCTGTGCCCAGCTGTGGGGCTGGCAGGGCTGAGCCCAGCTGTGGGGCTGGCAGGGCCGTGCCCAGCTGTGCCCAGCTGTGGGGCTGGCAGGGCTGAGCCCAGCTGTGCCCATCTGTGGGGCTGGCAGGGCCGTGCCCAGCTGTGCCCAGCTGTGGGGCTGGCAGGGCTAAGCCCAGCTGTGCCCAGCTGTGGGGCTGGCAGGGCTGAGCCCAGCTGTGCCCAGCTGTGGGGCTGGCAGGGCTGTGCCCAGCTGTTCTCAGCTGTGGGGCTGGCAGGGCTGTGCCCAGCTGTGGGGCTGGCAGGGCTAAGCCCAGCTGTGCCCAGCTGTGGGGCTGGCAGGGCTGTGCCCAGCTGTTCTCAGCTGTGGGGCTGGCAGGGCTGTGCCCAGCTGTGCCCAGCTGTGGGGCTGGCAGGGCTGTGCCCAGCTGTGCCCAGCTGTGGGGCTGGCAGGGCTGTGCCCAGCTGTGCCCAGCTGTGGGGCTGGCAGGGCTGTTCTCCGGCCAGGGGCAGAGGCTGGTGGCAGCATCATCTCCCTGCCAGTGATGGCCCCAGGGAAGTGGCTCCTGGCTGTCCTGGGAAGAACCAGATCAAAGCCAGACTCCAGTGCGGCTCACAGGGGGTATCAGGAAAGGTTCTTCCCCCAGAGGGTGGTGGGGCACCCCAGGGAATGGGCACGTTGGCAAAACCACCGGGCCAGCAGTGTCTGTCAGCCAGAGCTGCTGGAGAGCTCACCTGGTCCCCCTGGGACACTCCACTGGTTTTCATTGCTCAAAAGTCTAAATTGCCTCTCTAAGGATTCCTGGGAAGCAAGAGGAGTTTCACAATGGTGTCCCAGTAGCTGTAACCTAAAAAGCCATAAAGGGCACAGGTGAAGTGTCCCTTAACAGAAAATGTTTAAAATTTCATTTTATCCATAAATTGCTGAAAAGCAATCATTTATTCACCGTATAACTCCTGCAAATATTAAATTACTTTCTAAATCCCCCTCAGCCCATTAAGTTTTTTGTGCACCAGGGCTGGTTTTGAATGTCCCATTCCTCTTCTCCCCACTCCTATCACAGGATGTAGGAACTGAAACAGAGCTGCCTTTAGGGCAGCAAGCGATTACCTCATGCCAGAAGGGCATTTCAGAGCATGAATTATGAATGAATAAGCACAAAACAAGTCTCCAGCTATTTCAATTTCAATATGACAATATTTTAAGCCAGCACCTGAAGCAGTAATTCAGGGGACTGTCACTGTTCTGGGTGCTAAATCAGATGCAGGTGATATTTTAAATGTCACCACTTATTTCACTTGCTTACCAAACTGGGCAAGGATGGAGAGAGGAAAAAAGCTTTTCAGTTCTTTTTCATGTGGAATGCAATCAGCTGGGTGTACTGGTTCCCACTGGGAGAAGCAGCCAGCCCTGAGGCTGCCCCACTCTCGGGCTGTGCCCGAGGCACCCAGGGAGCAGAGTGGGTTCTGTTCCTGGATGTTTGAGAGATCAGAAAGGATCCTCTGGTGAGTCACCCTGAGATAACAACAGGCACAGCTTCCCAACTGGGAGCTTTGCACTTGTGCTGAAAATGAACATGTTGGGCTGGTAATAACAGCCTCCTGTAGCTGTGCAGATGCACAGAAATCAACCTATCATTTTCCCTCTGTAATTAATTATAGGATGCAATTGATGCAGATCTAATAAGAATGCTCCCAGCTGTCAGATCCTTGAAACAACTGCAGAGAGAAATAAAATAGAAAAGATCAAGGGACAGTGAATATGAAAGAGGTATTTGAAATGCAAGAAAGACAACATCTTTCTCAGAAAGAACTACCTGTGCTCTGAAAAGATGCAGTACACAGGACAGTGAATTTAGATGTGCTTTTAAGTAAACTAGAATTATGCAAGAAGGAAATGGAAACAGAACAATTCGACCCGTGAAAAGCTGTCTCCTAACCAGGGGGAACATTACCAGAGCTTGGTGTAATCTGTGTAGACATAAATGGTGCCTTGCAGGAACGGGGGGGACATTTAAGTGGAGTCTCTGAATATTTCAGCTGAATAAGGTCCTGATTAAGAACCACAGCCATTCCCATCCTTGCTGCTGCCTCATTTTGAGAAACAAGCCAAGCACTAAATTTGTTTTGTAGTCGTTCCAGCCTCAACATGAAATCAGATGATGGGCTGAGAGCGAACTGCAAAGCCGCCCAGATCACCACAGCCATCATCAGCATCCCCACGCCGCCGGCGCTGACCCCCGAGGGCGAGAGCAGACCCGGCCCGGGCAGCCCCGGCCACGCCACGAACGCTCCCAGCTCGGCCACTCCCAACATCGTCAAGGTCTCCGCCTTGTGAGCCGTGTCCGGGGGAGGGAGAGGCTGCAGGCACCGAGCCCCGCTCCCTCCGCACCTCCGCGCTCCTCTCGTGCTGCACCGGACGGGCCCGGCTGGCGTTTGTCACCCGCGGGGACAGCGGGGACCGCGGGCAGCTCCTGCACACACGGACCGAGCAGCAGGGGACAGGGAGCAAGGGCTGGGTGAGGAAAACCTGCCTGGAGAGCGATGGTGCCCTGGGACGGGGCTGGAGGCACCTGCAGAGGCTGGAGGGAGGAATCAGCACGGCAAAGCAGTCACTGAGCAAACGGAATTATAACACTGTGTATCGCAGCACCTTTTTAAAGGTTTTTAATGGATAATATTTATTCATGAGGAAATGACTGAAAAGGTGAAAAACAATGGTTTTTGTGAATTTTTTTTTTTCTTCATGGAGCAGAACCTTTAAACCAACCAAAATTTCACTTTTTTTTTCTTTTATAGGAAAAGATTTAGACACAAAGAAGCCCCCTGTCACAGCAGTCCCCTTCCATGGCTGTGTGTGTGTGGGTGGGTGTGCACAGAGCCACTCGAGGGCACAGTGGTGGCCAGCAGAGCCAGGTGTGCCAGCCCCTGTGCACACACACACACACACACACCTCTCCCACCCCAGATGCCATCCCCGATTTAGACGATTTTGTATCCGCCTTTTAAGTCAATACAGTGCAATTGCAAACAGTGTGTTTGTCTGCTAATTATTGTCTGTGGAAACATATTCGTGGAGAAAAACAAAAACAACGACAAAAAAAAAAAAAACAGGCTTTAGTAGAGTTTTAGTCCCACCTGGGTATCTGCTTTCTATTTTTGTTAAGACTTACTTGTAAGAGTGTGACTAGACTACAGTTCTGTATTTTTAAAAAGGAAAAAAAAAAAGTAGGATTCTTTTTTAATACTGTACACACAAATGGCAAAGGATGAAAGCACTGAACTCAACTGCATCGAGTGTTCCTGAGTCTAACAGAGGTTCCTGTAATGTATGCCCATGGTTTTTACGTTCTGGTTTCTCTATAGAAATTCCTTTGCTAGCACTGGACCATTGTATAACCCATTGTAAATAGTAGCCAAATGATGTCTGGATTTATACTTGATGAGAATTAACCCCAGAGCCAAATATCTTGCATGGACAGAGAGGTATTTGGCTTTTTCACAGTCTTAGGGCTCCAGTTGTCCCGTCCTTGGCTTCTGGGCTGTGTTGATTTTGGGGATAGACCAGGTGAGCAATTTCAGTTCTCCAGGCCCAGCACAGGATCTGCCTGAGAAGGGGGAGCAGGACTGGAGTTTGGAAAACATTTGCTAACGTGTGGTACAGACAGCATTTTCTATTCACTGTTCTTCACTCAGTTTGGGAACGGTCTAATCACGAACTAACAGCTAACCAAAAACTGGAGAACACTGTGTGGCACTGCCAGGGACCTCATCCTGTGGCTGAGCCCTGCTCAGTGCTGGCACCTCCTCCGAGACCTTCCTGGGAAGGGCTCATTGTGAGGAAACTCATGGACCTGAAACACATCCGAACCTTTTCCTGCCATTCTGCCTTCCTGGAGTCCCCTTTTACAGGGGGATCCATGAAGGGCAGAGTGAGGAACATCCCACCCTGTCTGGCTGATCCCCGTGCTCATGCACAAACCTCTCCAAGGCCAATGCACTGCCCCAACAGCCTGGAGGGGACAGGGAAAGGCATCCCATTCCTGTTCTGAGCAGTGATTTTGCCAACAGCAGACTGAAAAGAATGGCTCAAAGCGTGGTTGAGGCTGATTCAGCAAAGGGATGATGTTTTTTTTAACATCTGTCACAACCTCTCCCGATGTAATATTTATATGCACATATACACACACATATAACTAATTACAGACACATACGTGTACAGATAATTAATGCTGACTTACACATAGAGCTGGCACCCTGCTTTGGCAGCACTGCTGCTGTGAGTGAGTGAGTGATGGCTGCTGCATTAACTCAATACCCTCCTTAGAATCCTACAACATCCTAGGAATAGTAGGGCTATGGCTGAGCCTCCGGTAGCTGCACCAGCTTCTAGTCATTTATTCCAGTGCTGTAATATGTTACCCAAAACTATGTTTAGTCCTGTTTTAAAAGATTAAAATGCTCTGCCTTTTGCTGCTTCCTGTAGAAGGTTATACTGCAGTTAATCTTACCATTATTGAGGTTTTTTTCTCGATGTTTTAATTTATTTTTCGCTTTGTTTTCATTACCTGTCATCATCTGAGCACCCCTGCCCTTCTAGATCAGAGGCCTTGCTCTCCACCACTTGCCACCCTTGCAACCTCATCTCCACTGGCACAGAGTGAGGGTGAAATGCCCCCATGCTGACAGGGGACAGGAATACAAATTACAAAGAGTCAGGGATTCACATGGATTCTTGGTGCTGCCTTTCTTATTCCTGATTTAATGTGGAGTGCTGAACGAGGCACTTCCCATCTCTGTATCTGTAAATAGCCATCGTGGCAGCCCTTGTCCAAAGCACTGTTAGGGCTTTTCATTGCTGTCAATCCAACTTTCTGGAAAAGATAATAAAACATTCAATTTTAAGAGGTTTAAAAAAAGGAGGAAAGCCAGTTCCAGGAGTTTCTGGCTGGCTGCTTGGGCTCTGATTGCCAAGGCAGCCACAGCCTCTGTTCTGTTCCCCAAAGCAGGAATTGTTACCCCTGCTGGGGAGCCACGGCTGTGCCTCTGCCATGAACCGAGCAGGAGCTGCCCCACTGTGCTGTCAGCTCCTCAGCACAGGCTCTCAGAGGATACAAACACACAGAACGAAGGAAGTCTAAGCCTAGAGGAACAAGGCTGAAAGTATTTTTAATGGGGGCATTATCTCTCTTTATCCTCGGAAGTCGCCTGAGCAAAGCTTCTGAAAGCGCCTGGAACTGTGGAAAAGCTGGGTGCCCCCAGGAGAGAGCAGTGCACCCCCAGGAGCTGCAGGGACAGGGATTCCTCCCTGTGGGGACAGGACAGGGACCCGACCCTGCAGGGACAGGGATCCAACTCTGCAGGGACAGGACAAGGACCCATCCCAGAGGGACAGGACAGGGATCCATCCCCGCAGGGACAGGACAGGGATCCATCCCTGTGGGGACAGGACAGGGATCCATCCCCGCAGGGACAGGACAGGGATCCATCCCAGAGGGACAGGACAGGGATCCATCCCCGCAGGGACAGGACAGGGATCCATCCCCGTGGGGACAGGACAGGGATCCATCCCAGAGGGACAGGACAGGGATCCATCCCACAGGGACAAGACAGGGATCCATCCCAGAGGGACAGGGACAGGGATCCATCCCAGAGGGACAGGACAGGGATCCATCCCCACAGGACAGGACAGGGATCCATCCCAGAGGGACAGGACAGGGATCCATCCCTGCAGGGACAGGACAGGGATCCATCCCACAGGGACAGGACAGGGATCCATCCCACAGGGACAGGACAGGGATCCATCCCAGAGGGACAGGACAGGGATCCATCCCTGCAGGGACAGGACAGGGATCCATCCCCACAGGGACAGGACAGGGATCCATCCCACAGGGACAGGACAGGGATCCATCCCACAGGGACAAGACAGGGATCCATCCCAGAGGCACAGGATAGGGATCCATCCCTGTGGGGACAGGACAGGGATCCATCCCTGCAGGGACAGGACAGAGACCTAACCCTGCAGGGACAGGACAGGGACCTAACCCTGCAGGGGCAGGTCAGGGATCTATCTCTGCAGGGGCTGGCAGGAGCAGCAGAGCATTCCTGGGATGGGAATGGGGACAGGGACAGTGCACACAGCAGAGCAGGGAGCTGCCCTACAGCCCCTCCCTCCTGACCAAAGCGGGGCAGAACAGCTCCCCCGAACTTCAGAATCCTCAAACAGCACCGAGAGCAGGCTGAGCCACTCCTGAGAGCTGCTGAGGCAGAATTCACCTGTGGGACGTGGCTCATTCCCTGCAGTGCTCCCAGTGCTGCCCTGCCTTACCAGCACCCCAATGCCCATCCCTGACCCCACACGAAACCAGCACCTGGCACTGCCCTCCTGGCTGTCCCCAGAGCAGGGGCTGCCTCTGCTGGGTCCCTGTGCCAGGACAGCACCAGGACCAGGGGCAGGCCCTGGGGAGCAAAGCAGAACATCAGTGCTGTGCTGGCACTTCAGCTCAAAGCCTTCCCTCTCCTCTCATTCCTCGCGACTTTTTATAGTTTTAGAAAAGTTCCTTTAAAAGAGATAAAAACGGATTCTTTGTACAAAAAACAAGCGGAAGGGCATTATTTTTTCAGACTTTCCTAAAGCAATATTAAAAATATCAAAGGAGCAACTCCTTTTTCTGAGCATTTTATTTCCTTTCCAAAGCTTTTTCTGAAGGAAAAATATTTTCACAGATTTTCAGCCTATTCTATCAATAGATTCCCTCTCTTCTCACCTGGCATTCAGCTGCTAACAGGATTCACACCCAGCTGGCAGCAAATGATGAAAAATATCTTTCACACATAGGCTTTGACTTCCATCTACTCCTTCCAAAATCCATCTTTTGCTTTCATTTTCCTTAAAAATCTTAAGGACACCCCTAAAGAAGAGGCCAGAGATAACACATCTCGGTACACAAAAATCAAAGAATTAAACAGTTGAATCCATTCTCCACTAGTACAGGATCCTTCACTGTGATATGGCATTGCCTTTTCTAGACTAGACTTCAGATTCTCCAAGACCTCCCCCTTCTCCCCTGCAGGCTCATTCCAGAGTGACAAACCTCAATGGCAAGGATTCTTCCCCAGCTGTTCAGCCAGAATTCTTTCTGTATTTTTTTCCTCTCTTGCTGCCATTTATAGTCCCTTGCACCATTTATTCTCCTTTCCCCAAGAGAAATATAAAACTTTCTACACCAAATTATTATCCCAGAGACTGCTTTTATCTATCAAATAATTAACTTTGTTAAAAGTGAACAGGGGAAAAGACAACCTAAGTAACACACATGGCTTTAGTGTGGAATAAAGTTCATGGATAATTCAAATTACATCTTTTTTTAATTGGCCAGAAAGACTAAACTTAGTCAATGCCACTTGTTTAACCTAAACCTGTTGCTAATACACCTGTACCTCAACCCAGCATTTGTCATTCTAGTCTAGACAGCTTAAGGTGTGTGCATGAAAACCAGATTAATACCAGCTAAAGGATGCAAATTTCCTTCAGGATTTTGCTTTTTTAAGTAAAGAGGTTGCAAACATGTTACATCTTACATGTATTGTAAAGAAAATTCAGGTAATTAAAAATTACATTTAATTTATGTGTTGCAACATCTCTTGGACTTTGTTGTATTTTATCTGTTGGACAAAGGCAGAGTCACAGAGTCAGCACTTGTGGAGGGCTGGTGAATATCAGTAGCTTTGAACTGCAAACTCAATTCTGCTTTTAAAGTTAGATGAATAAAACACCTTTTCCATATCATTCACCCATCCGGTCTATCTCAGTATTTTGCTTTAAAACACTTCTTTTTCTCCAGTACCTGGAGCCAACTGCAGTAGATCCATGGGTTTAAAGTCCACGTTTTTAGGCTTTGTATTTGCCAAAAACGCTGTCCATGGCGATTTTCTCTTTCTAAAACTGTGAGAGCAAAGGGAAGGCAGGGAACATCAGGAGCTGAGCAGCAGCAGCCTGGGTTCTGCTCCTGATTTTCTGAGCAATCACTAAGTGACCTCGAAGAAGTCATTTCACCTCTCTGACAATTCTGCCATCTGTAGGAGTACTAGCACCTCCTCCTGCACTCAGTGGAGCTCAATTGATGCCACCCCAAAATGCCACAGGGAATTCTGGAGACAGAGTGCCAGAACTGCTGCTTCTGTTCAGGGAGCAAGACCTGTGCCAGAAACGCTACAGGTGGAACAAAAACCGGGTGACAAAGAGCTTGTGAAACTCCCTCGTTGTGTTCCCAGTCAGGTCTGTCCCTCTGTGTGTCCATGTGTCCCTCCCCACCCCCAGTTAAACCAGTGCTACCCCAGAGCCTGGGCTGGGGAAGGTCCCAGCCACACCCAGGGCTCTTCCCCACTGTTCAACCACAAGTGGGAGCTCCTAGTGGCTCCTCGGACCAACCAAGTCTCTGACAATGGTGTGATGGTCTATTTTTGATAAACTGGTAAGGCATTCCAATGCAATGGTGTTTTCTTTAGGAGTTCCATGTTATAAGAAGCTCTGAACCTTATGATTTTCTATTTTCGTACTTTAAATGGGCTTTGCTTTACAAATGTCAGAGGACAGATCCGAAATGTACTGGACACAACTGCAGGTAGCTTCATTTGAGAACAACTTTCTAGAAGAACCAAGTTTCCTGTTGTCTTCTTTTGGAATTGTAGTGCATATGTTGAAACTTGTATATCATTTACAGTATTGAGTCTTGTGCCACTGCTGTACCTGATGTATCCAAACCGGATTAAACAGAGTATGTGCCACAAATACCAACAGGGTATTGTCATTGCTTCTAAAAACCTTCTGGGAGGCTCTTTTGGAGAACTTTGGGTGTTGCATTTGAGTTGCATTTAAATACTAATTAACTCTTCCTTAAGCAATCATTAATGAAATCAGTGAGATGTCACAGCACAGCAATAATACAGATACTGACCTTCTCTTTGTGAATGTTAAAAGTTGCAAGAATTCATCTTGGAAACAAAATCACACTGTCCTGGCCTTTTCCAACTGTGCAAAGGGGAAACCCCTGCCTGGAGCCATTTGTGACACAGAGGAGTAAGGCAGGAGCAAAGTACAGAAAGAAAAACTTTCAGCATCAGTGCAGAGGCAAGCCAGGGTCAGCACCCGGAGCCAGCCAGCACTCCCCTCTTCTCCTGCTCCAGGACAGCTCTGTACAAGCCAAACAAATATCAACAACAAATATCAATTAGTTTTAGCACTAATAGGTAATTCCACTTCTAATTAAAGCTTTCCCATAAGTGTGGGAAGTCTGATATTGTTGCACCCAGAGGGACAGACCAATTATGATTGCAGCACATTTTCTACATAACTAAGTCCTCTACCACACAGCTTGCTGCACACCTCGCCATAGAAATGTTATTTATACAGTGTTAATTAACTGGATTTAAATTAGCAACACAGATTGAGATGCTCGTTGCACTCTGCCACTTCACTGGGATACAATCAGTGCCTGGTGCTCACCAAGAGAATTAGGGAAAACAGGATCATCACCAACTTTGCACAGACCATGGAGTCTCACAGGGCATTCAGCTCCACCCAACAGTCACTGGGAAGGCAAGGCAAGCAAGAGGGTGGGCAGGCCCTGGCACAGGGTGCCCACAGCAGCTGTGGCTGCCCCTGGATCCCTGGCAGTGCCCAAGGCCAGCATGTACATTCGGGCTTGGAGCAGCCTGGGACAGTGGAAGTGTCCCTGCCCAGGGCAGGGGGTGAAACAAGGTGAACTTTAAGGTCCCTTCCCACCCAAACTATTCTGGGATTCCATTAAATTCAACTGGGATTGCTTTGTGTTTTCTCCTGACACTTCTTACATGGAAGTGGCTGCCTTTCATAATCTTTGTTTACTTTGGATTGTAAAGATTCCAACTGAGCATCCAGCTGTCTTTCTTTTCTTTTATTAACAAATTGTAACACCATCACTGGACCTGTGTAAAACATTTACCAGACACAGCTGCTTATAAAAAGACACCATTTTTCTTCATCTCAAAAAACGTCTGTCTCTTGCCACTGTCCTTTAGTTGTCACAGACTCTGTCCAGTCTTGGTCCCAACCAGAAGCATCAGGCCATCAATCCCCATCTTTCAGCAGCTCCTGGAGATAGACTGAGTTGGCCTGGTAGGCGTTCATGCAGCTCAGGTGCCAGTAACTCCTGCTGTAATGAGACACTGCTGTGTAGTAGCTCTGCCAGGCATCGCAGTAACACTTCCAGTAGTCCTCATAACTCCAGCCCTCGTATGGAGCATCATCCCAGGGGCTGCAGGTCTGCTCCTCTTCAGTTCTGCTCGTGGCAGGACTGCAGAACTGATGGTTGTGGCTTTTTTTGTATTTAGTATTTTGTTTCAGGACTTTCTTTTTCACTTCATTTTGCCTTGGGATGTGCGGTCGCTCCTGAGGCTTCTCTGGTGTAGGACAGAAACCTGCAGGGTCCTGCTGTGCTGGAGACACAGCACCTGGGTCCTGGGTGTCTGAAAATGCCTCAAAGCAAGAGCTGTTGGCCCCACTGTTAAAGGAATCCCTGGAGCTGTCTGAGTCATCACTGTCAGCAGACACAGCCCCGTTTGCTGCTGTCCCTGGGTGATGTTCCATCTCTTCCCACTCCACATCCCCATTTCTGGGCAGCTCACCTCGCTCTCCTGGGCCTGAGTAACTCCTTAAAATCTCCACCTCTCTCTCTGACCCTTCTTTAATGAAATACTCATAGTCTTCAACAAAATCTGAGAAGCTCCAGGGACTGGTGAGTTGGTTTTTGAAAGAAGACAAGCATGGAATTTTGGGAAGATTTTTTTTTAAGGCCTCCTCATCTGGAGCCTGAGTGCTGTGCTGTCCATCCATCCTGGAGATGGGTTTGACTTGATCCCTCTGTTCTGTGCGACAGCTGGAACTTTGGGAGCTTCTACTATTTTTCTCTGCATTTGCAGGATTTGTGCACTTTTTTATCTGTTTTTGCTTCAGAGTCTTTTTTGGCCTTTCTACAGAAGATTTATCCCTTGGAAGATTAGAGGGAGGCTGAGCTATGTCTGAAAAGCCATTCTGGACAGGCTCCAGCACCGGCTGCTCTGGTTTAGGACACACAGTGTCCCAACTCACCACAGGAGCTGTAGGTATTGCAGGTTTAACTTCCACCTCCCCATCTTCAAACTGCTCCATCATCCCAGGAGGGATTGGCTCTGCACAGAACAGAAACAAGCAGCCACTCAGCCACTGCATCCTTCCCTCTGGAACTCACATGAGTACCCAAGTGAAGCTTCCCAAAACAGCATGTGAGACATCAAGTGAGGGCCACAAACCAACCCCTTCAATTCTTGGAAGAGTTTAAAAAGCCAGAACATTTCCTTCATAGAAGGCATCAAAGGCTGCTCAAGACAAACATCACTACATCACTTGTCAGGAGCTTGTCTTGTGAAGAACCTGAACTGAAAGCAAAGCAGCCTCAGCAGAGGAGCCACACATCAGCCTCCTGGTCTTGTCTGAAGCTCTGACCAACAGAAACCCACTAAGCCCAGCTGCATCCCCAGAACAGAGCCCACCTGGCAGAGGAAGGAGCTGCAGGTTGCACTTCTGAGCAATTTTCATCATGGTGTTCTCCTCCTCCCCGCGGCAGCAGTAGGTCACAGACAGCCCCAAGGTGCCTGTGAGACAGAGCAGAGTAAATTCCCAAGGAGAGCCAGCAGGGACAGCACAGCCAGCATGGTCAGCAGAGCTGCAGGGCCAGCAGGGCCAGCAGGACCAGCAGGGCCAGCAGAGCTGCAGGGCCAGCACAGCCAGCAGGGCCAGCAGAGCTGCAGGGCCAGCACAGCCAGCAGGGCCAGCAGAGCTGCAGTGCCAGCAGGGCCAGCAGGACCAGCAGAGCTGCAGGGCCAGCAGGGCCAGCACAGCCAGCAGGACCAGCACAGCCAGCAGGGCCAACATGGTCAGCAGAGCTGCAGGGTCAGCAGAGCCAGCAGGACCAGCAGAGCTGCAGTGCCAGCAGGGCCAGCAGAGCCAGCAGAGCCAGCAGGGCTGAGGGCCCAGGCTGTCCCTACCGAAGCGGCCGGCACGGCCGATGCGGTGCATGTAGGTCTCCCAGTCCAGGGGCACGTCCAGGTTGATGACCAGGTTGACCTTCTCAGCATCGATGCCACGAGATGTCTGCAGCAAGGGAGGAGCAGAAAAGGGCAGTGAAAGCTGAGTAACTCCACAGAGCTTGAAATAAACACAGGAGCACAGGGAGGCTGGAAGGGAGCACAGTGGGGCCATGTGGTCCAACCTCCCCAGAGTCACCCCCAGTGTGTCTGGCACTCACAGCACACAGCCCATAGAGCAGCTTTCAGCTGCAGAGCAATACACAAATTGAAAACTGTTTCTGAGCCAGATCACAGAATGGGTTGGGTTGGATGGGCCCTGGAAGTATGACCTCATTCCAGCCCCTGCCGTGGGCAGGCAGATGAGGAACAGGGGTGATTTCTAAGTCTCACAGCAAAAACAAGTCACAGTCCATGGTGCTTTGTCAGCACATTTATGTTCTCCCCAATTCCAAGCCAATCTAATCCTCTGAAGTACCTTTATGTGCAACACTCCTGCATGCTGTAAAATTTGCAGAGCAGTTAATAAATTTGAAATAGAATCTGTAAAAAGCTTTTTTGAAAGCAGTAAAAGCTCACCAAGTCTGTGGAAATCAGAACTCTGCAGTGGAATTGCTTTAATTTAGCCATGGCATCAAGTCGCTGATTCTGATTCATGTTTCCTAGGAAGATAAAAATTAGAAACAGGTTACATTCTTTATCTTTGTGCCCCTCACATTCTAGAAAACAGTGCTTTGTATCATCAGAAATAAGTTAGAAACTTCCTCAAACACCAGTTCCAAATGGATAAAGAAGGAACAAACAAAACAGGAAAACTCAGGTCACTCATTACAAAAATAATCCCTTTCCTTGTAGATTGATTCTTGAAAGACCTATGAGGATTCAAATGCTCTTCTCAGCCATTTAACCAGAGGCCATGCAAGGCAAGATTTAAGATTAATTTTCCTATTTTAGGTCAGAAAATTGTGAATGGATTTACCCGAAATGCACTCAGCAGGGAAGCCTCTGGATGTCAGTATTTCAGCCAGATGTTGAGCCCTGAGGGAACACACACAATGAAAACTGGAAATAAAACCACAGGTCTAACAAGCCCTGGGCAGTTCTTGGGCTTTTCTCTACAGGCAAGGACTGCATTGCCATATTTTCAGTATTTCACACTGCATTCCTCAGGCTGTATTTCACACCTGAAGTTTGCAGAGTGCTCTGAGACCTCACAGGTCTCACAAATGTATCCACATGCATGGAGATTGATCCATGGCTGGACATTACAGCACTGCTATCAAACAAGCTCTGTCCAGGTGTTATTTCAAACGTGTTACCTGCTGTGCAAATTTGAGAACACTAAGGCTTGGTTGAACGGAATCTTGCTGAACAACTCCTGCAGGTGCTGAGTTTTTTCCTCAAAGGTTTTATGTGGGAGGGGATGGGAATTCACAATTTTGTAGTACTGCTTCAGCCCTGAGCGAGAAACCAAAACAACAGATTAGGGGTTGCCATGAAAACAGGCACAGAGCTCTGCAAACATGTGGTAGTGCAGCTGAAGGGAAACTCCAAACAAAGACACACGTGAGAACCTCCAGAAGTTTTTTTTTTAAAAGGCTGAAACAGTTTTCAAATGCACGGACAAAGCAGAGAGTTCCATTTGTCACTGGTATTTTAAATACACAGAATCATCAACGGGTTTGGGTTGGAAATGCCTTCAAAGACCTTTCCATTCCATTTGAAGATTCACTACATCAACACTGGGAATCGATACCCATAAACTGAACAACTCGGAGTGGAAATTACGAAAAATCATGTTTGTAAAGGCACATGTTTTGGTTTCAGTGTCCTGCTCTCAATCTACTGCTAACAGTGTCCCTCCAGCTGCTTTGATCTGCTTACCCAGGAGGCTTGGGTCCGTGGGGTTCAGCCTCACAAACGTGGGCTCCCTCATGTACCTGGTGAGAGCAGCAGCCAGGGACTCGGGGTACGTGGCTGACACTGCCAGCATCTGCTTGTTGGCTGGCAGTGAGGAGTAGATCCAGCTGAGAGACAGAAACACGGGCATTAAGGACACAAATGTACCTGATCTGATGACACAGCACGAGGGAAGTGCTCTGCCTTACTTGATCTGCTCCTGGAAGCTGCCCTCCTCCAGCAGCTTGTCTGCCTCGTCCAGCACGAAGAGCCGCACGCTGCCCGTGCTCAGGTAGTCCAGCTCTATCAGCTGCTTGATGCGACCTGCAGGGCAGGGAAACCACAAACAACTCCAAAAACCTGAGCCGAAACATTCTAACCATGAACTTCTAGAGTGTTTGTGAATTCCCTCTGAGGCTGTGCCCCGTTAATGACAGCAAACACACCCACCCAGCATGCCAAAACCCCGCTCACTGCCCTGTGCAGGATCCCACGGGACCCAAACACAGCACAGCTGGTCCCTACCTGGGGAGCCCACGGCTATGTGGCACTTCTTCAGCCTGCTCCTGTCCTGGCTCAGGGGAGTGCCTCCAATGAACACGTGGCACTCCAAGCCTTCCATTTTTATCCCGATCGTCGTGATCACGGCGTGGATCTGCACAGCGATCTCCCTGGTGGGCGCCAGGATCAGGATCTGTGCGGAGCAGGGATTAAACAGGAAGCTCAGAGCCGCGGGATGGCGCTGACAGCTAAGCCCGGCGCGGTGGGGATTTCAACCGCGCTGTCTCACGGCCTCCGATGCCAAATCCCCCCAGAAATGAGCGATCCGCTCTCCCAAAGCAGCCCGGGGCCGCTCACCTGCGTGGCGGGGCTCTCCAGCAGCACGGCGTCCAGGGCGATGGTGGCGAACACGCAGGTCTTGCCGGTGCCGGACTTGGCCTGCACGATGAGATCTGCAAAGAGCGGCCGCGGGGTCAGAGCGGCCCCCGGTGAGAGCCCGGCCCCGCGCCCGGCCCCGCGCCCGGCCCGCCCGCTCACCCAGCCCGCAGCGCCCCAGCGGGATGGCCTTCAGCTGCACCGGCGACGGCCGATGGAACCCGGCGGCCTCCAGCCCCGCCAGCACCGGCGGCGACAGCAGGAGAGAGCCGAAGTCGGAGGGGCCGCCGGGCACCAGCACGTCCCGGGTGCGGAACCGGCCCTGCGCATCCCTGGGCGCCGCCATCTTGGCGGGGCGGAAAGCGGAAGTCTCGCGAGAGCAGCGCTGATCCCGCGCCGGGCGGGCAGGCGGTGCGGCCGCCAGGGGGCGCCGGGCGGGGGAAATGGCGGCGGCTCCGCCTCAGGGCGGCCCTGGAGCGGCCCCGGAGCAGCCCCGGGCGGGCACGGAACAAGCCCGGAACAAGCCCGGAACAAGCCCGGAACAAGCACGGAACAAGCACGGAACAGCCCGAATTCAGCCCTCAGTGCAGCTCCGGGCCCTGCACCGGCGGCCCAAAATGCCTCCCTGTGCCCGAGAGCGCTGTCCGAACGCTGGCAGCCCTGGGCCCGTGCCCCTCCCTGAGGAGAGCACACAGCTCACAGAGCACACGGTTTGTGAGCCGACAGAAAATTACTCACTACAAAAAATTATCAGCATAAAATTTAATCAACAAAGGGCAAATGTGTTTGTATGTGCGTTACTTACTACCCTCTGCAGAGCATTTACTGTAAATCGTGAGTGGGTTTATGAATATCAGCGTTTATTGTAGCGCTTCGGAGGCTCTGGACACGCAGCTTCCATTCATTGAAAGGGGATTTGGAAAATAAATCTCCACAGAGGCATCTACTGTACAAGCACATACACTGTGCCATTATTCATACAGTGCCGGGCAGCCTAAATGAATTTTAATGGCTTTGGTGTATCATGGGCTTGCTCACGCCTTTGAAATTCCTCATGTCTGTATTCCTGATGAGGGAGAAAAGTCTGTCAGAGTCTATTCAGTTATTTTTTATCGTGATGATATTTTCCTGTGAATAGCTGAGTACCGAGCACTTCACCCTGCAGGAAAAGGAGCAGTTCCAGTTTGGAGAGCTCCCCTCTATCCTGGGAGGCCGGGACTGTGCCCCAGAGCACAGGGAACAGGATCCATGGGCATTCTGCAGTATTCCAATTATTTTTTAATTTTTAAGTGGATGTTCTCATTGGTCCTCAAGGGGAAAGAGTCTCCAACATGAGATAATTGTCTCTGGATAAATCTGGGAAAGGAGACAGACAAAGACACCTGGACATAACAAACATTTGATTAAATAGAGCCTTTCATAACCCTTTTAAATTGATGTGATTTGAACAGACAAGAAAGAGCACTGAGGAGGGGCTGTTGCCAGGGGGGAAGGGCAGCGAGGAGGTGACACAACAGCCCCCCAGAGCCACTGCAGGAACTGCTCCCCTCTCTGTTTTTCTCACTTACTCCTTTTCTCCCAAGGTTTCATGCAAGTTGCGATACAACCAAGGAGACCTGGAGACAGACATTATTCTCTGTGGTGCATTAATGAGACATTCAGACACTTCACTGTCATTCACAAAGATGCTGCTGTTTGTAGTTATTTAATTTTCCCTCAGATGTTCAGTGCAGACAGACTCCAAACCGTCTCCCTGTGTGTGAGACACCCTTGGCAGGTTTGCTGTCCCTCTCCCGCTGCTTTTGGCCCTGACCGAGGGACTTGTGCCACATTTCAGCTCCTGCAGTCGATCCCATGAGGGGTTTTGTTCGAGCCCTGATTCCCGCAGTAAATCTTACCTGCTCCTGCTCCTCACCTTGCTGTGAGCTCTGTGTCAGGGCTCTGCTGTGCCAGGAGTCACAGCACAAACAGGAATCTCTGCCCCTCAGGCCTTGCTTTACCCCAGTGGAGCGCTGAATTCCCGCTGTGGACGTGCCCATGTCAGCCCCGCCAAGAGGAATCTGCAGCTTTGCCATGACATGGCTTGGCTTTTGCTTGCACCAAGAGCCAAAGGAAGTACTTCTGCTCAGAGCAGCCTTTGGAAATCTTGACATTTAATCGGAATACTCTGCAGGCAGAGTAGGTCCTGGGAAAGGATTTAGGTTAGTAAAAGAAGCAGATGAGACATCCATCCTTCAGAGCTGGAGTATAACTAGAATAAAAGGTTCTTTTGAAGGGATGTAAACTCTCTAGCTTGGGGTCATAAAAATCCTCAAGGTTTGAGGATGTAGAAAAGCCCTGCTAGGGAAAATTCTTCCTCCCCCACACACTGAGAGCAGGTTTTATTCCTCCAAGAAGGTGCTCACCACATTTTTGTCCCTGTTACAAAGTGCACATTATTTGATTTTAATTCCACGGCGGACTCATTTTCCTCTGAATCAGTTTATCAGTGGATCAGCTTTAGATAAATGATGTCCTAAGACACCTCTGAGTGATGCTGCTGATGCTCAAGGTCAGGTTCTCACTATTTCAGAGTATTTCAGCCTAACACCTGCAATACCAGGACTTAGTACCTGTATTAAATAATTACCACAGATTTATTTATCTCCTCCTTCTGTTATAATTTTACTCTTCATTTCCAACACTTAAATCCTTGTTGTGACTCTTTGAAATACTGAGGTAAAGTGCTCATGGATAATTTGCATTGGCTGCCAGAACTGTTGGGTTGTTTCTATTTTAAGAATATATTCATTATAGATTTGGACATTGCTACTGCAAACAGGCACCAGCCTTGTCTTATTCCTTTGCCTTCAAAGGATCTGTCTTTCAGATCTGCCAAGACATGGAATTATTCAGAGCAAATCTGGTTTATATAATATTTGTAGAATATTTTGAAAGTGAGATAATCTCATCCTCCTCACCCAGATGTTTTCAGATTAGGACAGGGAAGTCTCTCTGTTCTCCGCAGCACGTGTGAGTCACTCTTTGGAGTGTGGGACGTGTTTGTGTTTACAGTGCCATGGAAACTGTGTTTGTTCTCTGTACAGTAGGGCCCAGGCCAGTGAAAGGGCCATTGATCCCAACAGAGACAGTGACTGCATATTCACCACCGAAAATTGACTCCGAGCACCCTGCACATTCACTTTTCCTCTGGAAAAAAAAGCTGCATGGCAAGTTCCCAAGGAGCAGCAAGTCTTGGGAGCAGCAGAATCTTCTCCATTGCTTCAGTAACTGACAAAGGCGTGGGCTTTTCCCAGCAAATCTGGTGCGTGGAGTTGTCACAAATAATGATGATGATGATGAGGGGGATGGTGATGCCTTACATCCATCTAAGGCTCATTTCAGTGCCCTCCTGTGGAATGGATTTGGTTCCTTGTCAGGCACATTCTTCACAAGGATCATGGAGAACTCCTCGGATTTCAGATGGAATCTCAAGTCCACTCCTGTGGGGGAGTCAGCACAGGCACGTGCAGGGCTGCAGCTGCAGATAAAAGCAAGCAGAGCTAAGGGATCGGGTCAGAGCAGCTATTTCAGCTCTGCAGTGAGAAATGCAAGCGTTTCACTGTTGTTTTCCTCCAGATAAATAAACATCATCCTGTTTTAATCTTAGATACCAAGATTTGCTAAATTATTTTTTCAGCTCGTATGAGCAGGATCTAGGTCACGGAAATGCAGTGAGCCGAGATGAAATGCAATAGTTGTTGAGCACAAGACAGCACAGTGGCTGCACAAGGAGCTGCCCTGGTACTCACTCCTGGCACTCCAGTGCAGGCACAGTTATGTCAGAAGCTGCAATTTGGTTGCAGCAGAGTTAAATGTTTTTATTTTGAGGATTGGGCACAGCGAGGCTGGGGCATGTCGGAACTTTATAAAGGCTGCAAGTGCAGAGACTCTGTGCACTAATTTAGACTTAATAGAAGAAATGGTCAGATTTTTCAGGGGTATTTTATCTCTTTATGCACAAATATAAAACCAGACAAAGTTCTGACCTTCTATCCTTACCTATCGTGCCTGGGTGTTTCTGCCCCGGTGGGTTTAAACTAGGATGGATGCAATTCAGGTCACGCTGCAGCTGAAGTGGGAGGAAATTCTGAAAGGTTTGTCGTCAGCGTGCAAGAAAGTCGAAAGGAAAGAAAATCCAGAGATAACCACGCTTGTTAGTTCAGCAAAGAACAGTCACGTGGGAGCCTGGAGAAACCAGATCAATGAACTGAAAGACAACAAATGAGATGAGCCTTCAGCTGTGAAGGGATGGATGTTTCCTCAATCAGGAAGGAACGAGGCAGTTCATAGAAGTGGAATACTCCACTCTGAAGGAGTATTCTAATTTTTGCCCAAGGATCTCAGTTTTTCTTTTTATCCTGAAATAAACCATGTAGCTTTCTGCTTGGGGGTGTTTTATTCTTGGCTCTGTATTTTCTCAGAGATCTGATTTTCCACTGCACTGCACCATCTGCTCATGGTTTACACCACGACTGCACAAGGAGTGCAGGGCCTGGCATGAGGTGTCGGTGCTGCTTTGAACCAGTTGTCTACACGCGAGAGAAAAATGCTGCTTACTAAGGAAATCCTACTGAGAAAATATTTCAGATTTTTCTCTTCTCTTGCAAGTTCCCAGGAGTTCGGAACACATGAATATTCTGGTCTTTTCTTTATTCTGTGCTCATGAGCTCCTTTATCAGTCTCCTGGGACAGGAGCAGCCCCGGAGGCTGGAAAATGGATCAAAAAGATGTCCTTAGCAGAAGCCAAACAGAGCCTAGAAACTCTTCCTGTTCATCTACCAGAAGATCACAGGGTTTGGTGTCTTGCAAGAGGCACAGGAGTTTGCAGCATCTGCCACTTGCCTTGTACACGTGCAGGTGGCCTCCTGAATCCTTGCCATGCGCTGAAGGCAAAACATTGTGTAAGTTCAATTTGATCCTTCTAATACCCACGGGTATCACTGATATCTCTGTACTGCAATAGCCAAATGTGAAAGGATCAGTTCAGTTCAGGAGTGCTGCAGTGAACACAGACCTGGGTGCTGAGCTGGCCCTTGTGGCCCGTGCCTGGGACACTGCAGAGGCCTGGGAGCTCAGCTCAGTCCCTGTGCCTCCCTAACTGCCCCAGCCGGGCATTCCAGCTCTGGGCTCCACGTGGGGCCAGCCCAGCCTTCTGATGTGCCACTCCTGCCTGGCTCTTCAACCTGCCATATGCTTGGATAGGCTCTGGACATCCACACCCGACCCTGGCCCGTGGGGAATGGCCAGCTGGCCAACAAATCCTGCCAGATTTCAGGGAAAAATCATAGCTGGGCTAGCTGACTTAGACTGTGCGAGAGGCTTGAGACTGGCAAGCACCCACTCACATCATGGCATAGCCTGTTGGAAGAGATTCACTTTTGATAAGGTAATTTCTTTAATAAATTAATGTTTACTGCCCGGCGTTCTACAGAGCCTCAAAGAGAGATGCTGTTCCCATGCTTAACAGATGGGAAACGGGAACGCTGAAATGAGGGAAGAGACAGGAAATTCTGACCCATAATAAAAGAGATGCTGGAAGGATCAATAAACATTAACTCTGGAGTGTTTGCCAAACATATGTGAAAGGGCAGATTGCAAATTTCCCATTTCAACTGGATTTTGACACAAAGGTCAGCTTTCAAAAACACCAAAACTGATTTCTATAAACAAACAAGCAAACAAACAAAAATCTATTACTGTCTATAAAAAATGTTCTCCTCAAAAAAAAAACCCAAAAAAAAAACCAAAAAAAAAACCTGGAGAGGCAAAAATTTTAGCCAGTCTTTGTCAAATTTATGGGAAAAAACAATTAATTACGTTTTTAATCCCAGATTTGAAAATACAAAGTAGTTATTTCTCCTATCAAGTTCTTTAGCATTGCAGAACGACTCAGACAAACCTTGTTAAATTATCACAGGGGACTCAGCATTTATCATCTTAACAACACATTTTGCAAATAAGATGAGAATAATATTTCTGAGAAACAATCAAAACTTCAGACCCTTTCAAATTCAGCGCAGTTACTAAGTCTGATGATCCAAAAGTGTTTGTACTGTTTTCCCGGCTCGCCTGTCCATCTGTTTGGTGTCCTGTGGTGACAAGCAATATAAGAGGTTGTTGATCTGAGATAAAAGAATCCTGGTTTTAGAGGGGCTGATCCGTGGCTCCGACATCCCCCGCAGATCCCGGAGCGTTCCAGGTGCTGCTTGGTGCGCAAACTCCGCGGGCAGAAACAGCGCCCGTGGAACAGCGAGGGGAAAGTGTTCTGAAAATAAACCCCGCTGAAGCACTTTCAAACACCTGTCTCTCGCAGCTCTCGGACACGTGCTGTGCCTGACAAAGGGCGCTCGGACAGCACGGGCCCGGCCAGGCTCAGAGCCTGTGTCCCTGTCCCCTCCCAGGGACCGCCACATCCCCCGCGAGCCCCTGGCCGCCACCCAGCCCGCGGGGAGGACAAAACGGGGACACCGCAACCGCGTGGCTTTGCAATTTCTCCTGATTAAGGCCATGTAGGTTAATCCGTGCTTTTGGTGGGGTGGTCCGCGTCTGCGGAGCAACGTGCAGAGTGCGGAGCACAACAAACTACAGCGCCCAACTTCGGCCGGGAGCGCGGCCCGTTCCGCGCGGGCGGAGCGCAGCGCAGCGCTGGGCTGGCTCTGCAGGAGCGCCCGCCGCTTCCAGCAGGGCTGCACACGCCGGGGCCGGGCGGGGGGATGCGGCTGCCCCCGCCCCGCCGCCCGCACACGCGGCCCCGCCGCCGCCGCGCTGCCCGGCCGCGCCCGCTGCGCGCCTGCCCCGCGCCCTGCCCCGCCGGCTGCCACCGCCCCCCGGAGCCGCCCCCCGGACAGCCCTCGGACAGCCTCCGGACAGTTCCCGGACAGCCCCCGGACACCGGACAGCCCCCCGGACGGCCCCCCTGCCCTCCCCTCCCGCGGCGGGGCCGCGCCGAGCCGGGCCATGGAGCAGCACCTGCGGCGCCTGCGGCAGGAGCTGGTAAGGGCTGGGGGTCGGGGGCGCTCCCGCGGGGCTGCGCGGCGGGGGCGGCTTGGACACGGCCCGGGGGGGATCGGGGGTCCCTCTGCTCTGACGGGGGCAGGTCCCGGTTATGGGTCGGGGGTCCCTCCGCTCTGACCGGGGGCAGGGGCTGGTCCCAGTTATGGGTACGGGGTCCCGCCGCTGCCATCCCCGTGGGCAGGGGCTGGTCCCGGTTATGGGTCGGGGGTCTCGCCGCTCCCATCCCCGTGGGCAGGGGCAGGTCCCGGTTATGGGTCGGGGGTCTCGCCGCTCCCATCCCCGTGGGCAGGGGCAGGTCCCGGTCAGCGGCGGCCGCTCGGGGTCCGTCCGTCTATCGGAGAGAAGCCGCGGCGGGGGCGTGCGGGGGCTGTAGGGACGAGCTGCCAGCACAGGTCAGAAATCAGAGAAGCAGCCACAGAGCTGGGTAGGAACAACTTTCTGGGAATCAAAAGGCTGTAAAGGGAGCGCGTTGGTACCTCCGATGCGCTGTGAAAATACTTCTTTAATAGGAAAGCCTTTGTCAGGAACGAGTGGTGTTTTCGCCCTCCTGCCGCTCCTCAGGGGTAACCTCACTCCCGGGGCTTGCTGGGGCTTGTTCACCAGCCCGAAGGTATTGCTGGTGCTCTAGGGCTGCCTGGGGTGGCTTGGGAGCAGGAACTGATACTTCCCAAAATAGGGTTCCAGTGGGTCTGGCTCGGAGTCTGCGTTATCCTGATAAATAGATAATGAGAACAAAAGGGAAAGACAAGGCAGAGCAAGAACGGGTGGGTGAAGTTTCTGAATGCGAAAAGCTCCCGGTTTGGACTGGAAAGGATGTTGATTTCAGCTGGGTTTGAGCTCCCTGGAGCTCTGTACAGAGCCTGCAGTGCAGGAAGCATTCCGTGTGTAACACCACAGTCCCTGCGGGGCAGGCAAAGTTCCAGCTGCGCCCAGGGCAGGACCGGGGCTGGAGAGCCCCGTGCTCCTCCAGATCCCCGTGTCTTGTGAAACACGGGCTGGGCCAGTGGCCTTTCACTCGGAATAAGCGTGGCAGCAGTGACATTTAACCTGCTGGCGTTCCCAGTGTTTCCCCAGCAAACGCAGGAGGTGAAAGACAAACTAAAACAAAGGAAAATGGGAGTAACTGGTGTGCTGTACACCGAGTGTGATGAATGAAATGCAAACTACAAACTGGGACGTGCACAGAGTAATGTGAGAGCTCTTGAAAGTCTGACTGAGCTGGAAGCTGAGATGGGAGAAGGAATAACTTCCAGAAGAGCATCCTAAGAATAAGGTTCCTAAATCAGTGTTTTGTCCTCTTAACCAAATTTGTTTTGTTATCTGAGCAATATTTTTGTAGAGGGGCCTAAACATTGCACCTTTGAGTCTAAAACGTTTGTTTGTAGTGCAAAATATAACTTCTGAAGAGTCAATATATTCAACAGAAAGGCAGATCCCTCACACTTACTGTGAAAGCCAGAAAAAAAATACTTTAAGTGAGAAAATGATGGCTTTGTTCAGCCCTTGCTGTAATGCTGGAATAGATTTTTTCAATTGTAAAAATGCAACAATTTTTATTATATTAATAAACCTTGACTTAGGCTGGCATAAATCTGTGTATGTGCTTGGCTTAAAAACCAGGGAAGGGGCAGTTGTCACCTTCAGCTGGACGAGCTGTGACTCGACTGAGAGCAGCCTGGATCTCCATACGTTTGGTTTTCACCAGTCACATTTGTTCCCCCTCCCACCGCCTGGGTTTTGTTATTTAGACTTAAAAACTTCCTTTCACACGAGTTCCCCGGGGGCCTGAGTGCAGTTGTGAGTGGGGGGGATGCAGCTGGACAGAGCTGGAGTCCCCTCCTTCAGCCTGGAGTCCCCTCCTTCAGCCTCCCTGCAGCCTGAGCGAGCTGCAGGCTGGAGTGAAAGTGGGAACTGGAGCAATTAGAACATCCATCAGTGGTATACTGTGCAATAGCAGGTTCTGAAAGTCAGTTCTGTCCCCACAGCCTGGAATTCAAACAGATGAATGTTTCTGTGAAGAGCAGCGAGCCCCTCGAGGCCAGCTGGGCCCATCTGCAGCACGGGCAGCGGGACCTGGGCTCAGGAGCTGCTGCTCTGCCTCTGCCTCACTGCTTTGGGATGCTCCAGAGCCAGGGGTCAGTGTGGGAGTGACTCGGCCACATGGAGCCACCCACGTGGGCAGAGGGGAGTCTGGCCCAGGGGCATCCCCGTGGGTTTAGTGGCATCCTGGGCTGTGCTGTGTCCAGGGCAGCTCTGCTGTGCAGGGAGGTTCTGCAGAAGTTCCCTCCATGAGGAGCCAGGCTTGCTGGGGCTGCTCAGTGTCACATGGCAAGGTTAGAGACTGTCCCACTAGCAGAAGTTTAGTTTGTCTCAGTGAAGACAGCCTCTGGTTTGGGAAACCAGACTTTTGGCCAGTTTTGAGGAGGGGATTTTCTCGAGAAATAGCGGATGTTGGCCCAGCTCCCAGTTCCCAAGTAAAGGTTATCTTCCAGTGCAACTCAATCCCCCACCAGCGTGAGACAGTAGGATTCCAGCTCTGCTTTTGCTTTCCCTTGCTTTGTTTATTAAAAACATATTTAAATGCTGGTGTGCGTGGCTGGGGCTGCTGGAGAGCCTTCACGTGTCACCCGTGCCCTGAGAGCCCAGCAAGCTGTGCCACACAAGTCACCGAGCAGCGAGCTTGGGCATGCTTACCCTGCTCTTCTGCTTTTCCCATTTCCTCTGGGAAAGCTCTGCCAGGGCTCCCGAGAATGAATCTGACCCCTTTCAGTCACTGAGAGAGAGATCTCCTATTCCAGTCGCATGTTTTCCATTGTAAGCTGATCGTTGCTGGCATGTGTGGTGTCCCTTTGATTGGAATTCATTCAGAAGCTTCCACATGCAAATGCTGCGCGGGCAGGAGAGCCTCAGCTGACACAGCCATTCATCCCAGCTGGAATGGGAGCAGGCAGCTCTGCTGGGCTGGGATCCCCATCCCTGCCTGACACCGACACTGCAGAGCTGTGCCAGCTCTTTGCACCTCATCCCCAGCTGCAGGAAATACTTAAGACCTTGTTCTGCTCCGGGAAGCCCCTGGAGATTTATGGATGCAGTGTGGCTTGTGGGAACGTGCGGTGCTGGCTTGTGGGTCTGGTGATGGAATAAGCTGTGCTTCTGCACTCCTGTCACCAGCCCTTGCAGTGGCAGTTGTGAAATGTGCCCCAGAGCTTGGGAATCTGCCATTCACGCAGTTAATCCCGATCCTCAAAGCCCTTTTGACTGCATCGGCTGCATTTGGGATCTGCAGATGTTGTCCTGAGGCACAGCAGAGCTATGCCCACTGCCCAGATCATAGAACATCCAGAGGCACAGCAGAGCTGTGCCCACTCCCTGAGTCACAGAGCATCCTGAGGTACAGTTCCCCAAGTCACAGAACAGTATCTCAGCTGAAAGATCAGATCTAACAGGAATTGTCTTGCTGAGGGATGAGCAGAGAGGAGTTTCATTCCCGTGCCTCACTCTGCACATGGCAGTGCCTCCCTGCACTCTGACACTAGGACAGTTTGCACTGATGTGCACCAACATCACACATGTTCCGTGGGATGGGGGCTTGGGGCTCACCTGCAGTTGGAGTAAATCATTTTTTCTGTCTGGGGACTGGTGAGTCCATGGGGCAGCTTTGTCTGGCACGCTGGGTTTGTGTGGCTGTAACAGGCAAGGGGGCACAGCCACGTTAGCTGTGCTTGTAACTTTACTTGGCGTGTTTCGGTATTTCAGATGAATCCAGGATATATCTGGGGTTTCTGCTGCTTTCTTCTAGGAGGAAAAGTATTTAAGTCACTGCTCTGACTTGAACTTTTAAGTTCTCCCTGCACATTTGTCATAAATGCATGGAATTACTGAGTTTGATAGAGTCTGACTCCCTTCTTCCATTAATTTATGTCCTGATAGACAATGTGTCTTGCTATGAATATCCTGCAGGAATAGAACATTCGGTCTGAGTGAGAAATAGAGCCAATTAATTTCACTCTTTGTCTCACCCTGGGTCCTATTCCGGTAACTGTGTCACGCTCCGAGAGGATCTGCTGTGCTTTCATTGCTGCTCTCTCGGGAGGGCAGCTCGGGTGCTTTGCAGCTTGGGAGGCACAAATCACAGCCCTGAGGGTCCGGTGTCACTGCTGCAACTCCAGCAGGTGGGAACAGCTCCATTTGTGTCCCTGCTGATGCAGGGGTCTCTTTTTGGGTGATGTTACCCCTGGCTGCTGGAGGCAGTGCCAGAAGGTTGGGTGGTTGTCGCAGGATCTCGTTCCTTGGTGTTCCTGAGGGGAAGGTGCAAAGGAGTGACTTGGCAGCAGATGTCCTGTCACACAGAACTGGGGAGAAGAGGCAGTCACAGGCTTTGTCCTCTGGGCTATTTCCAGAGCAGTGTTCTAGAGAGGAGGATGGATTTTTTCAGACTCCCAGCCTCACATAATCAGGGATGTTAAAGAGCAGATTCCCAGGGAAGCAGGTCTGGGCTGAACACTGACACTTTTAATCATCATCTTCAGTGGCCAGTCTGTCCATCGAGGCCTGTGGTCTCTCTTATCCTTGGGTTGTCAGTAAAAGTCTGAAGACTGGAGTTATTTTGGTCCAGGTTGAGAATTGATTTTTCTGATTTGCCTTTAAACATAACATGTGATTGGGAAGAACAGAACAATATCCTTGCAGGGGGAAGGAAGGTGGATGAGGAAGGTGATGTGAACCATGTCTTTCATGGTTAACATCTGTGTAGAATCTATTGAAATTGTTGTGAGGGAGAGTCTTTGGTTCAGTTTCAGCATCCTTCCTCTTTCAGATAAACTGTGAGCTCACAGCTGACATCCTCATGCACACCTAAAATACCCCGGGAAGACAAGAGGTAAAAGAGAGACTTGAAATTATTGTGATAAAACCCACGGACTGAGTGACAATTGCAGGCCTTTGGCATCCTCCAAGGGAAAGAAAAGAAAGGTGGAACGTGGGTCTGGAGAGCAGCTCTGTGTGAGCTGTGCAGCAGGGGCTGTGCCCAGCCACAACTGCAGGCTTGGCGGAGATTAATCCAGTTAGTGACCCAAAGGAAAACACAGAAACAATATGAGCAGCTCAGCAGTTCTAAAATAATTTTGATCTCTATTATGTCATCTGCTTTAAATACCAATTGTTTGTTGCGGGGTCTGTTGCCCATCAGAACTATTATTGAGAGCTATTTGCCATTTGTTCTTTCCTGTCCTCTTAGCAATAACTTCCTCCCTTTGCATTTCTTTTACCTAAGAGCTGGACATCTGTCTTCCTCCTCGTTGTGACAAACACACTCAGGACTCTTCTTCCCAGCCCTGTGCTCAGCTGAAAGCCGGGGGTGTTGCTGGGCTTTTCCTTTCCATCAACATCACAAAGCTGAGGGCAGGCAGGTGTGTGGATGGGCTGGGAATGCAGACAGCTCTGGCTCCAGGAGATTGATTGGAACTGGATTCTGAGAGCTCAGGAAAGGGAGATGTTAACAGATAAACATCAGTTCCCAAAGTGCTGGGAAAAGTTATTTACCTGGGAAGTGGGAAGTAACAAGGAAAATCTCCCTTGTTTGTAGATCTCCAGTGTTTGAGGCTGAATTTGATGAGATGCCAGTAACTGCTGGAGGAGGTTCCTTGGGACGGGCTCTGCTCGTGCTGTGTAAATCAGTGGTGGGAGATCACTGATTTACCAACTGTGTCAAGCAATTGTGGGTTATCTTTGGGGAGTGAGGAGATAGTGGAATGGGTGCCTTCCAAAGCATTGGTGCCTTTTGCACATTCCCAGTGCAAGAAGTCCTCCATACTGAACTCTGACAGTTCTTTCTTTGATTCCACCCCATGTTGAATATCCCCTGATGATCATTTGGAAGTGGAATTTTGAATTTTGCACTTCAGTTTTCAGTGCTTGGGGTGTCTGTGGTTTGAATGAGCTTTGGTCAGGAGGAGCACCGAGGCAGAGCTGCCTGGGTCACACCTGCACACCTGGGTCACACCTGGGGGACTGAGCCAGGCAACGCCTCAGTGCTGCAGGAAGGAACCTCTCCCATCACACACCAGTCCCAGGCACTGAAGGGGAACACTCAGCCCTGTGAGTGCTTGTCTTGCTTTAAAAGGCATGAGTTGGCTTGTGCAGAATTAGACATGAAATTTCTTGTGCCAATTTTTAGGGATTGCAAAAGTTTCAGGAATAATGAGATCCAATTTGAGGCATCTGATTTTTAGCTGGTTTATAGAGATAGATTTGGATATCTGCAAGTTGTCATGGTTCTAAGAGGGCTTTTTTTGGAAGCATAGAAGCCAAACAACCACTTCTATTGAAGGGCAGAGTGTCTCAGATTAGACACCCAGGGGCCCTGGAGATGCTGATGGATTTGTGCACCTTGAGCAGAGCAGCCTGAGCCAGAGGGGAGGGCAGGGTCTGAGCAGAGCCAAGTCTGGCAGTGCTGCTGCCCCTGTGCTCTGCTCCTCAGCCCCATTGACCCCACACAGTTTGGGATCCGCAGCTCACAGAGGCACCAGCAGAGCATCTCTGGATTCCCAGCTTACACAATGGCCCTTGCACACCCCCAGCAGGGCAGGGGCTCTCCAGGGCTCGTTCAGGCTCTGGGGTTCTGTGTCACATCCACGCTCTGCTTGGAATCCTCTGCACTTCATCACAAACCTGAGTTCCTTCTGCATGAAGTGTGTGACCAAGGGCCAGTGAGGCTGCAAGGGCTGTCCTTTCAGCCTGGAGTTCCCATCACCTCCAGCAGTGCATCCATTTGATTTCCAGCCCAATCTGCTGAATTATTTGCAGAATCCCTTTTTCTTCTCGCAGCCTGGGTAGTTCAGTCCTGACCCTCTGCCAGGGAGGTGATCTCTCTTCTCTGGGACATTGTTCCTTTTCTGGAGAGTCTCACAGAAGCCAGTCTGAACTTGGGAGAACTGAGATCTTGGCAAAAAGGAGAGGCTGGCAGTTAGACACTGGCGAAGGTTTATTTTCCCTCCAGAATTTTCTTTCCAAGGTGAGTACTCTTAATTGCAGGTGGATGGAATCCAAGCCCCGCGGGCTGTTTGGTCACCAGGCAGTGACTTCACTTTGGGCTGGGCTTCCCTCACTTCCCAGTTCTGTAAGAGACTGAGCAGATCCCATGAAGAGCAAAAGATAAAGTAGAGGGGGTTCGTTTGCTTCATTTTTTAACTTGCACAACCCGAAATTACAGCAGCATTTGCCAGCAGAGTTACAAAGCCTCAGGATGTTGAAAACTGTCGCTGCTGGTGGGATTCACATTGCCAGAGGGACACTGAGGCTGCAGGGTGGGATTCATCCCATCCAGGGCAGCCCACTGGAGCAGGACAGAGCCCAAAGCCTCCTCTCCTGTGAGGAGCAGCTCAGCCTGGGCACCCACATCTCGGTCATTCACAGGAGAGGGTTTCCAGAGAGGAAAACATCCCCTCTTCTCCTCCAGTAGCTCAGGCTCCCCAGTCTGATGCTGGCACTCAGCACAACTCAGGTTTGGCAGCCCCAGCTCCTTTGTTCAGAGGGAAGTGCTGGGTTCAGAGCTTGGGGCTCAGGTCTCTTCCTGCCAGGGCAGCTGGCTCTGCCCATGGGGAGCGAGTCCAGCGCTGCCAAGGAAGGGTTAATGCTCCCTGGATGTGCCAGGCTGAGCCCAGCAGGGCTGCCCCATGCCAGAGCAGCTCCCTGGGGCTGGGGCAGATGCTGGGGGTTCTGGAGCCCAGCCCAGGTTTGAGGAGCCCAGCCCGGGTTTGAGGAGCCCAGCCTGAGTTTGAGGAACCCAGCTCAGGTTTGAGGAGCCCAGCCTGGGTTTGAGGAGCCCAGCCTGGGTTTGAGGAGCCCAGCCCAGGTTTGAGGAGCCCAGCCTGAGTGTGAGGAACCCAGCTCAGGTTTGAGGAGCCCAGCCTGGGTTTGAGGAGCCCAGCCCAGGTTTGAGGAGCCCAGCCTGGGTTTGAGGAGCCCAGCTCAGGTTTGAGGAGCCCAGCCTGGGTTTGAGGAGCTCAGCCCAGGTTTGAGGAGCCCAAGCCAGCCTCTAGGTTTGAGCCCAGAGAGGAGCCCAGCCTGAGTTTGGGTTTGCCTAGGAGCCCAGACCAGGTTCAGGAGCCCAGACCAGGTTTGTAGAGCCCTGCCCAGGTTTGTAGAGCCGTGCCCAGGTTTGTAGAGCCCAGCCTGGGTCAGAAGCCTGGGTTCAGGAGCCCAGCCCAGGCAGGACCCTGCACTCCCCAGGGCGCGATTACTGCACCAGGGGATTTGGTGGGAAGTGGCCAATGAGGGGCCAAGCTGGCTCCAAATCCAGCTTTTCCCAAAGCCCCAGATAAAACAGACTGCCATTAATGAGGCAAGAAAGGTTAGGACGAGCAGCATTACAGCAGATCTGGAGAGGTAAGGTGATAGTTCTGTCTGAGGCTGCCGGAGCATCTGGCCCCAGCTCAGTGTGGCATCCAGGAGCTCGGTGAGGCTGCAATTGGGACATTATTTGCACGTCTGCAGCGGGAGTTTATTTGCTGATGTTAAAAAATGCCGTAGCTGGAGGCTCTGGGTGGTGGAATCAGGAAGCTGAGCACAGATTTTCTGTATCTTTGTAGCTCATTCCAGATGATAAACATTTCTTGAGAGAAAGGCTCTGAAAAATGACCGTAACCTGCTGGTGAGGTTGGTTTTAGGTTCTGGGGTTTGAAATGGGAATTTGTGGTCAGAAATTGTTGAGCAGTTTCCACCTGCAGAGCTGGGTTGTTACAATTTTCTGATGGCTGCTCTTCCTCTCTGCTCAGCTCCCTGTACAGAGATGGAAATGGAGCAGGAATTGAACCAGCTTAGGTAAAATGAAGGAGATGTAGGAAATAAAGCTTGGTAACGTAAAGCTGAACATAAGTAAAAAAGGAAAAGCTGGCCTTTTTCACCCTAATCGTGAGATCTGTTGCTGTACAAAAATGGTGCTGAGCCTTTTAAGGTGTTTGTGACAGCGTAGGCTGGAGCTTCCCTGGACAGGGGTAATCTGTTCCGCAAACCTCCCAGCCTCACCTCCAGCCCTGCCAGCCCTGCTGTTCCTCCCTCTCCTGCCCCTTCCCACTCCCCCCCTGCTAAAAACGAGGAAGTGGCAGCTGTTGGAAAGTGGAGCCCATTTGCTTTGTGGTGCCGCTTTGGGAATATGATCCAGATCCTGCCTGAGAGAGAAAGCAGCAGAGCGAGAGAGGAAAGGGGGTGCTGGGAAGCTCTGGAGAATAACTTGCTGATTTTAGGTCTGGTGTAGAAAGTTCAACCTTTGTAGTGAGGTTCAGGGATGAAGCAGAACTGCTACTAAAGGTCCTGGCCTGGGAATCGGAGAGTTCCTGGTTGAATGTGAGTAACCCTAGAGCTTGTTGGTTGTTCTGTGCAGAATTTCCTGTGCATTGAAATGTCTTTGATTGTCCTCTAGTAAGAGGTGCCTGTGCTGAGGGTGCTGAGAGCTGAAGATGTGTTAGGGAATAAGAGTTGAATTCTTCTTGGGGTTGATTTTTATTCTAGCTCAGCACTTCAGGTAAGGAAGCAAGGCTCTCTGCAAGGCACCTCTGTTCAGTGTTCTGCTCCTGATTTCAGCTGGTGACAGGGCACAAAAGACTCAAAAGCACAAGAATATTCTAAAACTGGTGCAGCCAAAACCATTCATAATTCCACACCTTGGGTTTCTGCCAGGCCATTAATGGAAACTCAAACTCTTTATTTTTGTTGTCAGGTCAAACAATCCACTTCTGTTGGCTCCTCTTATTCCAGTAGGGACACTCCTAGAAAAATATAAGGGAAATCGGGATGTTGTTGAGTGGGTGTAGTGCAGGTGGGATGTGTGGGAGGGAGGGGGGTGGCTCAGGAAGGTGCTCAGCCCCACTCTGCTGCCCTGAGCTGCCCTGTCCCTGCCCAGGCTGGGGACACTGACACCCGTGTGCCCTTCCCGAGCTGCCCTGTCCCTGCCCGGGCTGGGGACACTGACACCCGTGTGCCCTTCCCGAGCTGCCCTGTCCCTGCCCGGGCTGGGGACACTGACACCCGTGTGCCCTTCCCGAGCTGCCCTGTCCCTGCCCGGGCTGGGGACACTGACACCCGTGTGCTCTCCCCACAGCTGTCCATGAAAGAGGTGGGTGACGGCCTGCACGAGCAGATGAACTGCATGATGGGCGCCCTGCAGGAGCTGAAGCTGCTGCAGGTGCAGACGGCCCTGGAGCACTTGGACATCTCGGGGCACCGGAGCCCCCCGGAGCAGCGCCGGTGCTGCCGGAGCAGCGCAGCCACAGCCGGGGCCGGGCAGCAGCCGCAGCCGGGGGAGGCACAGGGACACTGCCCCCCTGTCCTGGCGTGTCCTGTGCCACGCCCGGCGGGTTTGTCCCTTCCCACAGCTTTCCCAGAGAGCGACCATCCTCAGGACACCCCCTCCTCCTCCTGGAGCCTCTGCGGGGAGGATTTCTGTCCCCCCAAAGGACCTTCCTCCGTGTCCAGCAGAGCGGAGCACGTCCGGCCCCGGACACTCGAGTCCAGCAGCCAGGGCACGGCCGGGGCGTGGCCGCTGTGCCAGGAGTGCCCGGGCTGTGATGATGGCCATGACTGGACGTCGTCCCTGATGTCCCAGAGCAGGAACCGGCAGCCGCTGGTGCTGGGGGACAACATCTTTGCAGACTTGGTGGGGAACTGGCTGGACCTGCCCGAGCTGGATAAGAAGGGGGAGAAGAGCGAGGCATCCCTGGCCATGAGCAGGTCCCAGGAGCTCTGCAGGAAGTTCTCCCTCACAGCCAACATCTTCAAGAAATTCCTGAGGAGCGTCCGGCCAGACCGGGACAGGCTGCTTAAGGAGAAGCCCTGCTGGCTTCCTCCTGAGGACAAACAGCCCGAAATCTCCAAGAGGTCCAAAAAGATCAACAAACTCAAGGGAACGTTTTACTTCCCCCTTCACGGGAACCTGCAGAACCATCCCAGCAAAGCAGAGAGGTGCCCGAGGGCAGAGAGCCGCAGTGAGCACCCCAGAATGGGCACCAAGAAAGTCCACGACTCCAGAGACTACAGCCAGGCTGGGTTTGACATCAACACGGCTGTTTGGGTCTGAGCCTGGCCTGGGTCTGAGCCTGGCCTGTCCTCTGCTCTGCCCAGCATTTCCTCACCCACATTCACCTTTCCAGGAGACCCCTGAGCTCTCCACAGGGACGAGAGGGGAGTCCTGCAGGATGTGCTGTGGGCTTCACTCACCTGCACATGGGATTTTCTGGAGAACCACGGCTTCAGGGACTGCCTGAGCAGCAGCCCCAGGTGGAGAGACCTTTGGGGATCGATACTTCCAAAATATTCCAAATCTTCAGCAGCTTTAGGGTGAGTGGTGCCACAGGTGAGCAGCTCCTGGTGCCAGGCCCATTCCATCATCTCCAGCTCAATGGCTGCAGCACAAAATCCACAGTGTGCATGTGTGTGTATGAGTGTGCAAATATATATATATAGTTTTGTTAAAAAAATCTATTCCTGCTTGTGTGCACTTGAAACTGGGTTCTAAACCAGGCATCCCAAGCCTCGTACCTGAAGCACTTGTTATTTAAATGGAAAGAAGTAACTTTGGATTTATAAAACTTGAACAACTGCTGAGTGGGGGGCAAACCCCCAACTTTGGGGGGGTTTCCCATTGAATGGCATCCCTGGTGCTCTCCCAGCATTTCCCCCTCCCCTGCCAGTTAAACCAGTGGGGCACAAGGCTTCTTGCAGGGGATTTGTGACCTGGGGATCTCTGTGGGTTTGCCCCCTCCCCTCCCCTTGGATCACTCCAGGTACAACACTGCAGAAGTTTATGGTTGGATTTTCACTCAGATGCAAAGTTCAGTCTCCCTTTTATTGTTGTGTTCCCTGTTGCTGTTGTGTACAAACCTCATCCTGACAGAACCAAGTTCTTCAGTGTCTGACTCTCCAAGAGTTCCCAATAAAGTGGAATCGGTCTCGTCTCTGCTGTGGGATGCCCTCGGTCTCTTCTCTCACTCCGGGCTTTTCCTGGCTGTTCCCAGCTGGGTCGGGCGGTTTGGGGAGCAGCCAGGAGAGCTCCCATTCAAGGAGAGGTTGTAAATCAGGGCAGGGAGAGGAGCTGCAGGCAGAGCTCCCTGCCAGGGTGCCAGCCCTGCTCCAGAGGCAGCCCCTGCTCCCCTGCAGCCCCTGCTCCCTGCAGCCCCTGCTCCCCTGCAGCCCCTGCACAGCCCCAGAGCCTGCAGGGCTTCTGCAGCTTCCCCACCCATCCATCCTGCCTCCCCCAGCACCCGCAGAGGGACGAAGGTCTGGGGGAGAAACTGCTGCCAAGGGAAGAGCCCCAGAGCCACCCAGTCCCCACCTCGAGGAGGGGGCAGGGCCAGGGGGTCCTGCCCCAGCCACAGGGGGGCCAGAGCCTGGGGATGGGGCACAGAGCCCGGGGATGGCATTGCAGAGCCCGGGGGTGGCATTGCAGAGCACGGGGGTGGCACTGCAGAGCCCGGGGGTGGCACTGCAGAGCACGGGGATGGCATTGCAGAGCCCGGGGGTGGCATTGCAGAGCCCGGGGGTGGCATTGCAGAGCATGGGGATGGCATTGCAGAGCCCGGGGGTGGCATTGCAGAGCCCGGGGGTGGCATTGCAGAGCCCGGGGATGGCACTGCAGAGCCCGGGGGTGGCATTGCAGAGCCTGGGGATGGCATTGCAGAGCACGGGGATGGCATTGCAGAGCCTGGGGATGGCACTGCAGAGCCCGGGGGTGGCACTGCAGCCCCCGCTCCCCTCGGGCAGGAGCCTCAGCAGATGCTCCGTGTGTGCAGCAGGGTTCTGTTCCAAACCTGTTCGCTCACTCCGACTTTGGGAGGGGCTGTGTGAGCAGGGGGGGGTTGTTTTTTTTAAACACGCAGCTCTATTCCTGCTGGAACTTCCCGAGGCAGAGAGGCCAGTGGGGCAGGGGCATGGAGGCAGAATTCTTCTCCATTGCAAATTAAATATAGGCACAAGGCAGGCCCTGTTTGTGCCCATACAAGGAGAGGAGCGGGGCAGCACCGAGCGCTGTGCTCAGCACTTCTGCAGGAACCTGAGCAAGCTTTTGTCTTTCCTCCTCGTGGGCTTCAGGGCTGCTGCTTCCCCCTTCCTAATTCCTCTGGATGCTGAAAGACTGCTTGTAAAGCATTTTGTTTTCCTCCTCCTTTATCAGTAGTTCATTGTGTTTGTCACCTCCTGCCTCCTTTCTAGGGGCTCAGCAAAGAGAAGATTTCCAGAAAGAGGAGCAACTTTTCCTGCACCAACCCCAGTCCCCAGAGAGTGTGGCATCAGCCCAGGCACAGCCTGGGGGTCCCAGCCCAGGGCCCTGGGCACCCCATCCCCAGGAGCACATCCCAGACGTGCCCCACTGGCACCAAAGTCCCAGGGGAGAGGAGCCCTGTGCTGGGTGGGGATTTGCTCCGGAGAGCTGAGCATTCCCACCTGGGCCTTTGTGAGCTGGTCCCTGGCATTGCCCTCAGGTGTGATGGGCAGTGGTGAGGCCAGGCTGGGCATGGCAGTGCCACTGCCACGGGGACGTTTGGGGTGGAGGTGAGGGACCCATTTCTGCAGGTGGCTGCCTCTGCAGGGCCTTGTGTTATCCAGAACAGGAGGAGTGTGTGCTGGGCAGGGAAATCTGCAGCCCGGAATCCACGGGGGGCACCCTCTCCGTGGGAAGAGCAGTTCCCAAGGATGGCCCCACATTTCCTCCCACTGTCCCAGCCCAGTCCAGCCCAGCAGCTCCTGTGTCCCTCGTGTCCCCCCGAGTGCTGACCCAGCCCAGCAGCTGCTGGGGCTGCTCCCCCGTGGCTGGGGGCTCTCAGGAGCCTCGGGAGGTTTCTCTGGAGCAGCAGCACTTGTGCCCCACGTGCTCCCTCCCACCAGCTGCCGGGGCTGTGCCGGGAGCTGCTCCATCAGCTGCTGGGCCCAGCCTCTGTCCCTGCTCCAGGGACGGGCCATTGTTCTGCTCCCACGTGGCAAGGGCAGCTCTTGGCCCCAGCTGCCTCCCTCGTGTTCCTTTCCCACCCAAAATGCAGCCAGCACTGCCCAGGCCACCTCCCTGGTGGGGACAGAGCTGGGGAGCTGCTGGCACCCCTCGGCTGCTGCTCCTCCTCCCTGAGCTCTGGGGACAAAGGAGGAACACCTGACGACTGAGGGGTGGGGGCTCCTTAATTTCTTCCTTTTCCAAAGGATCAGGTCCCCACCAGGGCACTTTGCATGGACAGCTGACTGAATGCCCAACATGGTTCAAATATTGCTGTTCTCTCTGCCTGTTAAGTGTATCTTCAAAGGATGTTTTGCATTAAAATAGGATTTTCCAGGGTGTTTGCAGTGACAAATCCAGTGTGGTCTAGGCTTCAAACATTGGAAACAGCAAGAAAATGAAGCTGTGTCTCAAAGTTCTTAAAAGAAAGAAATATTTAATAAATGTTCTTTATAGACATTCAAATAATAAAGAATATCACCCAAGCCAGACATCCTCCCTAATTTAGTCTCCAGAGCAGGATCTGTTAATAGATCAGAGTTGGATTTGTGAATTACCATTTCACTTCTCCAGGGACTTTTCCTGAAATTATAATGGCTTTTGCTCCTCTTTTTTTCTTCGTGAAACTGCCACGAAATTGTTCTCCATTATTAAGTATGAAACCCACCTAATTAGCACAATGACAGTGTCTAACGAGGCCCTGGCTGTGTTCTGCATGGCTGACAGGAGTGGCTAATCCCAAACACGGGACAATAATTACAGGAGCAGCTTCCCCACGAGCTCACCCGGGAAGGCAGCGATGGCAAAGGCAGCCTGGGCTTTGGGATCTGTTGGAAATCTCTGTTCAGTCTCATCCCAGGGCTGGAGGAGCAGCACATCCTGAGATTCCAAAGCCCAGGCACCCAGCACTGCAGCTCCCCATCCCTGGGATGGATGAGTGCTGGGTCTGGCCCATATGGCTTAATGGGAAGAGAGGATTTAGCTCTTAACATTAATGGAGTGCTTTTGCAGGAGCTGCTCCTGCTCAGCCTCCCTGGGCTTTCCCTTCCTGGTGCCCACACCTTGCTCTCCCGGCCAGATGGCCTCCAGAAGGCTCCCAAATGTGCCTGTAATTAAAAAGCCTTGATTTTCAAAACCATTTCACAGCTTATTCTTCTGACAATGAGATGGGGCTTCTTAGGCTACTGGGGGGCAAGGGGGAAGGAAAATAGGGCTGGCTGCCCTTGGGGGTGTTTCCCTTTGCCACTGACACGGGTTCTGTTTGCTGTTTGTGCAGTGGCAGGAAAAGGGGCAGTGGCTTTAAACTGGCAGAGGGCAGGGTTAAATGGGATGTTGGGAAGGAATTCCTGGCTGTGAGGGTGGGGAGGCCCTGGCACAGGGTGCCCAGAGCAGCTGTGGCTGCCCCTGGATTCCTGGAAGTGCCCAAGGCCAGGCTGGAGCTCTCTGGGATGGTGGAAGGTGTCCCTGCCAGGGCAGGGTTGGAATTAGGGGATGTTTAAGGTGCTTTCCAACCCACACCCCTCTGGGATTCTGTGATTTCCCCACTGAAACTGGGGCTCCCTGTGCCCTGCAAACCCACATGGCTGCTGAAGCTTCCTGGTGCTCGTGGTCAGCTCCAGCCTGTGAACATCCCTGTGCTGTGCCCAGCTGACCTGGAAGCCTTTCTGACTGCACACTGAGCAAACAATTCCCCTGAATTCCCCTTGCTCTGAGTCCAGCAGGGAGGGAAGCAATCGCCACATCCTGGCTGAGCTTGGATCCATTTGAGTCAAAGTGCAGCACTGGTTTATTCCCTCCAGCACATTCCCCATCACCTTCCTCATAATACTCATCATCACCAGAATCCCCTCTGCGTCTCCAAGCAGCGTTTCCCCAGCACGGCCCGCACGTTCCTGCAGGAGGAGGCTGGGGTTTATTTCTCTTCCCTTTTGTTCAAGTTCATTTGTACCCACGTGGCATTTCTAATCAAGGACTGCACCCTTCCAGCTGGCAGGCAATCTCCTGTGCTGCTCTGGGAGCAGAAATAAAAATGAGTTTACTGCAACAATTGGCCTCGGCAAGGCTGAGCTGTGGCAGCTTTGGGGACCCCCAGCACCCCTTTTCCTGCCCTGCCCAACCAAGCCTGGGCTGTTCTCTCCAGCCTCCTCGTGGCCTTGCTGCAGCTGCAGGGGCCATTCCTGGCCAGGACCAGCCTCCCCATCTGTGGTTTTTTGGGAGCATTTCCTGCAATAACAGTAGCAAGCAAAGCCTCTGAGCTGGCTCAGATTTCCTGGCTTTCGCTGGACAGGAAAGCAAAAAGGGGAAATCAATACCCAGAAAGAAGAACCACCTGGTTCTGTGTCAGTCCTCACCCTGGGCAGGCTGGAGGTTAATTCAGAGGGCACTTCCCACATGCTGTAAATGCACCCTGAAATTCCAGGGGCCTGGAGGACACAAGCTCTAGGGTCTGGAGGGGAGGCCGCAGGTCCAGCACCAAAACCCACCCGGGAAGGGGCTGGGCGTGGCCTCAGCCCTGGAGGAGCCGAGGGACAGTGGCCTCGTGCTGGGTCTGCTCTGGCGGTCACCTCCCCTGGGGTCCCCGGGCAGGCAGAGGAGCAGCCCCGTGCCCTGGCACAGAGGTGACACAGGGCTGGCACTCATCACCAGCCCACGCCTGCAATCCAGGCTGGCTCTGCCCAGAGGCTCTGCCACCTTCTCCCTGTCGGGCTGGAGCCGGTGAAGTGACATTTGGGACCCGCAGATAATGAACGTGACATCGTGTCAGCTTTAATTAGCCCCGCTGCTCTGCCGGCACAGCCGCTGTGGAGGCACAGCCGGGCAGGGACAGGGGCAGGGACAAGGGGCAGGGACAAGGGACTGTCACCTCTAAAGGCTCCAAGAGCAGCGGGGGAGACACTGGGGCTGAGAGCAGCAGTTGCCTGACGAAGGAATTGCTTTATTCTGAAATGCGTGTACTACCAGCAGCCCCTTTGCCTGCTTGGGATAACTGAAGGGCCACTCCTGGCCCCCGCGTTGTATTTTCTGTACTCTCTTATTTTCTGTACTCTCTGGAACAGCCTTCTGGGGCTGGAAAGGTCCCTCCGTGGACTGGCCAGGAGTTTCCAGCGAGCAGAACATTGCAGAGCATTGTTCAACCCTGGCCCAGACGGAGGGCACTGCAGCCCCAGTCCCCAAGGGCAGCACGGGGTGGGATCCCAGTTTAAACTGGGAGCTCGGCAGGGCCGGGGCGGGCAGGGGGGACGTGGCAAGGAGCGAACTCTCGGAGCACATCCCTGTGTCCGGCCCCACGCTCGGCTGCCAGACAGCACAGATGGCCAGGGCAGCCGGACAAGTGTCCTGGGCACCGGGGGGACCGGGGGGACCGGGGGGACCTGGTCTCTCCCTCTCCCGAGAGAAACCAAGAGCAGCGCTCGGGTTCCTGGAGTCCCTGCAGAGCCCAGAGCGTTCCCTGGCCCGGGATCACGGCTCGGTGTGAAGGTGCTCAGCCCATGCCGGGGTCTCTCAGCTGCAGCTCTCCCGAGGTACCTGCCCAGCTCCCCCTCCTCCTCCTCCTCCGCTCTCCGTTCCAGAGCAATTACCGGAGCTCGCACCCAAAGGCAGCCAGCCAGGCGTTTATGCTGCAGCTGCCTGATCTGCATGTGCTCATGCTAATGGTGTGGAAACGATTCAGCCTCGGCTTTGTGCTGGGTTTCCTGTGCCCTGAATTGAGCTCTGCTTGGAAAAAGGAGAGACCGGGTCCTCTGGATTTGAAATCATTCAAGAGGGGAACTTTCTGTGTGCTGCTTACCTGGTTTTCAAACCTGTCGCTGATGTGACGCTGTAGCAGGGTGATCCGAGCTTTGCACTGAATACGTGCCTTAAAGGGGCAAATAACACAGATATTCCTAAGAGGAATTCTTATTTATTCCTGAGAGGAACGGGAGAAACATTCTATTTGCAGCTACAGAGTATTGGGAAATTCTCTGGAGATAAGAGGCATTGCCAGGAAAGTCAAGCAAAAGTCCTCCTTCCGTAGAGGTTTTATGGCAGCCCTAAATCACTCGGAGATGGACAGGATAAGACACCCTGAAACAGCCAAACCTGCGGTTTCCTCCCAGCACCCTGCAGGCAATTCCTCCTCCTCCTCCTCCTCTTCCTCAGCTCGGGAGCAGGGCTGGGTGCAGCCCTTCCTGCGGCGTGTCGGGGCTGGAGCAGCTCCGGGGCACGGCAGGGGGACAGCGTGGCACCGATGGCTCCGGGGGGACACAGTGGCACCGGGACCGCCCCAGCCGGGCAGGAGCGCCAGGCTCCCCCAGGGCTCTCTGTGCGTTCAAACCTCGCCGGCACGGCCCGGGGGAGCATTCCCGGTGTCCCCAGCGCAGGGGATTGTCCCAGCAGGGCTCAGGCCCTTGGCCATGATGTGATTTCAGGGGACAGCGTGATTGGATGTGACACCTCTCCGCTACCCTGGGGAATCCCCCACGAGCAGAGCAGGACGCAGAGCCCCCATCCCTCTGAGCATCGCAGCTGGAAAAAATAAGCACCAAGTTCAGGATTTTGCAGCGTTTCCTTTGGGAGACAGCAAAGTCCTAATCACGATACTATAAATTAATTATTTAGGTCCCAGCCTTGCAATGAGAGGCATTTGGCCAGGTGCTTTACCCTCTCCAGAGACCCCAGGAGCTCTCGGCACTTCTTGCTGGAGGAGAGAGCTCTCCACGTGTACCTAAATGGGCCGAGGCTCCTCCTGCCCTGGAAGAAGCAGAAATAGAACCAAAATTACCCTCAGCACTTGGGTTCCTCAGGCACTGAGTTTCCTCTGGAATTCAGGCAGCCCCTGAACCCTCTGGGCCGCAGGAAAGGCGCACATTTGTCTGTGAGGACCTGGATTGCGCAATGGAAAAGCGCCCGGGCTGGGGCTGCCCCGGGCCGGGACCTGCGGCACGGCTCGGACAATTCCTTGTGCTCCTCGGACAATTTCTTGTGCTCCTCAATTCCTTGTACTTCTCAGACAATTCCCATTCCCACTCCATTCCCAGCTCAGGTGCAGGAGGGACGGGTTTTGGGTTTTCCTCTACCACTTCTCGGATTAACGAGGATTCAAAGGCAGTTCCGTATTCTCAGAGTTTGTAGCCTTCAGGTTTGGGGCATTGCCAGTGTTCCCCACATCACCCGGGGATGGGGACTGGGAAAGGACAATCCTGCTCTCCAGAAGCTCTGCAGGGAGCAGGTAAAGGCTTTTCCCGGTAAAACCTCGGCGTTGGCTGGAGCGGGCGTGACCCAGGGGAGCCCTGCCTGCCCTTCCTGGGGAAGAGACAAGAGGGAAAGAGTTAAAAGCTGTCTCCAGGCAGGAGAACAAAAACACCATTGCACTCATCTCGCTCACTGTGCTCATCTAATTACGTTATTTAACAGGATACCCTCTCATTGATTTTAATTACTCACATAATTTGGGAAGTAATTCACAGCGCATCCCTGCAGGGTGCACGAGGCTGAGCCGGGAACAATGTGCTCAAGACTTCCCGGCTCCAGCAAAGGAGGGAGGGGAGGACGAGCCCCAGCCCCGCAGCCGGGGGACCTGAGGGTCTGTCCCTTGGGGAGGCCGGGATCCCCCCCGGTAGGACATTGTCACCCGTGGGGTGGCTGCAGGTCTGTCCCGGCCGGCACAGCCCCGAGGCCGGGGGATTTTGGGGATCCCAGGGATTTTGGGGAGCAGGGATGCCCGGCCCCAGCTGCCGCCCGGAGGGATCCCAGCAGGTCCCTGTGCCCCTGCATCCCCCGGGCGGAGCAGCTGCGGATTAATTGTCCCTTTGATACCGGCGGGTCCTGCCAGGGCCGATTCGCTCCTGCGGCACTGACGGGGGCTGCTCATCCCTGCAGGGCCCCGGGGCTTCCCCGGCCGAACATCCCGGAGCGAGGAGCCGCTCCCGATCCCCCTGGAGCGTTCATCAAACAGTGCCCGGCACTGGGGGCTCTGAAAATGCTTTTAACCAAGTCCTGCAGTTTAAACGTTTTATTTTAAGCACAGTCGCACACGATTTAGCAAAACTGCACCCCCAGCACGCACTTGTTTGGCTTCTTCGCTGTCTTTTGTGAGTTCCCCACTTAATTAGGATGCAAACAATCCCAGAGGAATGTTTAATTAATATTATAAAGCAACAATGGGATGATTAAGCAAGTCTGGGCAGCTGCTATTTATACACAGGACATGTGGCACTTGTTGGGGGCGAGCGTGTCAAGGAAAAATCATTCCACGGATGTCTCCGTGCAATTTTATTGCTTGTTTTAATTGTCTGGTTCAGGCCTTTTCTCCTCTTTGTGCTCGCTCAGGCAGAGCGAGAGCAGCAGAGATTTAACTCAGCCTCTTGTTCAGCTTAATTACAGTGAAAGCTTCCAGCCAGGAGCCTCCTGCCACCCCTGCCCGACCACGAGGGCTCCACAAACAGCCCACGGGAGCTCCGGGCAGGGAATGCTCTAAACTGGGCTAGGAATAGCCCCGGGGAGGCCCCTGGGGGCAGAGGAACATCCCAGGGGATGGGGGAGGCTGGGAGAGCTGGGTCGGGGGGGGCTTTGCCAGGAGCTGGGAGAGCTGGGGGGGGGGGGCTTTGCCAGGAGCTGCAGCACCCGCTGGGCTCCCCCGTGTCCAGAGATCACCTCCCACCCCTCAGAATCCACAGAATCAACTATCTGGGCTGGAAGGGACCCTCCAGAGCACCTCGTTCCACCCCCTGCCGTGGGCTGGGGCACTGCACCGGGGTGAAATGTGCTCCTCAAAGGCTCCGTGATGCTCTCATCCCCCAGTGCCTCTGTGGTGCTGAGCTTTAGGGCATTTCCCATTTGGAAATGATTTCTCCGTGGTTTCTCAGAAGCTTGTGCACAACCTGAAGTAATTGCATTTGCCTTGGGTTGAACTCTTTTGGCACTTTCTAAAAATAAACACTCCATTTCTTCTCCTTCTCGTGGAGCTGCCTCTGCTGGGAGCAGAACCAAACAAACTGGTAAAATATTAAAGGAAGTGGGAAATCCAACAGAAGGGAAGCGAGATGGCAGCAGCACAGCCCCAAGTCTGACAGGAATGTACAGCTCACATCAGACGGTGGCAAATTCATGGCTGGCAGGGGATGGACCCGGGCCCCAGCTCCACACGCTGGGAGCTGTCCCTCCCTCACTGCTCCTGCCCTGGCAGCTCCAGCCCTGGCACAGAGGAGGCAGAATCCCAACCCCGAGGGTGCTCCAGGGCAGCAGGAGCCCAGCCCTGAGCCCAGCAGGACTTGGGGAGCTCTGCACCCCAGCACAGCCCCCACAGAGCTCCAGCCCTGGCCTTTCCCCCCCAAAATCTGCTTCTGGCAGCTCGAGGGGCTCAGTCCCACCATGGGCAGCAGGGGAGACACCCAGGAGCCTTTTCCCTCCTGCCCAAAAGCAGCTTTTGCTCTGACTCATCCTGACGTGTCTCATTCACCACCTCACACTTATTCAATTATTACTTCAGGCCTGGCCCCGCTCTGGGAAGCTTATCTCACACCAAATCCTTCTCAGTCAAGCCCTAAACGCTGATTGTTTCAGGAAGAAAGGGCCAAAAGCTGCCTGTTGGCTGCTGCTCAGCCCCTGCACCGTGTGTTGAGCAGAGGGAGCACCCTGAGCTCGGCAGGGCAGCACATCCAGGGGCTGTTCCTGCCGAGGCTGGTGGGGAATGTGCCTCCAGCTGGGACAGTCCTTTCTAACCCTAGAGTCACAGCCTGGCCCGGGTCACAGAGCCCAAGGGCAGCAGCTTCCTCAGGCCCTGCTCCTGACACCTGGATGGAGCCAGGTTAACCCAGCACCCCTGGCAGAGGGTTTTGAGGAAACAAGCCCCTTCTCCAAGGACTCCTTTACCTTGAATCCATCTCCTGGGCATGCTCAGAACCTCTGGAACCGTGGGGAGAGGGGCAGATGGATGCTTTCCTTGTTCCCACTGAAATCCCTGTACATTTCCAGCAAGAGTTCAGAACACAACTGGCTCCTGTTTAACACTGAAGTTTCTTGCCAAATTTCGGTGCTGTTGCCCTGGACGATACTGAGAGTGAGCTGACCAAGGAGCACAGGACAGGACAGAAACCCTCAGGTGTGGAAGTGTTGGTTCATCACAGAATCACTGGGGCTGGAAAAGCCCTCTGAGAGCAAGCCCAGCTGTCCCCCACCTCTGCCCCGTGTCCCCAGGTGCCACATGCACAGGACTGTGGAGCTCTCCCAGGGGTTTTGCAGAGGATGCTCCCCTCCCTCTGTGTTTGGGGTAGTTCTGATGGTGCAGCTGGAGCTGCGCTCTGCCCACATCCAGCCCTGCCCTTTGCTCTGCTGTGCCTTCCCTGCTCCTGCAGATTAATCTGCGACTGGAGCCAGAGCTGGCCTGTGTCGGGGCTCCCTCATTTCAAACATCATTTATCATCAAGGATTATCCTGCAGGGGCTCCTGGGCAGTCATATTTAATAACATAAACTGCTTCAAATCAAATGATTTCTCCCGCGAATTTAAGCCAAACTGACACAGCAGCTTGACACTTCTTATTACCAAAGCTAAATGAAAAATGGTTGTAGGATGCTGGATGTCTGTGGCCCCCTAAAATGTCACACCCACGTCACAGCCACGGGCAGGGACAGTCCCGGTGCCACGGGGCTGGAGTCAGGATTTGTGACAGCCCGGGTAGGAAAGGGCAGCAACACTGTTCCCTTTCACTCAGCTCCCCCATCACTCACCCCAAACGGGCTGCAAGAAGCTGGATTTCTGTGTGAAACACCTGCAGGGAAGAGGGCAGGATTAGGGATGATTTCCATGGTGCAGAGGACTCGGCTGAGGGCTGCTGCTCTCTTTGGGGCCGTTCTGGAGGAGCCCCAGGGGCTGCTCGGGTTTCTTGGCTGGAAGCAGCGCTCCGTGGGATCAATCCTGGCAGCGGCCCCGAGCCGAGGCGGGCACAGAGGGGCCGCCACCCCTGCCCGAGGCTCCATAAAGCCCCAGTGTCCCCGGGCCAGGGGCCGCTCCCGCCGCATCAATCTGTGCTTTGTCGGGCGGCTTTGGGCGGTGGCAGCGGCAGCAGCTGGGCCGGGCTGACCCGCGGGTACTCGGAGCATCCTCCCTCCCTCCCTCCCTGCCGTGCACAACGCGCTCCTTGTGCCCCCAGCCCGCCGTGCCAGCGGCCATCCGCGGCTGCAACTGCGCTGCCTCCCGAGGAAAATGCCAGGGATGTTTGACCCTGGGCTCTGCCAGGGCCCGCGCTGGGGGAAATCTCAGCAATCCCTGAGTCCCCAAGGTCCTCGGGGCAACCGGGGACGAGTCCGGAGCCGGCAGGGCCGAGCCAGGACGGGCAGCCCGGACTCCAGCCCGGGGCTGCGCTTCCAGCTCTGCTCCCGCTTGTCCAAAATCTCTGGCAAATGATTTCAACCTCTTCTGGTGCTGCTCCCTCTGAAGAGCATCCCGCTGGAGATGGGGCAGAGGATCCAGGACAAGGTGGATAACGGGGTGCCTCTCACCACAGGAGGAACGAGCAGGGTTCACACGTGTGCAGCTTCCTGCAAAGTGAGGAGAAAAGGCCGGTTCCAGTCCCGGGATAATACAGACCGTGTTTCCTCATTTCCCTGGAATTAGGCAGTAACTGAGCTGGAGCAGAACTGTGCCAGGGCTGCTGGGAGGCTGCAGCTTTGGCTAATAAGCCCTGCCTTGGGGCTACTGAGCCCAGAGCCCCCCACTCCTGCTCCTCTCCCTCCTCCTGCACAGGGTTTGCCTCCAAATTTGGGGAGTTTCTTTCCAGGAGGAAAGCCAGAGCCGTGGCTGAAAGCCAGAGCACTGACCAGCTGCTGCAGGGGAACCAGTGCCAGATCCCAGCCCCAGCCAGGAGGGTGGCACATGTTGGTTATTCACCAAGTGGCACCTGGGCCTCTGGAAAATCCAATTTCATTCCTCAGTGCCTGGTCCTGGCAAAATAAAGGAAACAGTCATTCGTTTTGGTGATTGTGCAAAGGTTAATGGTGAATTTAACATGAATTTTCAAGTGTCTCTGGTGGCTACAAGACCTCCCACATCAGCCACTGCAATGGCAGGAATGCAGCTCGGAGGCAGCAGAGCAAACCTGGATTTGAGCAGCCTGGGAAGGTCTCCCTGTCACTTGTTTGGGTCAACATCACAACCTGCAATTAAAACTCCTCAGTGAGGCAGGACGTGTGGGATCATCTGATCCAACCCACACTGGAAGGGAAAACATGACTTAAAATAACCTTTAGAGCACACTGAAAATAGACAGATAAATACAGGCTGGAGGTGTAAGAGCAGTGCATTTGCACCAGGAATCTCTGGTGGAATTTGTGTTCAGCTCAAAGAGGAGCTGGATGGCTCCAGGGGCTCCAGTGAAATTTTAAATGTGCCCCTTTCCCCACAGCAAAATGCTCCTTTGCTAGGCTGGGTTCTGATCAAAAGCAGAAACCTGGCACTTCTGGGAGGTTTTTCTTTTCCCCTTTCTTTAGGACATTCTGCAGTGAAGTCATTTTTAACCCAGTGAGACATTAACCACCAAGAGCTTCAGGACATTTCTGCTGGACACGGAACTGCAGCAGCTCAAGCGTGTCCCAGGGCAGGGCCGGATCTATTGTGCTAAAATCCATTAAAGAAGAACCTTCTGTTTTTATCCAGCGAGAAAGCGAACGCATTGTGGGAGGCAGAGGGGAGAGGAGAGGGGTGGGAGCCGGGGTTCCCGCTGCAAATATCCCGAATTGAAGCGATGGCAGCGGGAGCCTCCCCGGCCGCTGCCTCTCCCACACTCCCATCTAGCGGCAGCCACGGCTCGGGAGCGCTCCCCGCCCGCTCCGCCCTCCATCCTCATCCTCATCCTCATCCTCATCCTCATCCTCATCCTCGTCTATCCCATTTACACCCCGTTCACCGCTCACTCTGTGCCCCACTTTATACCAGAGACGTTTAACGATCACCACGTTCATTGAAATCACTTCATTACTAAAATATTTTTACATTTAGTAAAGATAACCAACCTGCAAACCCCGTGCTTCTGCTCCCCCTGAAAAAGGAGGTGCAGAGGTGGCTTGAACACAACCAGCACAGTAACCACGCCTGCCCTGGTGCCTGCCAGCAGGCAGATGTTGTCACATCGTCCAGGTGTTTTCATCCAGTCTTGTTTGGGCTGCATTTGGAAACTGGGATCTCTATAATTCAACAGCTGCATCAGAACACAGTTTTAGAAAAACCTATTTACAAAAACTTCTCCCCCTGGTTTCCAATAAACTCTACAGTGGCTCCAGGAACATCTGTCACACTTTAATTTCCGTTTTAGCCAGCAGGATGAGGCCTGTGCTGAGCTTTCTCCCCTGTGAACACACATTTCTCTTCTCACCCAGTGAGAAGTGGAGCAGGAGCAAATCCCGCAGCCCCCAGGAGGGGCTGGGATCCCACAGGGGCTCTGACCTGCACATGGACAGGAGGATGCAGCACCCACGGCTCTCTTCACATCCTGTTCTTTGATACTTCATGAAACCAACAGGTGTTAAAAAATACACGGAACAAACCCAAAATGAAACAAAACCCCCCTTCAGCTGATCAGGGAGCACCAGCCAGAACTGGGTTTGGAGCCGAGGATCAGCCTCCAAGTCAGACCTGGGAATGAAAGCAAACCTGGGCATGTCAGAGTCATCCACAGAGCAAATACCTGCAGCAATACAATCTTTAAACCAAGAGAAAACACAAGAGTTGCCCACTGTCCTTTGGGGGGCTACATTAAATCCAGCACAGGGGTGGGGGGACCCCAACAAAACCCCTGATCCACCAGGAGGTGAGAGCAGCTCACAGAACAGGGAGCAAACCCAAAGGCTGGAAATGGTAACAAAAACACAGAAACAAAAATGAAAATGTACTAAAATTTAATCATTCATAAAAGCTGTAATTTAATCTGTGACAGTAAAACACAAGAAGCAATATTAGAGTTGGTTTAGTATATTATATATTTTTGCTTTTAAAGCCATAGAAATCAGTTATCCCAGTTTTTTTCCTATAAAAGACCCATTTTTCCAAAGCATTATGCACAAACATTTTTAATTAGAATACAATGGCAGAATGAAAATAATGATACTCCGTAACTTTTAAATATAAAATGAAGTCAATGACTCAAAAAGTTATTTGTTTCAGTGAGTTCAAAGGGAAATTTTGGATAATATATATCTATAGTTATAGATATAAAATATAACAGTGGAACATTTTTAGTGCTTGATGGGGAGAAATTATGATAAAATGGTCAATATGAATTTTAATTATAGTAGCAATCTCTAACATTTGAAATGCATCCATGCTCCTTGGGATAATCATATGCTAGAGTCAATTATATTTATTTTCACATCTGTTAATTGCTATTGCAAAGGAGGAATATTGGCTTAAATTTCCAAGAGATATACACAGAGCAACTGCTTTTTCTGGGGATTGTGTGCAAACCATTTTTAAGATCTAAATTCTTCCCGTAGTATATAAAAAACAGGATAAGCTTCTTCCGATATGTTACTCATTTCCATAAGGTTTTGAAGTTGGGAATGCTGGCACTTTCCATTTAGGCAACAGTTCTTCATTCCTGCAATCTGGAGAAAGTAAAACAAAATACAAATAAAGGATGATGGAGGGACATTTCTTACTCTGCTGATGAGGTCAATCATCTCAAGGGCCTGAAAGCCAACAGCCCGTGCCCCCAGGCAGCAGAAGAGCTCCTTTTTCCCAGAATTCGGGTTTGTCTCTGGGTACAGACAGCAGGAGATGGTGGGAAGTGTCACTCTCCAAGATGCTGAGTTTTATCAGAGCCACAGAGCAGCGCCAGACAACAGCCACCCTCCTGTCACTGCCTGATACTGCCAGGGCCAGCTCCTCCAGGGGCTCTGGACTCACCCCTGGATCAGCAACCCAGGCAAGGGAGATCCCATCTTTGGGATTTTGGGATGCTCTCAAAGCCTGATGAGTCAGAAACCCACCCCCCCCCCCCCCCCAAGCCTTGATCTCTATAAAAAATCTTGATCTCTATAAAGCCAGCTTGATCAGGCTGTGGTCACCAGGCAGTGAATGGGAGGGGATTTGGGGAGAGGGTGCAGGGTGGAAGGAGATGGCCTCAAGGTCCCTGCCAACCCAAACTGCTCCATGGTTCTGTGGTTCCAGTAACTCCTTCAGCAGCTCCCAGTATTTCAGTGCTGCTGCACACAGGATCCTGGGAGGGAGGAGAAGGGCAGAGATCCCTTCCCTGTCAGGCTGGAGAAGCCAAATTTCACCCTGGCTGAGCAGGAGGGATCACCTGAGCAATAGGAAAAGCCACTTAAGGCTCTTCAGTTTCCTTTCCTGAAGCCATTGTTTCCCCTCAGCCCTGTGAGGGTGACAGCCTGTGCAGCCTGTGATGACAAAGGCAGGTGGCAGAGCTGGGCCATCACCCTGTGCCCTTCTCTGCCTCCAAACAGGGACATTTCTGTCCCCAAACCAGAGCTACAGAGCTGCTGTTTCCTTCCAGGAGCATGACAGAACAGCTGTGAGCACATGGAGTTCCCTGCCAAGATACACAGGAAGATTATTTATAGCTTTGTCCAGCCTTGGCGTGGTTTTTTGGTTGGGTTTGTTTTTGGGTTTTTTATGTTTGTTTTGGTTTGGGGTTTTTTTCTGGTGGGTGGCTTTTTATTTCTGTGCCACTGAAACCCATGTCCCACCCAAAGCAATGTGAAATTATCCCCAGAGCTCCCAGCACGGGGACAGCAGTGGCAGCAGTAACATCAACATCATCAAAGGAAGCAAAAAGGAAGCAAAAGCCTGGTGGCTCAGGCCAGAGGGAAAACCCAGAGGGGTCAAAAGGAACCCAGCCACACTCCAGGAAGTGCAGCAGAGGGAAGGGGAGCTCTGTTAGGAGCTGCTCTGCTCACCTGCCCCAGGTAGGATTCAGACACCTCTTACCTGGCTCAGAGCTGCTGCATGATGGGAGTCTAAAGCAGCAGACATGATTTCTTTTTAGGCTTCTTCTTTTCCACTGGTGTTTTTCTATTTATCTGTCTGACCAGGTCATAAAAGATCTGCAAATGAAAAAACACAAACTGAAAAATCCAAGTGATAAAACACAAGCTGTCAAACCTGAGGCAGGCTGGGGAGCTGACAACTCTCTCCTGGTGGCTGCAGTTGTGTAAATTCAATTAAACTGCTTGAATTTATTAAATGTTTCTCAAGCAGCTGCTTTTGGAAGAAAAAACCCAGAGCTCTCATCAGTGTGCAGAATGTGAGGGAGCTGGAAATTCAGTTTATCACCACCAAAGCTTTCAGAAGAGCTCGGCAACAAAATGGCAACAATTTCCTTGCCTTGGAAAAGCGGGAGAAAACTTGGGAATAGCTCGGGGTTTTTTAAGACAGGCACAATATCCTGAAGGATCACCCTGGCAGTGGTGCCCCGGGCTGGGGGTGCTGCAGCGCTGTCCCAGCAGCCCAGGGCATCCCCTGTCCCCTGGCTGTCCCTCCCAACATCTGCCCTGAACTCTGACATTTCCAGCAGGGCACAACACAGGGCCCTCCTTCAGCTGCAGAGCTTTTGCTGCTGTGAGTTGTTTTCCCAGCAAGACTCAACCCATTTATAGCAAAATGAGCTTTGCAAAAATGCTTGGAGCTGGGTCACAGCATTGAGGAGGAATATTTCAACCTTCAGAGGGCTCCACCCATGTCCTTGTTTATTTTTTCCCCTTCCTGGAGTGGCTGACAGCTCACAAATTCTTGTTGATTCCAAAGAAATTCAGAAGACAAAGAAACAGTTTATAACATAATGTAACAACTGAAATTTAAGATTTTTCTTTCTCATAAATTAGATTATTTAGGTGCTGGGACTGACAGTGAGTACAGAAGTCTGCAACAAGGTTTCAGAAATGCCACCATCCCTAGAAACAGTCAGTGAGCTGCAAGAGCATCTCAGAGGTCATCAAAAGGACACCCAATTCACTCTGGATTAAAAGCTAATTATCTGAAAGGTTTGATTCACATTCAACCACATGCATGTAGGAATTTATTACTCTCTACCTAGATTTTAACACATTTAGAAACTCCAAAAGTAGTGAGAAAGCAAGAAAAAAACCCAAAATAATGCAAATGCTTCCCCAGCCCAGGAGCCAGCAGGACAAACTGCCCGTGCACCGAGCTGCTTCACTCACAGCTTCTCTCTTGGATTTCCTCAGCTTTTGTACTTTTCACAATTAGAAAATATCAACTGGCAGGAAACCAGCAAATGAAGATCACAATGAAACTAGAAACTCATCTTCCAGATAATCATGTTCTTCTGTCTGGTGTGACCTCAGTGGAGGCTGCAGAGCTGGCAGGGAAAGAGGGAGAGCCAGAATTCCCACGTGAGGGATGAGGGGGCTTCAAAGCAGGCTGTGCCCCCACAGAACCCCATTCCCATGGGGTGAGGCCCCTCTGCCTGAGGAGGGTCAGTGTGCACCCCCAAACTGGGAGTGCTCACAGCCCAGGCTCTGTCACACTCAGTGTGCACCCCCAAACTGGGAGTGCTCACAGCCCAGGCTCTGTCACACTCAGTGTGCACCCCCAAACTCTGGGAGTGCTCACAGCCCAGGCTCTGTCACACTCAGTGTGCACCCCCAAACTCTGGGAGTGCTCACAGCCCAGGCTCTGTCACACTCAGTGTGCACCCCCAAACTCTGGGAGTGCTCACAGCCCAGGCTCTGTCACACTCAGTGTGCACCCCCAACTCTGGGAGTGCTCACAGCCCAGGCTCTGTCACACTCAGTGTGCACCCCCAAACTCTGGGAGTGCTCACAGCCCAGGCTCTGTCACACTCAGTGTGCACCCCCAAACTCTGGGAGTTATCACAGCCCAGGCTCTGTCACACTCAGTGTGCACCCCCAAACTCTGGGAGTTATCACAGCCCAGGCTCTGTCACACTCAGTGTGCACCCCCAAACTCTGGGAGTGCTCACAGCCCAGGCTCTGTCACACTCCTCGGGGATCTGCTGGATCACTGAGCTGCTCGTTGCTTCATTACCAGCCCCAGTTTTACGCCAGCTCAGGCACACAAATAAATCCCTGCTGGCAGCAGTGTGGCTCAGCCATGCTGGATCCCTGGGCACTGCAGCCAGGCTAATCCCAGCCATAGGAGCTGCAATTCCTGGAGCCTGGAGCTGCCTTCCCTTTCCAGCAGCCCTGTGCAGCACGTCCTGCTGACTGCCAGAGCAGCCCTGGGCCCAGGCCAGGATCCTGCTGCTCCTGCTTATCACACACCCCCTAAACGGTCCCACTTATCTGCTGGCAGCAGCCCAGCTGTGCTGCACGGGGTCACCTCAGCTTTGTGCCTGGAAACTTGGCCTCTGCCACAGGCAGATAATTCCCAGCACAGAATACAAACTTGGTGTCTGATGTGGAGCAGAGCTCCCTCAGCACAACCCCACAGCTCCAGGCAGTAGCAAAAGGCACCCCAGAGCTAAAGGGGTCTCAGTGAAACTCAGGGAGCTGCTCAGATCTGGGTTTGGGCACAGCTTTAGTGAGTTGGGGGCTTACAGGTGGCTGTGATGAGGCATCTGCAGCCAGAAATGCAAATACTTCAAACCCAAGAGCCAACACCACACGAGACAGGGAGTACAACAGGGCATCATCCACGTTAGGAATAGCAGCACTTATCTGCACAAAATATTCTTTCCAGATAAAGTTTATCTAAGCTAGGAGTCATCCAGCCAACTGGGCTTGCTCAGGACCCTCTGCTGTTCACAGCCCCTGACAGAGGCTATAGAAACACCTACCTGGGAAGTCACCCCCCCCCCCGCAGAGAAAAGGGAGCAAATCTTGAAGCAGACAGGAAGCATCTAAACACAACCATGGCAACCCTTTCCTAGGCTGAGAACTCAGATCACCCTGAACCTTCCCAGCTCAGACACACGTGCTGGTTTAATGGCACATTCTTGCTGGGAGGGCACAGAGCAGGTGGTGGTTACCTCATTTACGTTGATTTTCGACTTTGCAGACGATTCTAGAAAGGCACAGTTACACCACTGTCGTGCTAAGTTCTGCCCCTGCTCTTTGCCCACGACTCGTTCTTCCTCCAGGTCACATTTATTGCCAACCAGAATCATGGGAACCTGCAGAGGAGGAAGCAGGAGGAGAGATCCTTCAGCAAGTCCACGTACAGGGAGCTCTGTGCTCCTCTCAGACTGAGGAGGGGAAATGCAGTGTGAAAAATACAGCATGAAGAATACAGCATGGAGTATGAAAACTAATAAAAATCAGGAGTTCAGCAGAGCTGACAGACCAGGCTGGAATTTAGATGCCTGTTGGGGAAGGGTTGAGCAAAGTTCACACCACAGATACCCTGGTGCACTAAATTAAACACATACAAAACCAATGATAGTATTTCAGCACGATTTTAAGTCAGTAAAGTTTTATTTTCTGGTCTCTACACCTTTCCAGTTCAAAACCTACTTTACTCCTGAAATGCATTTCAGGCCTTTCCTGTGACAGAGGCTGAGCTGCTGCCAAGAGCCCTCTCAGAGCTCTTCTGCCTGTCCAACACACACACACACACACACACACACACACGAGTTTTCTGACACGTATTCCATGTTTCAGCCCCTCTGAGCTGACCTGTCACCCTGCTGCCCAGCACACAGCAATAAAGGGAAGCAGCTTTGAAAAGCACTGCCCTGACATGAACAGGAACAGCTCTGTGCAGCCAAGGGTTCCAGAGCCCTGAGCCCACCTCCAGTCCCACCCCAACACAACCTCACCCTGCTGTCCTGTTCTGCACACACACAGAGGAGGATGCTCACCACAGCAGGCTGTGCCTGGGCCCTGTGGGCTCTGTCACCCTGGGTGTGCTGTGACAGCACCCCTGGCTCTGGGGTTGGTTGGGGATGGCGCTGGGGATGGCAGCAGAGCAGGAGCCACAGCCCAGCCTCATTTCCTGTTTCCCTCACGCTGAGGAGAAGAGAAAAAAAACCTAAAGAGCTGCTGATAAGGGTGTGCACCCGCTCCATTTCCTCAAATGTTTCATTCTTTGAGCAGAAATCGAGTCCTTTCCAGCTGGAAAATAAATCACTATCCACTTCCTTTGGTAATTTACAACACACTGTGTGTTTTTAATCTACTCCAGTGTTAATATTTGTAGTCCCTTCCTGACACAATTACATGCAAGATTAATTTCTGTCTTTAAAACTCCCAGCCATACCCATTAGAAAATGATCATATTTTTATTTTTGAGATATAAATTTTGCTTATTACATCAGGAACCACAGTACAGATGAAGGAAATGCAAAAAAAGCTCATTTGAAATCAGAGATCTACAGGATATTTACTGCTCTATCAGCTTAGACAGAGCTCTAAATATCCTGTTCTTTACAGTTTTCTGGACAGTTAAGAGAAATTTTCTCATAGTGAAACATGAAAATGTGTTTTGAACATGTTCAGCACAAAACTGAAGTATATGAAGATGTGAAATAATAGGGCAAAAAGTGATACTGAGATGAGTAAGCAGTAGAGGTTTGAAAGACATGAAACTCCGTGTAAGGTTATTTCAAAAGGTATTAATGGCTTATCCAAAAATGGAGTTTGGTGAGCAACTACCTTTGATCATTTACTGTTAGGTGTAGAAGACTGGAATTTAAACTCTTCCAGACATAGATAATTTAATGATTTATGTGTTGGAACTTTAAGACATACTCTGATAGGACAAACATGGGGGGAGTACATTTCCTAACTCTGGAAAATGCGGCTTAAACCTTCAAAAGGTTCTCAAGTTTGGACTCAACAAGCAACACACAAAGCAAATAAATGCATTTTAACAATGCAATCAGATCCTGCAGTCCAAAGGAAAGCAGCAGTGTCTGCTGAGGGATGGACTGCCCAGCTCAGGGTACGAACTGCAGGCCAGCCCAGGATCCTGGCAGTGGGGATTTACCCCGGAATAATCCCTGCCCCAAGGAAAAGCAGTTTTGCATAAATACAAGCTCAGCTTGTTAAAGCAAGGAGGGGCCCAGGGCTGTTCCAGCCAGGTGAGCAGCACAGGAGATGCTCCAAGGGACACAGCCACCCTTGGCCCGAGCCTGTCCCATCTTCTGTCAAACACAAACTCCCCACAGCTGATTCCTTCTTATTTTTAAAGTTTTAAACAACCAAAATGAGAACCCAGGACTCTATCAGACCCTTAATGGTTTAGTTCATGCCACTGTGTGACCTCCCTGGGTGACAGATTTTGCCAAGAGACCGAGAGTTGAGAAGCTGCTCCGGGGTCCCAGAGAATTTCCAGCTGAGCCCTGGGAAACGTCACAGCTTTGAATTTCAACTTCCCCTTCACGCATTTGGAACAACCCCTGTCAGTCTCCAGTGCAGGACAGCTGCAGAGCTACTGAGAACATCATTGCTGATGAGTTCAGTTATTATTGTTCCTTCACTTTGAGGGAAAGAAAGCACAGAGAAAGAAGAAAACGCAAATCCTGGAAAGGAGGTTAAAGGAGACAAAGAAAGTAACGTTGTTTTCAATTAACTCCCACCATTGCAAAAGACTGTGGATTCCAGGACACGGGAAAATCTGGTTTTGTGATGCCCCTTAGCAGGTGCTGGGCCTCAAACAACAACACTGAAAACAACAAGGCTCTGGAACCTTGCTCAGCACTAACCAAGAATATTCTTTGAAAGAAGCTTTACATAAACATACAGGAGTTAGACAGCAAACACTTCTTAACCATTTGCAGAAATAAAAACATTTTCTACTCACATCTTCAGTGTCCTTAACCCGTAGAATCTGTTCCCGCAGGTCCTGTAGGTCATTGAACGTGGACTGTGCTGTTATAGAATATACTAGTGCAAACCCCTGCCCGTTCTTCATGTACAGATCCCTCATGGCTGTGAATTGCTCCTGCAAGCAAATATTTTTTAAAGTAATTAGCTGGTGAATGCAGCTAATGAATAGTTCCAAAGGAATACTTTTATTGTGCTGGAGACAAGAATACAGTGCCACACAGCATGGATTTACATATTTACCCCTCACAGAAACCCACTGGAGCATGGAAATTGAATAAAAGCATTAACACTCTTCCCTTTTGTTGTTTTTTTTTTCCCTTAATAGAGGAAAGGGCTTCTTGAAAAAATGGGGAAAAGATGAAGAGTAGCAATAAAACCATCTCTGCAGACAGACTGAAAGGCCAGAGCAGGCTGGACAAGCCCAGCTCGGAGCTGCCTCTGTCCCAGCAGGGAAAGGGCTTTTGCCAGCCCCACACAGCAACGATTTCTGCTCCTGCTGCTGCGAATTCCCAACGTTCTCTCGATAAAATCAACTTCCAGGGAGCTCCCCCTGCCTGGGATGTGCTGCCAGCCCCCACAGGGTTTGCTCAGGGACAGGGCTCTGCCACCTGCAGGTGACACTGGCATGGCCGAAGGAGCCTCCCCCAGGAGCCAGGGAGGTGCCACTGCGTGGGGAGGCTCCTTGGCAGTGCAGGGATTGCTGAGGAGCTCCTCTCACACAGGGAGGGACTCTGGGAAGCAGCCCCTGTGCCTGGCACTGGCTGAGGCTGTGTCCTTGTGCTCTGGCCACTTGCAAAATTCGTGTTTAAAATCCTCCCAGAGCAGAACGCTGATATGGGGGATGGCAGAGGGAAGGGGAGCGGCACAGGAGGCACCAACCTCTGTGTCCCAGCACTGGGGCTCCAGCTGGGGACACAGCTCACCACTCTGGGTTTGGGTTATTTAACAAAATCCTTCCATTTAAATTACTGTAGCTGATCTCTTGCTTTTGCTTGGGCAGGATTGTCATTCTCAACAAAGAAACTGCACAGCAATGAGATAAAGAAATGCCACTTACTGTCCCTGCTGTGTCGAGGATCTCCAGCATACACTGTTGACAGTCTACTTCCACTTGCTGGGGAAAAAGGAACAAACAGTTCAGCCTAAATTGTCTGCAACGGGACAGGCAGGAGGAATCTGAGCTCAGTTTGTATTTCTGCCACAAAGGGCCCTTAGCAAAGCAGGCACCTGCACTTCCCCAAGGCTGAGCAGCCCTGCTATTAGAGGATTAATTACGCCCCAAGCCAGGCATTTGGGTCAGCTCATGTGCTCCAGGACTCCCTTCATTAGCAAGGCTTAAATGAGCAGCTCACTGTAAACATCTCAACTTAAGTGAGATTGGAAATATCTCGACTTAATCCACTCTTACAAATCAAAGCACTTTAAAACTTTAATTTTTCCTTGCTGCTGGGAGAGAAGGGAATAAGGAAGAGAAGAAACTGCAAAATATTTCAGGATCCTCACAGTGAGACTTTGCAAATCTTCCACTCACTGAGAGGTGTCTCGGATTTAAGGAGGGTAATTCCAGGAAAGTCAAGTAAATTTAACAGCAGAACTCATTCCACAATTTGTATTTAATTATCACAGGCACAAATACCACAAGTTTTTAGTGTATGTTTTGGTGCCTTTAATGCTGGTGACATTTATGCTAATCCTGAAACAATGGGTCACTTGACATCCATCCAGGGAAGAAAGCAGCTCTGTCCCTGGGATTACAGCCCAGGGATCCTGCAAGGGCTTCTGCTCAGCAATTCCAGCCTGCATCCAAAACAGCCCCAAAGAATTTCATATTCTCTGTGACACTTGAGAGAAACGAAAACGATGGCATTTTACCTTTCTGTATGAATCTTCTATTGTTGGGTCATATTTTTCAACAAAAATTCCCTGAACGAACTGTACGGTCTGGGGGAGGAAGGAAAGAAGAAAAGAACTAAGTGAGCTGAACACAACCAGAATCGTTCACCAAGAAGCACTTTAGGAAAAAGTAACAACAGTAAAAGTGCTCTGCTGTTAAAAATCAATAGTGAGGACCAGAGAAAAAGACGTAAAATTATAATTTTGAAAATAAAATTTGTGTATTTTCTGTTAAAATCACTTTACTCAAAAGTTTTCAAAACTGTTATGCATGTCAGCTGTTTGCTGGCTTTTCTCAGAAAAGGTGATACCTTCAAAAATGCCTTTACTCCACTGCCTGTGACTTTAGAAGGGTAAAAAGCACCAAATATGGAAGAGGTGAAATTTCAGCAGAAGCATTGGCAATCTGTGCACTGTGGCAAATCCACATTTCAGCCCAAAAGAGCGCAGGGCTGCACATCAGAGACACTGCAGAGCAGCCTGGAGAGCCCCCAGACACTTCACTACAGGAGGAGCCCTCACTCCATCCAGAGGGCAAGGCTTCCCTCCCTGGAATTATTCACAGCAAATCCCAACACTTCCCACTGAGCTGTCCCATGGATGGGACCATCCCTGACAGCCCAAGCTCTGTGCCTTGGCTCCTGCCAGGACAGTTCTCCTCTGGGAGGCAAAGCTCCCTTTTCCTCTTCACCCACAATAACCTGCAGGAAAGCAGCACAGGAGTGTCTGAAGATTTGGGTGATATTTGTAAAAAAACGTGGTGTTTGTTTGTGAAACTGAGAGCTGAGATCCCAGCACTGAATTTTCTCTCTTGAAAATCAACAAACACACCAAATACCTTTTGCCAACTGAACCTTTCACAAGTTTTGTACATAAATACTGCAGATTCGTGAGGAAAATCTGAGAAGCCACAACCACCTCATTCTGAAACTGCTCTGTATCACTAAATAGATGTATTCTACATTTTAATGAACAAAGTCTCTGCTTCTCCATTATTTTCTTGTCACACTGAACAGTTGTCCCTGAGGTAACAATCTCAGAAAATCCTTACAGTGAGACCCCCCTATTAATGTGGATCAGGGTGTGACATCAACACTGAGCCCAGCAGCCAGAACTGCAGGACACAGACTGTGCTTTGGGACTGTTCCTGTGTATCTCAGCACGGTCAGGCTGGCACAGCTGCTCCCCACAGAGGCACAGAGAAGGCAGCTCTCTGCCACAGGCTCACACACGAGCACTGTCACATCTGTCCCACTCTGTGTGGGGAACTCTGAACCAGCCTTGGGTGTGAGACTGACAAACCCCTCCTGATGTGTGATACTCTTCGTCTCTGATGGACTTTGTTTTTACTTATTACAGGTGAAAAGAAAGGCCAAGGGAGAAGCTACAAATCTGGGGGTGTTTTTGGGATATGTGTAGATCCAAGACTTTTAGAAGTCTCCCTTAGTTTGGGTTGTGCAGCCCAACCTCAGTTTCCAGTCCTCTGTAAACAGTGCCACTCACTGCCACTCCAGAAGAGTTTCAGCCTCAGAAATGGGATAAAGCTGCTGTACAGGAAACAGAAGTTGCTGAACAACTGTGGCTTTATAACTGTGAAGGTTTTCTGCTGCTCCCTCACCGTTACCAGCAGCACCATCAGCACTGTGCTGGCACAGAAGAGTTAAAACAACAAGGAGGATCTGCAGTGAAACAACCCCATATTGTCATCTGCACTCAAATGAAAACAGAGCTGCAAATGAACACCAGGCTCTTTGTTGCACAGGTCAGTTTATACAGTTGGAAGAATGAAATTTAAAGTGACCCTCATATTATTTTAAATCCCACCCTGTACCCTCTCCTTACTAATGCCTGTAAATAAGTACACAGCCTTTGAAAGCTCAATATTATCAACTCTTAGCGGCTAATTGGCACTTACTGTGTGCTCTACGAACATAATGGATCTCTGCTGCATATGAATTACCAAATATGCTGACTTAGCACCCAGCCTGTCACAAAGAATTTAACTTTTGTTAAATACTATTTGCATATTTGCATTTCAGCTGTTAGAAAGGTCAGTGATGGTGCTGACTCAGACTTCACATCACAAAGAAGGAAATTCAAGTATATCAGATGCTGAGTAATTTTTATTTACAACATACTACTAAGAATCCCATTTCACCTAGGCAGTCTTTTAGTGTTATGTAAGAAAATTAAGATAATCAAGGAAATGCTGGTGGAAAAAGTAATGGAGATTGCTTAAATTGCTGTGGAAGAACAGAGCTTGTAAGGAAATTACACCTGGTAAACATCTTGTAAAGATTAGGATGGGATTGCTGAAAGAGTGCATCAAATTTGATACATAATTGAATAATCTCTGCTCCTGCTCCCTGGAATTGTGCAGGTGATTTAGCAGGATTATTACCTGGCTGTAGGAGCAGAATAAAAAACAGGGCAGGACATGAAAGGCTGCTCAGCCATTATCATGTCTGTGACAAGGAACACTGCAGTTCCTTCTTGTAGATAACTCCACACTTGACCAGTTCTCTGCCTTTCTGCTGGAGAGAGCTGTGTGACTGGTGAGTGATAAATGGGTGACACAAGTCTCTCTCACAATGCTCTGGTATCAAACCTGCCATGTAAACCTCTCCTTAGGAACAAGGCAAGCACTTAAGGAGTGCAAAGTGTCATCAGGCTGCTCCTCCCTCTGCCCTGCACAGGCTGCAGATGGATTCTCAGCTCCAGGTGCTCCCTTAGGACGGAAAACACGCAGCCTTCGAGGAGTGCAAGGCTGCACCCCCTAATTCTGTGACTGATTCCAGCCAGGCTTCTCTTGCTGTGCCAGTGCTGCTTGGGCTTTTAATACTCACAGATATTCAGCCATGTACAACACAACACCCATGCAGGAAGCAAACATGAAATGCTAATTATCAGCAATTAATCACCTCTTCAGAACCATGACACCCCTTCTCAGCTCTCTCAGCAGTGTCACAGTAGAAGTCCTGGCACATATTAAAAGTCACACAAATTCCCCAAAGCATCAGCAGCCTGGCCTGCAGTGAGCCAGGCAGTGCAAAGCTGGGAACGGGCTCCAGAGCTGCCTCCCCAAACTCACCAGAGCCGACTTGCCCACACCTCCTGAACCAAGCACCACCAGCTTGTACTCACGCATGGTGTGGTCTGTTCAGAGAGCGACGACCTGCAGGGCAGGAGGAAAGGCAGCAGTTAAAACACAGAGCTGTGACACTGTCCTGCAAGCAGCAACACTCTCCCTTCACCCAATCCTCCTGAGAATGAGAATGCCTTTATTGACAGCTCTGGGGTTCATTTTTCCACCTGAACACTCAGCTGGGGAAGGCCACCCTGACAGCCCCAGGTTACAGGAGATGGCCAAAGCTGGATCCCTCAGCCTGGCAGTGCTGGGAGAGGAAGAGGATGGGCACACCATGGGACAAACACAGAGCCTGACCCAGCTGTGCCAGGCACCGTGAGCTGTCACTGCCTGCTCTCTGCTTCCTCAGCATTGCATGGCACAAACCAGAGCATGGGACAAGAAAATTAGATCAGAAAGAAGCAAGCCAAGAGGTTTCCTTCTCCCCTCCACCCCCAGCAGGGAGGGATTTAGGTCAGTGTTTTCTCTCTGGAAAAGGTCAGGCCCAGCGCACGGCTGCCAAGGCAGAGCTCTCTGCTCACCCAGCACAGACTCTGCCTTTTTATGGAAATTTTGCAACTCCCTCAAGTCACTACGCAGCACCAGAAAACTTCTTGTTCTCCTCGAGATTCCCTGACAAATAAGGCAAATGACAGAGCTGGTGATAAACACTTCACACCGTGTTTACATTAGGAGCCAGGCTGGGCTGTCCCACTCCACTCCGGGGCTGCAGCAAACAATGAGCTCAGCACGAATCCCCCTCTCTGCAGGGCCACGCTTCCTTCCCAAGTAAGGCTGCACTCAGCAGTGCTGGGAGCCTGGGCAGCCTCCACGCCTCTGAGGCATTTCAAACTAACGCTGCCACAGGATTTATGGGCTCACCGGCCACAGCCTTTACAATAAAAATGTCTTCCAAGGAGTTTGATAGAGAAATGCATCACCTTGTTGACGGCCGTGAACAAGCCTGTGGAGAACAGGGTTGTATTTTTAGCTTTGCAGTGTGGACAACTCCCTGACAATCTGTGTCTCAAGTTTATGTAATCCTTAAATTGGGACAGGTTCTCTTCTGTCATTTCGGCTCCCGAGGGGAAGATGTAAAACAGAGTCAAGAGGAATCCCATGTGCTGCTGCTCACCCATCACCAGTCAGAGCTGAACTGGGACCTGCTGCTCAACTGGGAACTGGAGACCCCCCAAACATCCCAGCTCAGCCCTCACCCTCAGCCACAGCCTGTGTCGTGGGCTGAATGTCACCCAAGCACAGGTTTAAACAAAAATCTGGAAGTTTCACATGCAGCTGGAGAGACACACAAATTTCTGTGTTCAGTTTAGCACAACTTTAAGCTCAGTTTTAAGCCAGAATAACAGAAATAAAGGACTTGCTTGTGCTGAGGCTCTTTCCAGTCACACAGCCAAGCTGGCCTTCCCTCATCCAGGCCTTGAAGAAGGAGCAAGGCTCAAGCCATCAGTGCAGCCCTTCATTTTAAGCACCTGGAGGAGGTTTTTCTTCAACTCTTGAAGCCCACGTGAGCTGCAGTTGCCTAACTGCAAATTGTGAAATCAAATCCAACTGAAAGGGGTTTTCCAAAAACTGCCTAAATGCAGAGCAGGCAATGTCTGTGCACTCCAGGACACTGACAGCAGTTCTGGCTAAATTCTGGGAACTGCAACCTCTTCTGCTTGAACATTTCACTGAGAAGTAACATTCACTTCCTTTCTTTCAAAAATCATGGTTTTGAATGGGAAGGAGAGGGGAATTCCAATTGGCAATTATTTTCCCCTTGATAATCCCTAGAAATTAAAAGGTGATGCATTTTTTATAAAGCATAAATGCAACTTATTGATTCAGTTTGTCTTCATTGTCCTGCAATTCCACAGTCAGTTCCACCAAAGAAAACCCGGAAAGCAATCAAGCTAAGGGTTAAATTTAGCTGTGAACTATTTCACTTCTTATTTATAGTAGAAAATACTTGTGGGAAAGTTTAAGCTGGGAGCAGTACAAGACTAACTTCTCATTTCTTCTCTACAATATTTGCTGATTTTTTTTTTTCAGGTGCAACAGGAAACCAAGATCCTGAAAGGCACGAGCCCTATTACTGTAAACTCCACATGCCTTAATTATCTTGTAGCTCTTCCACAAGTATGTTAATGTTATCTGTTTATACAACATGAATAGAGTGCTCAAGAAATTACTATGCTGCATCCCAGCCAACTTTTCATTTGGCAACTGTTGAAGCCCACCTAAATACAGTCAGACACAGCAGCATTCATTTCCATCCAGAGCTCTCTATAGCAGTCACATGCTGCGAGGCAACGGCTCCATTTCCAAATGGAATTAAATTATGGGAGTTAAGTGTCCCTTTGCAGTCAAGAGAAGAGTATGTTCACTGAGGAGTGTAAAAAAATTAACTGTAAAGGTTGTGAAACTGGTCTCAGGTTTGAATGCTGTGGTGCAGAAATGAAGCAAAAGCTGAGTGTGTCCCCTGGCTCCCTCTCCCCAGGCATGGCCACCAAGCTCCAGCAGGACAAGCACGGGACACAGGGCACGTGTCACACCCCCAGCACTGCCCTGAGCTGCAGCTCCCTCTGCCCATTCCATCACTCTCCAAACCACCTGCATCACCCACAGGGTAATGAATCCTATGGCTCTTTCATCTATAATCCTGAAAAAACTTTGCTTGTACACCATCAAACACCTGACACATCAGAATCCATCTCTGTTCTGTATTCTTTAACAGGAGCATCTGTCCTCTGCTGCTGCTGTCCCCAACACTGCCCAGAAGAGACAGAAATGGACATTCATCCATTCCCAGCATCAGCCCCAAGCTGCTCAGCTCCTTCCTGACAGAACAGTGAAGGGCCCTAGCCTGGGAGAGGTGGAAAAAGCTGCAGGATATTTGTGCCAATATCCAAGGCAAAGGCGGTGCAGGTAGAGGATCCCTGAGAAGGAGCAGGGGTGGATGCAAACACAGCTGAAGCTCTAACCTGAAACGTGGCTCCCACTCACCTGCACCTTTGCTCAGCCAAGCTCTCCTGCACTCCCCAAACTGCACGAGTCATCCTTCACCCTCCTGCAGCCCAGGGGCTGAATCGGGGCAGGAAGAAGCAAAACTTTCAGGGTATTTCCCAAGCAGCGGAAGAAGCGGGGCAGAAGCTGGGGGAGGTGCTGGAGACAAGGGCTGAGGCCCTTCAGGACAGAAACCTGATGCAAAAACGAGCTGCTTCTGTTACAAAAGTTTCAGCAGCTCATCAAGACGTTGATAATTTGGGCGGAGGGGAGAGAGAAGCATGAACCAAGATAAGCAAACACAGCACTGAAAGAGAGCGAGTGCAAGAACTTCACTTATTATCCACTCCGATGTTCACGGAAATTTCATTTAAAATATGATGGGAACACTAAAAAACTCTTACCTTGGCATAAAAGATCTCTCATCAGTGTTAGCAGCTCTACTGAAGGTTCTTCCAGGCTCCCCACAAGGAACTGAAAAAAAGAATTAAGAAAAGAGTTAACTGTTTTTCAAGTGTCAGCATTTGCAAAGCATCTCTGTAGTGCTTAAGCCAGACCACCCTGTTCCTGTGGACTTCTCCCTAGAATACTCCAAGGAAGATTTCACTTACAAAAGGCAAACTCAAGGCAAACTAACCATGTTTAAGGTTGCACCAAGTTCACAATAATTTCAGCAGATGAAAACTTCGTAGAAAAAGTACTACCAGATACACAGGAGAAAGATTTAGGGCGGCCCAATGTCCTGATGATGTTACAGGGGGAAAACCATCTCTTCTCTGCCCCCAATCAGCACTGCCATGGTAAAATCCACTGCAACACCTCCAAAGCACAATTATTTTAGGGAATCCATCAGGTTTGTGGCAGGGAGTGGAACGACACGAGCTTTAAGATCCCTCCCAACCCAAACCATTCTGGGATTGTGACAGTCCTGGAGAGCAGAACAACTCCAGCAGCACCATCCCCCTGCCCTGGGAACCCGCTGGCTCCTTGTTCAAGTTTCAGAAGGCTCCAACACTTGCAGTGTCCCAGTCCTTTGTTCAGTAGCACTGCACAGCAGCAGTGCTGATACTTCAGACAGCAATCACAGCACTGGCTTCAGCCTGCTGCTATGACAGCCAAAGGGTCCTGTCTTTCATACGTTCAGCACTTTATCCTTTCTTATCGAGGGATAAAAAAAGAATCAGTTGATCCTCTGGAATCATAGGAACTTTAAATGAAAACCTAGGATGTTGGTTTTTTGAAAATACTTCTTTTTAGCAGCTCTGGAGTCACCTTGGAGTCACAGAAATCAAAATTGTTTAGAAACAGATAATGGAAGCTCTCATAATCCTTGTCAAATATTTTTCCAAGTACAAGAGAAAGTGAGTCTAGAGGGCAGGGATAGATGGGATATTGGGAAGAAATCCTTCCCTGTGAGGGTTTGAGGCCCTGGCACAGGGTGCCCAGAGCAGCTGTGACTGCTCCTGGATCCCCAGCAGTGCCCAAGGCCAGGCTGGACAGGGCTTGGAGCCGCCTGGGACAGTGGAAGCTGTCCCTGAAACTAGATGGGCTTTAAGGTCCCTTCCAACCCAAACCATTCCCTGATTTTTCCCAAAGACACTGACAGTGCCAGCCCCAGGACTGCACAGACCATGGCTCATCAGCACCAGCTGCACTTGCACCCAAAAAGCACAGCCTGAGTTTAAATGCGGGTGAGAGAAAAGGAACAGAAAGAAATGAGGCACGGAAAGGAGCAGCACAGAAACCACAGCATCAGTTCCTAGAGACAATGTGAGAGGCCTCTCGAGGTGCAGCTCCTACTCCCACGTGCACTGTGAGCCTGAGGGGTTCTGCTCTCTGCTCTTCCCCAGGAGGAGGCACGGGGATAGAGAAAGATGTCCCTGGCAGAGAGGAGAGAGGCAGGGAGCAAAGACCACTCACCTGACTTCAAGGAAGAAAAAAGAGAGTAATTCCTTGCATGCTCATCACTCACACCTTCCTTTGTCTGATTTTCACCAGCGGAAACAGGAACATTGAACGTTTCTGAGGGAGAAGTGCCATCAGCACTGTGCACATTTGGGAGAGGAGCACAGATGTCTCTGTGAACTCCAGCACCTCCACTCAAGGCTGGCTGTGCCACTCCTGTGGCCGTGCCCTTCCCATTTCCCAAATGAGAGGCAGATTCTTGGGATGTTGCAGCCACACGTCCTGGTTATTTTTATCCTGGCAGTCAAATACTGAATCGTGGCTACTATAAACAAACCTGTTTAATTTTCAACTTGTAAATGTTCTCTGTGCCAGTTTTTTTTCAGTTACTATAAACTAGGCCATGGAAAGGGGTGGATTTTCTTTTTTTAAAAGTGTCAACTAAACATTGCTCAACACTCTACCAAAATCCCTCCATTACTCGGAGCCGTGTTGGCAAAACAAACCCAAACCCAGCACTTCTGCAAGGGGGAGATTTACAGCGATCAAAACCACACTTAAACTGACAGATTCCCTCCACAGGAAAAAAAATCCAAACAAATGAGAGAATGATAGAGCAGGGAAGGCTGGAAACACCAGGCCAGGGATCTCCCCTTGGCTTGGACCGGCCCAGTCGCCGTTCCCGGCGCTGCCCTACGACAGCTCCACTCACCGCCTGCTCCCTAATTTGTTCTACACCATGTTCTGAGGTATTAAATTACTCAATGAAGTCGAAAGCACATGAAATACTTCCCTAATGCTCATCAAAGCTGTCAGCAATTACGCAATGGTTACACGCAAGCCATGCCGGGAACAGGGATGTGCATCCCAAATGAAAGGGGGTTTGGCTGGAAATCCCACAGCTCATTAGCAGACACCACCCTCAAACAGCAGCAAGGCAAACACTGTCATAGATTACCCTGTTAGTTAGCAACGAGTCTATGTAATTAATGAAAATCACTCCCATAGACTCACTTGATCACAAATCGAGCCCCTTCCCCGAGGCAGTCAAACTCCCTGGCTTTAGGGTACAGGGAAAACCTCCTCCACCTTTCCTGAGGCCACCAACACCAGAAAAATGAGAGACAAGAGAAAAACAAAAGACTAAAAGACCAGACTAAGCAGAAAACAGGACTTCAATGTGACTTCGAAAGTACAGTTTGACAAACTTCCGTTCACAGACTCTGCATTTATTTCCTTACTCATTATCGCTGTGGTATCTGACACCGAAGTAAGTGTATTTTATATATCAACATTACATAAGAGGTAACATTTTATAATTTGTGCCAGGAACCTCAGCCTCGGTTTTGTAACTTTAACAAAAATCGTTACCATTTCCACTGACTGCTTTCAGCATCAGATCAAACACCAATCAAGGCAACAAATGTGTAATTAGCTATGCACAAGCCCGCTGTAGGATGAGTCACGACCCCACAGTGGTGCATTCCTGATGCTGGAACATACACGCTGTCCCTTGTCCAAGTTATCAGGAGTCCAAGCCTAAATATATTTTCCTTTTGTTTTACAGGTAACAAATAACCCCAAAAAGACACAGCAAGAAGCACACACAGAAAATAAAGCTGATGACAAGGCAAATGAGCAAACAGATATTTGAGAACACAGGAGAACGACACTGGCCAGAGATGTCTGAAGAGTTCCATCAGAAAGGGCAAGAGAGCAGCCTTCAAGTCTTGCATCCATTCCCAAAATCTCAGGGCCCAGTCGTGTGCTGCTCTGAGCCACATCCCAATCACCACTCTGCATCACTCGGCATCCTCTGCGCTGTGCTGGGAGCTCCTGAGCCAGCGCCAAGGCCATAAAAGCCCGGGCGAAGAGCAAAGTCCTCCAGCAATAGAGCCCTTCCGACTCCAGTGTTGTGCTGGGCTGCAGCTTTCAGCAAATTAACTGCAGCCCACACAAACAAGGCAGAGAAACGACCTTCTTGGAAAACAGCAATAATTCTGTCATTGGAAATAGTCATTTTGTGCACAAACGCTCTGGGATTGATCCTCCTCAGCCTGTAATCTTTTGTGCAATCAGCTTCACGCTGAACCTGCAATTTCAAATAACATAATGTTAACTTCTATGGAAGTGACTGCCTAATTATTCATTGGAAATTGCTTTGCTATAGAAGCTCTCCGGGCAAGGAACAAGGGCTCTGGGCAGCTAAAGCCTGCCATGCTGAAACGGCTAATTTATTTTTTGTCCTATTGGTCTGCACTTGCAGAAAGTTGCTAGGGACATGTGCCAGCCAGACAAAGGCAGGGGAAAGGAAGCCAGCAGCACAACTCAAAGACCAACACACACTGCATCCCCAAATTAGAACAAAGCGCTACGTCAGTGGCTGGAGTTGGCAGCCTCCCCTCCGGACGGACTGCGGCACTCGGCAAATTAATACTAACGAGACTGAGCTGCAAGCTGGACACAGCCACCTCAGCTGAGCACCGAGGGCAAAACACACTTTGCTCAAACACAAATACCTGAAACAGTTTGATGGGAGGGATTGTGAGGTCACAGGTCCTCCCAAGGTCCTCCAACACCACGGCTGCATTCACCATTTCTCCTTTTCCCACCTAGCCCTACTGGAGCAGTTCAGGAGAGGGGCTCACGCCATTCAGGAGTTCTCCACAGCTTTTTTTGGAAGTAAAAATGAAACAAATACTTCCTTTCCCCCTTCCTCATCAGCCAAACGTATATACATTAAAGGGCATCGCCATTAGACACAGTTCAGGGGACCTCCTCCATCTGCTGTCTACCACATCCACAACTTGCTGCTGATTTTTGAGCCCTGTAAAGTTTTTTATTCCTCTCTATTTCATTTCGTGGAAAAAATATCTTGACCTTTTATAAAACAGATTAAATTCCAGACAGACCTGAGCAGGCTCAATCGTAGCAAAAGACCAACTCCATTCTACTTGGTAGGAATAATTTGCTGTGCTGATAGTAGCTTGGCAACGTTCACCACTATTCTTCCTGGTTTATATAATTAAGAGTAAATAAGTGACATGAGGTACATAGATTGTCACTGCAATTTCAGCTCACACTTTAATTATTTCATTTCTGTAGTAGTACTGACCAGACATTGGTCATAAAGCCCAGTCTGACCTTACTTGGTCTCCAGCATAAAAAAACTGAATGGAGAGATGAAGCTTCCAGCCAACTACAGGTTCTTTGAAACTTCTCAATAAAATTGGACAGGTTTAAACTGCTCTTCCCATTTATTTCAAAGTGACATTGGGTAGGTTAAGGTTAGGTATTGGGGAGAAAGTCTTTACTCAAAGGGTAGTGGGGCCCTGGCTGCCCCATCTCTGAAGTGCCCAAGGTTGGAGCATCCTGGGACAGGGGAGGGTGTCCCTGCCCATGGCAGGGGGCGGCACTGGATTTTCTTTAAGGTCCTTCCAACCCAAACCATTCCATGATTCTATGATTTACAGCCATAAGACTAAGACCAAGCCTCTAAACATGGGGCACTTCCCAGCTCCTCAGGAGACCAGGCTAACTCACAAATTCCAGAAAATATTGAGATTCTTTAAAACTCCCTGGCACAGCTGCAATGAGCAGGGCGTGTGTGAGTGTTTGTACACTGGCTCTGGCCATGCAGCCCGTTCTAAAGGTCAGCTTTGCATGTGCAGCACAGAGATTTTCACTTGCCTGGTGTGTGGCAGCCACAAGCAACCAAACCTCCCCCCCTGTTCCCACGCAACTGCCGCTCATTAAACGCCTCTTTTAACAACGATTTTCAGAATGAAAAGCCCCACTGACCATATGGCCACTTATTAATACTACATTTGTTTATCAGTTTAAATAAACCCCCTACAGCAACGAGGATCCATGTAATGAGGACTTAAACCCAGCTAACAACGGATGTGTTTTAGCACTGCCAAGTAGGACTGCACCTCCTGAATGCTTTTCATGGCACACTTCAAGGCTTGATAGGAACCTGAATAGCAGTAAGTGCACAGAACTAACTTCAAATAGAGGGGAAAGTAACAGTTTCATTACGTTTCGTAAAGAAATTAAGTTATTTAATGTGGTGCTTAATCTCCTCAGTATTTAGTTCAGCCCCTTAATGCTGCTTCCTGGAACCTTGGGGCAGAGTGGGGGTGGAAACTGCATTTTGTTCTACATCAAAAATGAAACTTTCTTCTGTGTGAAGGTTTTAACTGCAGGAATATTCAAATAGTTCTTAACACTTCAATGCCAGAGTGAGAGCTTCGAGGCCATGGGGGCTTTAACCAAACCACTGCCAGCCCTGGCCTCTGCACCAGAGCTTCTCTGAAGTTTTTTAATCCTCCTGAACCTGCTTAAAAGGGCAAAACTCCTTTGACAATTCATCCTGGAATTTCCTTTATGCTGAATAAAAGGTGACATTAAAGGAAACAGCTCCGATAGTTTAATCAGTTTTATACGAGCCATTTCAGTATTTATAGGTCAAGCTTGATTACAAACCAAAATAGACAATTCTACAGCTGCCTTGAAACAGCAACAAGGCCAAGGCCAGGGGCAGCTGGAGCTCTGCTCGGGAGAGGGGCTGGGTTTGACTCACACGGAAGGGAGGACACATCCTACCCCTGATCAGCACTGGCATCAGCCAGTCCTTCCCCTCCACCTCATCAACACCATTCAAACAGGAACAAAAAAAGTCTTATTTTTAGGATGTATCTTTGAAATGATAAGACACAGGGCAGTAGTAAAAAAATCATCTCTTCCACATTAGTAGGGAAATTTGTCAAACACATGGCCTGGGGACACGCAGTTCTGCACTCTGAGCAGGACCTGGGAACACAGCACTCTTCATTTGGGTGTTAATTGCCATCTCCCACAATTTCTGTGCCTCCCCTGTGCTGAGGACACCTCTCCACCAAAGTGAAAACTCCCACTCATCTGTTTTTTCTGGAGTCAATCTGCAAATACAGCATCAGCCAAACGCATGCCCTCAGCACAGTACGACCATCACTGCTTTTTAAAAGTTCCTAAATCTATTTCAAGTTCTGCCCAGAGAGATGCAGTGGATGTGAACTCGGCATGAAAAGGACAAGGGAAGTTACAGCATCCCAGCTCTGCAGACATCTTCATTCTCCTGACACCTGCTAAGCCAGCCCAGCACCCAGCTCAAGCTTCCTCTGGTGCTAAATGGATTTGGACCCGATTTTGTATTTGTGACAAGGTTTTGGGCAAACAGTTCATTTAGCAGAGGCTGCAAAGTACTGAATTTACAGAATAAAGGACAAGATCCACTTTCTCAGAATCACACCACCGAGGAAAGTGCCCTGGAGCATTACAACATCTGTTTGATCATTACAAATGGGATTCCTGAAAAAGCTTTGACTGCATTCTAGTGATCAATATGCCAATGCAGGGTATTCACAAAACAAGGCAAAGCCACAGTAATATTGTAATCTCCACAACTTCGTAAGTGATCTGATGAGTTAAAAGCCCTAAATGCATAAATATTTCATGAGAAAGGCTGTCTGGTACCACTTCAGTCTGTATCTTTAATCTAAACGTTATTTTCAGCTACGATTAGTGTTATAATCTAAAGCAGAAAGCAACAATTGGCCAAATTTATTTTATCTTCACCCGTATTTACTTCATAAATCCATCAAGCTTTCTGTTCTTCAGGCCTGATACCCAGTAACTGTTACTCAGCACAGTAACAAACACATCAAATCTCAGGGTAAAGCAAGATGTGCTGGAATGAGACTATTCCACAAAAAAAGCAGAATTGCACCAGAAATAGCCTTACCCAGTGAACTATGAGTTACTTTTAACTATCACGTGGTGAGTGGCATATAAAAAGATATTATTCTGCATGTCAGCTGTCTGTAATGAAAGTTTTCCTCTTCTCAGCTGCCCCTCCCTACAACTTCAAGTTTATTTGCATGAGAGAAAAGAATGTTACATAAAAATGCAACATAAAAGGCACTGCAAGCAACACATCCAGCTGAACTGCTCCTCCCACGTCCGTGCTTTCCAGATTAAGGGTCTATTTCCAGCTGAAAATGTGAGAAATGCCTGATTCCACAGAGATTCTTCACTTGGACAAAAGCCTCCAGCAGCCGTCCTTCCAGAGGCAGGGAGCAGCACAGCCCCAGCTGCAGCCAGAGATGCTCAGACCCATCACGAGCAGATTGCACTGCCCTGAGCTCACACGCAATACCCTGAGTTAAACATGACAAGTTCGCATTTTTTCAGTATTAGAACACTGCAGAACACAACATCATTGAATCCAACAAATATTTCCACTAAGAAAATCCCAAAACATTCCAGCCAGCCTTGAACCTGCAGTTGTAGCCCCTGACAAGTGAAATGCAAGTGTCTGTTTTCCTGCAATGCTCCAGCAAGCAGCAGTTATGCAACACAGCCCATTGACAAACACGCTCCTGGTTGCAGCATATTCCCAAAAAGCAGGATTTTGACAAAGCATCCATCACCTGTAACAGAAATGCTCATCCTGCTCGTTACATTGAGCAGATTTCTGAGTATATTCTGCCTCACTGAAGTGATGAATAAAGTTTTGTTTCAGCCCTAACACAGCCACTGCTGTGGGCACATCCAGACCTCTTGCTTCAGTGCCCTGGATGGATTTAAGTATTTTCCATCTTATCAATATTCAAAATAAAGAACAAACCACAATGCCTCGGGTCACCTGCTCAACAGGACTGCCACTGCCTGGGCTTTTAAGTTAAACAAAGTCAAATGGGTGAAAAAGCCAAGACAACCACCTGCAGTCACAGGCTGTGAGCAGCCCTGGAGATTCCTTTTTGGCTGTTTGTCCTGTTACCTGGTATAAAAGCCCTGTGCAGGGTCAGACTTCCCCCTGAGACTGATGATTTTGTTCATCAAAAGAAAGCAGTTTTCAAAGCATACCAAGTCTGCTTTTGTCAGCATCTGGATTTCTCAACCCAAAAAAATCCAATCTGTGCCTTTACCTGGGTTCAGGTCAAGCCACTGCAGCTGCAGGGAGGAAGTGCCTGTTCAGGTATAGCAGGTATTTCCCAACTCCCTGTACCTGCCGGAGCACTCACAGCAGGAGCACAACACACATCAAAACATCAAAACACCGTCTTTATGTGGCCACGTCGGGGTTCAGCAGAGCCACCCGACCTGCTCCAGCAGCTGACACGATGAGAAAGGGCCCCAGCCCTGCCCTGGGCACTGCAGCCACAGGAGAAACAGAAACAGGCACTTCTGAGCTCACCTTCACCCAGGTGTGCTGCCTGCTGCACAGTTTTGAGCACAATATAGGAGTTACAGACCCCAAAATGACTGGAGATCCACGTGAGGGATGGGTTCTGGTGCCCATTTCCTCCCACACAGTCCCCAAAGGATCTTCCCACAGCAGATGAATGCAATTTAAGTTTAAACACACCATTTCTGATTAGGAATGTAATGCTCACTGGCTCCTCCTTGAGCACCACCCTTCTTCCCACAGCCTCCTCATTTTAATATCGTTAAATGGATTACTCTAGACAACCTTAATTATTGCAGTATTTGCAAGGGAAGAAGGGATCTCTCAGTAACCAGTTCCTGTCCCTCTGCAGATCAAAACTTGTTTCATACAAACCTGGGAGTGAAATGGCAGCAGAGGTGCAGCACAAAGTGCTTCAGTGTAAAAACCAGGTACCAAGAGCCGAGCAGGCCCAGGTGTGTCCTGACTGATGCTCTGCTGTCACTGGGTCCCCTTTCCTTCAGAGGGGAGCTCAGAAAACAGGCATTAATTAACAAAATTACGCTATCACAGGAAATAACAGGAAGCTTCTAATAATGAGGCATTTAGCTCCAAAGGGTTTCAGTCAGACATGTCAAACCAGCTCACAGAGGATGTCAACAGTCACCAGCAGCAAGCACAACCAGCTGGAAAACAACCCGTGGAGACCCTGAATTTGTTACAACAGAAAGGCAGTTCGATGTCACTCCCATAAATGCAGGCTGGTTCTCGCAAATAACAACCTGGTACCTCTGGGGACAGAGGCCAAATGTCACCTATGTGGTATTATCCAGAATAAGCCACAGGTCATGTTCTTGCCAGCTGTCACAGGCAAAGCAGAGTCACCACATCAGCCCTGCTGCAGCACAAGGCTGCAGGACACTGCCCTGGGTCAGCAGCTGCAGTTTCTTGTTCTCTCCTCAGCTCCTTCCCTCCATCAGCAGTGGTACTGGCACAATTGAAGTGTATCTTCTTCACACCTACTTTAATCCTTTCTCTTCTGGTATAACAGTTCTTCACATAACCAACACAGATGGCTTTTCACTCTGGTATTTGTGCTGGAGAACTGAACTGCATCAGTTGGATTCCTACTGGGTTCTTGCTTCCAAGAGTTCCTGAATGCTCAACAATAAAGGTTCAACAGTGGGAAAGCAAAGGAGTTCAGTCTCTGCCTTGCCTCACTCAGCTCACAGTGCAGCTGCAGGGGTGAGTAACCCACTGCTGCTCCCACCTGCATGAGCCAGCCCCTCTAGAAATGTCTCACCCACAAAACCTGGGCCTCCCTCCTCAGCCTGACCACTGCCATCCATCACCTGCACAGGAGCACTGGCAGAAATTCATCTTCACAACTTTATGCTCTATTTCACCATTTCCATTCATTGAAATGTCCTGAACTCGATTCTACTTTCCAGGACCTGCAGGGAGCCCACGGGAAGGATGGAAAGGGACTATTTACATCTCACACAAGTTTTAACGTCTGAGCAAAACAGGCTGGACCAAAGTAAGGGAGCTCAGCAAGGTGAACAGTTCTTCCAGAAAACTTTGGGACACCCTTACTTATCTCTGCCATTAGGTGTCACATTTCCAGCAGCAGCAACTTTCCTAAAATGCAAACACAAATGCCTACAGGAAAATCTGACCCAGGGATTTGGGAGCACCCGTTTAAGAAGCTGCTTCTATTAAAATTCTGTTTAATTTCCTACTAACTATTAAATAAAAGAATAAAAGCAAATCAATAACTACTTCAGAGCTCAACATAAAATGAATGGAGGCTGTACTTTAACCACCATCCTCACTACCTCATCTTCAAAAAATAACTCAACACCTCCCAAATCAAGGCCAAAAAATCCAAACACCAGCCTAGGACTTGACCAAGTTTTAAAAGCTGTTTCTCTCTTGAATCTGCTTCTGCAGAATTAAATACACAAAGTTATAAGAAGTGATTGATGTTCAACATTAATGTGGCTCATCAGAAATTAAAAGAAAATTATAAAATAGGAAGTCTCCCATATTATCCAAAAACCTGAAAGTTTTGATCAGGATCCACAGCCAGAGCCAGCAGAGCTGATTTTGGCAAGGTTGAAAGTAACGCTGGATCAAGAATAATTCTGAACTTCAAACAGCTACACGTAAAAAAACATTTCAAATATAAAGCCTAAAGATTTGAACTTACATATGTTCAAAAGATTCCCTCTGTTTTCTCTAGGAAAACAGATAACATGTTCCTGTTGTCGGAATATCAGGACTCCTCTTGAAGATGATTTTTTTAAGTCTGCAGAGTTGCACAGAAGCAATCTGTTCTCTAAACATTGAGCACAAGTTCAAAGTGCCACCGAGCGCGCTGTGCACGTGCAGGGTACAAGAAAAAGCGCTGCAATACAAAGTACAAACAAATGCTTGGAGTTGTTTATGCCCAGGACGATGATTCAATATACAATTAAAACTTTTATGTTCAAGTACATCCACATGCTACACTCCTGCTATTTAATTACTTTTCAGTTTTTTTAAGAACAGTCCTCAGACTGGCTGAGCAGCCATGAAATGTATCACTAATAACCCATGTCTGTATATTTGCAGCTTATGCTTTCAAATATAAACTGTTGCGATGCTCTCTGTAAACGCGAGTCTCCAAATAACTGCATTAACCTGTCACTGGACTTATGCCATGCGAGTAATTCAGCCCGTTTGGCAGGGAGATCCTCTCAAAACCTTCAGCAAAGCTACTTACCCTAAAAACAGCCTCGCCAGAGCCAGCACACGTGATGGCAGCCAGCGCTCAGCTCCCTGGGAGCCCTGGGGGTGACAGCCCGGCAGTGACACCGCCGGGCCTGGGGTGGCACCAAGTGTCAGAGCCCCTCAGCCTCCTGGGCATCCCCACACACGGGCTGGGAGCAGGATCTGCTTTGGAGGGGACAGCTCAGCTCCTGAGAGGATCCGAGGGAACGCAAACACTGCGAGCACTGCACATGAAAACAGATTATTTTTAGAAGTCGGCACTTCCTGCCGGCTCCACCTTGAAGAACGACAGACGCTCTGTCACCCTCCATTCCAAAAACAGGGCTTCACAACTTCTGCTACCTGCCACAACAGAGGGAGACGGGGGACAATCTGCCGAGAACGGCAAGTGACAACTTCCCAGTTTGTAACTTGGCACTGAGAACTTCTGTTGGAATATGCTGTCAGTCTTCGCTCACGTCAATAAATCGATGCCTTTTTTCCTGCCGCGGGGATGAACAGAACAGTAAATGTTTTTATTTATGACACTGATTTTTTCCATAGCAACCGGATGTGAACATGGCATTCCCAGCGTAATGAAGTCACTATAGCAACGTGATAATGATGTCAGAATAATCAGACTGCACTTCATACTTGTGAAATACATCGCTTCTGTGAATTCAGAAAGTTGCAGAGACCACAAAGGCAAGAGTGCTCCATCTGGAACTTCCCTTTAACTTGCCTGGTTTAGGATAACTTCTCATTAAAGGCACAGAGCTTTGCTAACGCACCATTTTCTGTTTCTCCAAGCCCCATCCATTACTTCCTGAAAGTCTCACAAGTTCCCACATTAAAACCCTGTCAGATCCGAGGACCTGCTACACCAGGGAGAATTACTGACACACCATTACAGCACGAAACAAGCAACGCCACAAATCACAGCAGTGAAACACTTCACAACAGACAGGCACTGTCAACTGAACAGCAGCTTCCCTCAACCCTTCAGATAATCGGGTGTCTCTTTACATAGAGCAACACAACTACTCAGAGACAATTACAACAGCAACAGGAATTACAGAATGCCAATACAATACTCCGAAAGCAGACAGGAGTATTTTAAGAAGTATTATCTCCCCTGTTAAGCTACTGAAAGGAAAAAAAACCAGTTTTCATGGTTTGCCCTTCATGTTCGCAGCTCTTTCCAAGCTGCGAGCAAAGCAAAGCCCAATTCCAGCTCTGTGTCAGTCGGAATTGGCTCGCTGTGTCCAAACCCCAACCCTCCCACTGAGCAAGCTTCGCAGGAATCCCTGCACCAAACCCACACTTTCTGTACCTCAAATATCACAAGCAAGGACACCAATTAACGAGAAGTATCAAAACACCAAAGTTTCCCTACGCACAGAACAGTTTCTCTTTAAAGCAACTGAAGGAAGTGCAAAAAACCTTTTCAGAGCTGAGGTGGTCTGAGACAACCAGTCCTTGGGAGTGGAGGGTGAGGATGGGCCGGAGGATGAGGATGGATGGGAGGATGAGGATGGGCCAGCCCGTTGCTCCACGTGGCTCCCGAGGGGCTCCCGCTTGGCTTTTCCCACCTGCCCAAACCTCCTGCCGCCCACCCGGGGTGGCGAAGCGGAGCGGCCGGTGAAGCCTGTCCTGCCATGTCCCTGTCCCCCGTCCTGCATCCCCCCGTGCCAGCCCACCCTCCATGCCTCCAGCCTCGCTGTCCCTTCACTCCGCTGCTCCTCGGGTCCCGCACAAGCCCCTGCGCCCCTTCCCACGGCGGGGAGCAGCGAGCACGGGACGGCCCGCACACACCCGGCCCCACGAGCACCGCAAGGGTCCCGGTTATCTCCGAGCTCGGCGGCAGCCCCGGCTGCGCGGAGGCCGCCCGGTGCCGCACAAGATGGATGTCCGGCGGGGCTGGGACGGGACCGGCCGGGGCAGGACGGGGCCGGGGCCGGGGCCGGGGCGAAGCCGCCTCCCCCTCGCTATCGGCCGGGCAGCGGGGAGGGAGCGGCCGGCACGGCCCCGCTGACACCGCCCGGCCCCGCCGGACTCCGGGCCGGCCCCTGCCCCGCTCCGCCCGCCCCGCGCGGCCCCGCGGCCTCGCCAGGCCCCGCCGGGACACCCGCAGCGCCGCTCCCCCCGCAGCGCCGCTCCCCCGCCCCGGCCGCCGCCCCCGCCGCGCTCCCCGCTCACCGCTGCCCCCGGGCCGCCTCCCGCCGCCGCTCGGCTCCCCCGGAGCGGGCTCGGGGCTCGGCTGCTGCTGCTCTGCGCGGCGGCGGCGCCGCGTCCGCTCCGCCCTCCGCGGCCGCGGCCCGGGGAGGAGCCAGCGGGGCGGGCGGGGACGGACGGCAAAAGTTCCGGGAGGGCCGGGGCAGGTGTGGGGCTCCCGGCGGGGTTTGTTCCGTGTCGGGAATGCGCATCCAGCGGCACCGGGCACGGCCTGTCCCGCGGGCCGGGCACGGCCGGGGCTCCGCGCTGCTGTGTCCGGCCTGGGCCCCTCATGCAGGGGCTGGAGCGTGTCCAGGGAAGGGAACGGAGCTGGGAAGGGGCTGGAGAATCCTGAGGGAGCTGGGAAAGGGCTCAGGCTGGAGCAAAGGAGGCTCAGGGGGGACCTTGTGGCTCTGCACAAGCCCCTGACAGGAGGGGGCAGCTGGGGAGGGGATCGGGCTCTGCTCGTAGGGAACAGGGACAGGAGGAGAGGGAACGGCCTCAGGCTGGGCCAGGGGAGGCTCAGGCTGGGCAGCGGGGGAATTCCTCCATGGGAAGGGTGGACAGCATGCAGGGACCAAGCGGGTAACTGGGCTGAGGGTGATTCCATACGGAGAAGATGATGCTGCAGCGGAGCAGCTCCGAGGTCACCGAGCACCCCCACTTCACAGGGCTCAGGGCCAGCACCACATCACCTTCACCCCTTCAAATGCTTTTCTTGAAACACAGCACTTCAAAGTGTGTGGGGTTTAGTTTATTATTTTTAGAAAAGCATGAAAATAAAAACTGCAACGTTGAAGTGAAATACGCATGTAATCAACAAGAAACAGTCAAAATGCAGGAAGAGGAAATGGCACATAAATGTCCTGCCGGTGTTTTTGTCACTGCGGGTCTGTAAGTGAAGCAGCCACACAGGGAGGATCAGGTCAGAGGTCCAGGGCAGTCACTGCTCAGGGTCCTGTGATCTGGGAGATCACGTCATTAGCCCCAACTTAAACTGTAATTCAGCTCTAAACAACACACTCCAGAAAAGCTAATGTCGACAGTCAATAACTTTCAGGGGCTTTCTGTCCTCGTTAAGAATGTATAAATGCCCCAGGAGGAGCCGTAGTCACTCGCATGATTTCGATGCCTGACTCTCTGTGAAATGCAGAGGGATCTCTGGTGTTCCCAAGCACTGTCACCTCCTTACATAACCAGGGACAGGACAAGGACTGCAGCCACCGTCCCAGGGGATGCTCCTGGTGAGGCTGCAGCAACACCCACGGGTCTCCCCACACTCCTCTATCACCACTCGCAAACTTCAGGGACTCGAGCAGATTTGTTGAGGTCTGAGGCTACAGCAACAATATTTTAAAAGATTAAATGACTTATCCAAAATCCCCAGTAGGTGAGCAGCCAGGAGACACACAGAGCTCAGAGTACCCACTCACCCTCTCTAACTGAACCTGCTCCAGCTCTCCCTCTCACAGCTTTTTGTGTGCAGCAGGAATAAACACACAGTGCACAACTTTGCTTCCAGGTACGACTTGTGGCTGCTGATACTGATCTGTGAATCCCTGTTTTTATGGCTTAAGAGGTGTCTCCTTCCCTGGGGACCACCGTGCTGGGAGCGAGCAGGTGAATCACTGTCTGATTTGAATCGCTGCAGGCAGGGCCGTGTCAGCAGAGGATTTCCACACTTTCTGTCTCTGCAGGACTTGGCAGCCTCAGCCGTGAGAGGCTCAGTTGCATTGGGGCCGTCGGTGTGCAAAAGCATCTGCCTTGAAGGATGCTCAGCACTCGTGGTTGAGCAACTTGTTTCTTCAGAGTACAAACGTTATCGTGAAATCTGCGAACTTAGGAAGTTACTAACTCAATGTTTAAAAACACGAGGCTGTGCCTGGAAAACAGGCAGGGACAAAATAGCAGCAGTAACTTCTGTTTTAAAAGCTGCACAAAAACACCATTCCTACGGGCAGAAACTGCACAAGGAGGCAACTCCTTTAACAGGCTCAGTGTACGTGGAAATGTTTAAGCATTCTGCAAGGCTTTACCCCAAATTTCCTTTAAAATTAAAGCTGTAGCAACCTTTGCCCCAAATACCAACACATTTGCAGCTTTTCCCACTCGGCACTGACTGAAGAGTTTTATTGTATCCAAGGAATCACACACTTATCTATTTCATGGCTTGTGGACCATCTTCCAAGTTTCAAAACAATGAGGGTCCAGGCACACTGAGGGCCTGACTCAGCAGTGCACAGCTCCTGTTTGATGTCTGTTCTGGGAAGGTTGACTTTTTCCCCCATTTTCTGCAGGTTTGAGTGGAAGCTGATAACATTTATTGCTGAGTCAGGCTGTGCAAGTACATGAAATTAGATCTGGATGAATGTGAACCTGGTTATGAAATGATTAGAAGAGGAGAAGCAGGTCCAAGTTCAGCTGAAATCAGAAACACTTTTCCTAGTGACTCCAGCAGGGAATAAATCTGGATCTGCATTTGTCCCAGCCCCAAATCCTGCCCTCCTTCAGGCAGGCAGATGCAGCCCCTCAGACAGAGCTGTTTCACTCCGGTGCTGCTGCTCCTTATCTCCCTCACAGCAGTGGATTGCTTGTCAGCAAATCCAGGCTGTCAACAGGGTGTTACATCCCGTGTCCACACCTTGTCTGTCCCTCACTGCATTTCCCCATTTCTAACAAATCCCATTATTGCAGGGACATCTCCTGGGTGAGTGACAGCACTGACACCTGCCTGGAGGGGTGGCACCTGCTGACAGCCCCAAAACAGGGATTTCTGCTCCACACCAACTCAGCAACAGCACAAGGTTATAAGGCAAAGAGAATCGATTCTCTGCATCCTGTCACATACAGGACACAGCCTGTAATGTCCTGGACACAGCCCAAGAAATCCAGTGACCCTTCACACTGCAGTTTTATTAAAAAATAGTGTAATTTATCACAGCCCATCTATTTATACAAAACAGGAGTTGCCACAATAACTTTTTTTTCCCAAACTCTGCAATCTAAATCCATTCATATTAAATTATACCAAGATTTCACTCCCCTTTTCCTGCTAGATGGCAGCAGTAAAAGACTGAAAGGAAAATATTTATCTCAGAACCTGCAACAGGATTGCAATTTTTCACCTGGTTTTGCAGCTGAGTTTGCAGAGGTTGCATTGAGTCTTCTGCAGGCAAATCAACATGAAGCAGAATCCCTCAGGACTTCTTTTATTCCAAAATAAAAATTGCCCAATTGGATAAATTATCCCAAGTTCAGCTGATGTAAATACATAGCTAAGGCCCATTTGCTGATTTAATGAAATTCAGAAACAATTTGTGATTGCATAATGACCTTGGATTCCTGGCTGATAGAATCAGAGGGCTGGAGAGTAAATGAAAGTGGGTTTGCCTTCATGCAGGCTAATGAACACATTATTCTATGGCTCTGTCAGGAATAAAGGTGCTGGCTGCATCCTGGGCCTGTCCTGAGTGTCTGAAACCAAACTGCACAGGAAAGGAACTGGTGCTCTCTAAATTCACAATAATCACTCTTTAAACTCTAGTCAGGGAAGAATCAAGAAAAAATGCTCATTCCAAAGACCTCAACACAAGCCTTTGAAGTGCAAGCACAATATTTTCTTTACAGTTTCTTTACAGTTGAGATTGCAGTGTATAATTATAAATAATGACTTAATGGTGTAATTAACAGGGAGCACCCACAGGGCTGCCAGCAGCTACCCTGGCTGAGGGTCACCGAGCTCACACCTCACCTCCCACGCTGTCCTTGCCAGGGACCTGACCTGAAAGCATCATTTAACACAGCCCAGCACTGCAAGCTCTGCAGGGGCAGGTGAACTCCCAGCCCTGAGCCTGTTCCCAGGGCAGACAGGACCAGATTCCCTGGAAACCCCATCCCTGCTGCCACTGCCTGCCTGGTTTGCTCTGTGCCCACTGTCTGGCTGGGTGCAGCTAGCAGGTAATTAGGCAGATGAGCTGGGAGCTGTGGAATCTGGGGGGAGGATGGTTGATCCCATATAGGAGCTCCAGCAGGTTCCCAGAGGGAAAGCCTGGACTGGCTTTTCCGTGCACTGCAGCCCTGGAGCAGCAGTGCTGGGGCCATGCGCCTCCCCCAGCTCATCCAGGGTCCCTAAAGTTGTGTGAAATCCCAGGAAGGGCTGGATCCCAGTGCAAACATGGAGGTATTTTCCAGGTTTGAGCCCTAAGGATGTCCCACTTGTGGGCACAGGGACTGCAGAAAGGGTGAGGAGGCAGGAACAGGGCTTCCTTCCTCCACCAAAAACGCCAGCAAGCCTGGGCTTTCCTCCTTGGTGACTGTCACTCTGAAAGGGACATGGGATAGAGGCTTCTTATGCAGCTTCCCAAACACTTCCCTACCTTGCAAGCGTGCCAGAAAACCCAGAGTCAGTCTGGTGTCTGCAGTTCTGCAGAGTCAGGAGAAAGGCAGAGACTGATAGGGGTTTCTGGTTCAAGGGTTTTATAAATATCACCAGAGGCTGTGAAACTCACTGGGGAAGGAAGCACAAATCCCACTTCCCGTGCTCAGCCACGGCAGGGAACTGCCAATTTATTATGCACAGGGATTCCCATGTTTCAGTCTAACAGCAGCACAATGGGCTGCTCTCAATGCTTTCCACAAGCAAGAATTTCCTTGTCCAAAGCTGTAGCAGCCTGGAATTTCCTATCAGAGGAGCCTGTGAAGGACAGAACCCTCAGAGAGCTAAACATGAGCAGAGCCAGCAGCCTGGGCACCTCTCCTGGCTTTAATCACAGGTGCTGGAGCTCTGTGTGAATGCATCCCCCCAGCAATCTCCCCACTGCACCGCCAGCCTGGCCAGGGCACAGAGCTGCTCCCAGCAGTTTGCTGGGGCTGTTTGTGCATGGGAGAGGTGAATTTGTCTTTCGGAGGCTGGGACACACCATGGGAGATGGTCCCAGCTCAGGGTGGGATCTGAGGCAGCAGCTTCTCATATTGAGACATGTTTGATACTTCACAAATCCCCTGGGTAGGGATGGGTGGCACCTCCACTGAGACCCCCATAGCAGCCCAGGGCCTGATCCTGCCCTCACCAACCCTATCCACAGTTTGCAACGTGGCTTGGGCAAAGCTGCTGGATTGGCACAAGGAAAAGCCAAAGCAGAGGGGACTGGAACTCCCCAAGCCCTGCACAGCCACAGCCAGGAGAGGCCCAGCCTCAAGCAGGAAGAACTGGGACAGCAGAGCCCAACATGAGCAATAACAAGTGTTGTTCTTTCAGCTGACAAACTGTTCTCACTGTTCAAAGGCAGCTGCAACCACACATTTTCTATTTCCCAACTCCTTCCTGTGCAGCCCAGCATTCGCTCTCCCCGTGGCCGGGCGGTGCCTCCGCATGTCTGTGGGTACCAAACCTCCTCCTGCACTGCCAGCTGCCTTCACCCATTCCTGGGGCAGATGCAGCTGCCATTCTCCTACTTCTATTTGTAAAATCCAGGCAGTAGAGTATGGGGAAGTGCGGGGAAAGGAAAGAAAAAAACAAAGATAAAATGGAAGTTAAAATGTAACTACCAGAGGAAGTCAGAGGCGTCCTTTGACTGGAGGTTTGGTGGCAGCCACACAATGAGACAAACGTTGCCTTGATGTCATGTACATTGAAATGAGAGAATGTCTAATTCAGTGAGTACTCACTCCCATGTTGCCTTTCATGGGGTTTAAACACTTGTTTTCTTTAAACACAGTCACACAATGACTGTATTGCAGCCAAGGGGCAGTTTTTGATTTACTGGTAAAAGTAACGATCCAGGTATTTGTCCATCAGCTCCTGGAAGCCCTGTAAGATCCATGGAGTTCCTTCCTTCCCTGTCCCTGCCCTGTCCCAGGTGATAACTGGTTCCACTCAGGGTCAGTGCCAGTGTCCAGGGTCAGACACTGCCCATGCCCTTGGCCCAGCCCCAGGCCAGCAGCACACCCAGGCCGGAGCTGCAGGACAGGGTGTGTAAAGACATCAGTGAGGCAATAATGAACTCACCTGTACCTGGAGAAGAGATGTGTGTTTCCAGTTAGTGCTCCTCTGCTGTCCTACGTGGATTTAACCATCCCACAGCCTTGGAGACCCTCCAGCACCTTCATTCTCCTGCTGCCAGGGAGCTTGTCCTGAGCCAGCTGTGTGTCAGGAGAGGCAATTCCTCAGCTCCCTTTAATGGCTGCTCCACTGTAATTATCATTACAGCAACACTTAGACTTTTGACAGCACTCTTTGTTTTCTGATTGCTTCCTGAGCACAAGTGAATAACCCTGGCTTTGAGCCTCTTTCTGGGGAAGAGCAGGTATTTTCCTTCGGGAAAGATGAATAAAGTGAAGCAAATGGTGAACAGGAGGGAGCACGAGGCACCTGTGTCTCCTCACTGCTGAGCTTCCCCTCCCAGCACAGTCATCCCAGGTCCTTTTGGGCAGCAGCTGAGTGTCAGCCTGAGTCCAGCCCTGCAGTCAGCTGTCACCTCCTTAGCGGATCCTGACTCACTTCCACTCCTGCTCTGACTCAGAAACTTCAACTGGAACTGCCTCAGAAAGGCCTGGATGTCCTGTGTCTCTCCCACCCTGCCGAGGTGTCCCCCTGGGCAGGGGTCAGTGGTGCCACTGCCTCGCCAGGGCCGGGGAGGTGACCCTGGGACACCTCAGCAGCACTCATGGATCTCCTGTGTGCTCCTCAAGGGTGGGGGGGGTGAAAGCTCCCCCCAAGCTGAGCCGTGCTCTCTGTGCCTGCTGTCTGCAGCCCAGCAGAAAATCCCAGTGACATCCTCGAAGAGTTTGGGTGTGCTTTGGTTCCCAGCACTTCCCTGTGTTGCCCTTTGAAAGGAAAGTGTTTGCATAAATAACAGCAGATGCATTTGGAAATAGCTCGTCTCCCAGCCCGAGTTTAGCGGTGGAAGTGAGCAAAGATAAAACAGTTGCATCTGATGTGAGAAATGCACCAGATGGGTTTGGGGAGATTGTGGCTCACGGGCTGAAGTTGTCTCAGCATTTCTGCCTGGGATTGGGAAAAAGCTGAGCCATTGACACTACAGAGCTCAGCCCAGCAGTGACCTGGGCAGGGTGGGGGCAAACTGCCAGGTTTGGAGTCACCTCCAGTCGTGGCTTCCCACGGAGACAGGGGTGGATGTGGGAATGAGCCCTGCCCCATCGGGCAGAGCCCACGAGCAGCGAGTCCCCAGCACTGCACCTGCTTGGAGGGCTGGGATGGAGCTCCCAGGGCTGCTTTCTCGAGGGACGAGCATGCCAGGGATGAGGGCATTTATCTGCCAGATCTCACTTTTACTCTAAACAGACAAAAAATGTCCCAGAAACTGCTGTCCCGTTTGATAAACCAGGATGGGAGCTGAGCTCCTGGGGTGATGGGGGCTGGTTCTTAAGGTTACCTTAATGACAGAAATCTCCACTTGTCTTTCCAGAGTTACAGAAACCGCAGAGGTATCAGAGCATTTAATCACTTGTTTTACTGCCTGGGCTGTGTGTTGTGGTGAGGAGCTGCATTCCAGACTGACGGGTTCTCCCTGATGGCTCCTGTCACCACCGTGCGCTCCTGCCGGGCACGTCCCCAGCCCAGCAGCTCTTTACTCACGCACCCTGCCCCGTGCCCCATCCCTGGGCAGGGCTGAGGGGCAGCTCAGCCTGGACTCCATCCTGGGCAGGGCTGAGGGGCAGCTCAGCCTGGACTCCATCCCTGGGCAGGGCTGAGGGGCAGCTCAGCCTGGACTCCATCCCTGGGCAGGGCTGAGGGGCAGCTCAGCCTGGACTCCATCCCTGGGCAGGGCTGAGGGGCAGCTCAGCTCAGGCTCCAGCCCCTCCCCGCTGGCCCCGTGCCTGAAGGCTCCCGGCCGGGCTGCCCAAGAGCCACAGAGCTGCTCTCCATTCTCCTGGCACCTTCCAGACACGCTGCTGCCTCTGCCGGGACACCACTGAGGCTCTGGGTGTCCTGGGCATTGGTCACTCCTGCTCCTTCACCAGGAGCCTTCCCCTGGCAGGATTCCCTTCCAGCCCTGCATTCCCCGTGCCCTGCTGCCCTTCCAGCCCTGCTCCCCGTGCCCTGCTGCCCTTCCAGCCCTGCTCTCAAAGATCCCACTCCTGCCCTGCTGCTCCCGGGCTCTCCCTGCTCCAGCCCCTCCTGGAAACCTTGAGCGAGCACAGTTTGAATTTCCCGTCTGCCAAATGAGCGAAGCCCAACTCAGCAGTTTCATCCCCCACGTGTTTGGGTCGGAGTGGAAGTGACGAGGAGCTGAGGAGATGGAAACAATAACACTTTTTCTCCCCGTCCTTCCAGACCTGCATTTCCCATGCCTCTTCTTCAGCAAAACCCGCCGTGGCTGTGCCAGCCCAGAGGTGCCACCCCAGCACCCTGCAGAGCTCACGAGGGGGGTGCTGAATCTCCTCTCACACCAGGAGCAGGGTTGGGGTGTTATTATCGACCTGGGACCATGCTCAGTTTAAATTCCTGACACTGCAGAGAGTATTGTGTTTCCTCCAGACAAATCTTAGGGGCAGATACATCATTGTGAGGCTCCAAAGCTTGCAGCAAGGATTTAAGAATAGTTTATTTCCCCCCAAATCAGGGCAGCAATCCTCACAATAAGTGTCATTAAAAAACCAGTTTTCTACAGCAACGAGAGCTCTGTGTGTATTTCGTTGTAAGGAAAAATAAATTCTTTTTTTTTTTGCTAAGGAACCAAAAAACATCTCTGGGTTAATTGCAGAACAGGAGAGGCCTTGATTTCTGCCATCCATCATGGAAAAGGTTGGATCCAAATATACGTACATTAAAAATAAGAAGGTATAAACAATGCTTCCTTCCTACAGAGCTTCCCTGGCAAACCTGGGCTGTGCCGGCCCCCAGAGCCCGGCTGCCTCCAGCTCATCTTCCTGTCAGTGGAGCTGACTCCTGGGGACGCTCCAGGCTCCTCTCAGGACCAGCTCCCTGGAAAATGGTTTGTTTTCAGTCCACCTTTGATCAAAGAAAGCCCCAAACGCTTTCCTTCCTCGCCCTGGGTTTTGTGTCCTGGTGTGAGGTGGGAGCTGAGCCTCCCTCCCTCCTTCCTGCTCTGCTCCAAGGCCATCAGCCATCCCTGAACTTCCCTGCAGAGCCCAAGGCAGAGGGACCCAGCAGCTGTGGGAGCTTGTGTGGGATCAGTGTGGGGACTGGGACCTCTCACCCCTCTGGTTTGGAGCCATCAGCTCCTTCCCCTCCACAAGGGCCCGTGGGGTTTCATTTGTTCATTTGGAATTGCTGTTCCTCAGGGGAAAGCCTCTGCTTCCACCTCCGACAGGATTAGAGCAGCCACAGGACCAAATCCCTCTGTTCATTACACCCCTGTAAAGCTGGAGGAAATAAATCCTGTTAAGCCATTGGGGCCACTCTGGGCTTACCCAGACAGAAATGGCAGCACTATAAATAAGGTCTTGGTTTGATTAGGGAAATTAAGGCAGGAAAAAAGCACTTAAAAGATATCCAGAGGAAATATAAGCTCCCCCTCCAGTCATGCTGACAGTGATGAATTAGTCCACGAATGCCAGTCAGAGAGTGACTCATGTTTAAAAATAAATTACAGCAAGATATTCATGGAATATCCTGAGCTGGGAGGGATCCACAAGGATCATCAGTCCAACTCCTGGCCCTGCACAGGATAACCCAAAATCTTAGGAATCTTAGGAAATACCTTGGTAATATTAATTTAATCTGGGACATTTGTAGCCCGAGATGCCTCTAGACATTCAAAATTCAGAGTAATTCAGTGACCCTGTATCAAGCACAGAGATCATTGCAGGTGATAGAGCCACACGTTCCTGGCAGTGTCCACTCAACCCGTGTTGGAGACGAACTGATGTGCAGAAGCTGCTGAGCGGGTTTTACACCCCGTGTCCCCAGGCCCCGGGGACGGGCAGGGCAGTGGCAGTGGCAGTGGCAGTGGCAGTGGCAGTGGCAGTGGCAGTGGGTGCTGCCTGTGCCTGGTGACTTGTCCCCTCCTGAGGGTACTCATCAGTGAGATAATGGCACTGTCTTCCCTTTCCTTTCAGAGAAGAGCTGCTTTTGCAGTGATTTGCAGTTAAATCATTTGCTGGTGTTCAAAAATAAGAGCTGGGAAGGGATCTCAGGGCCTTGGCTTTGTTGTTTCACCCAGTCCTGCCTCCCCCAGCCTTGCTGCACTGAGATGCAAAATTATCAGTGCAAGAGTTTATAAAATGTCACAACAGTTTCTCTCACGTCAGGCAGACAATCTGTGTAAATAGAGCCTCTCTAAAGAACCTCCTGCCAGCTCAAACCTCCCTTTCATCTCCCCAGGATTTATTGTATGCCATTTCCATGGAATTTTAGCATAGTCTCTAATGAAGAGCGAGGATGGAAGGTTCTGTGCTGTGCAGAGGAGTCTCCTGTGGGATCCCGGAGCTGCTGTCACCTCCCAGGGCCTGGCAGGGCCTGGCAGGGAATCTCTGAAACACAAACCGAGGTGATTTCCTCTCCAGACTGCTGGGTGATGTCCCTGCATCGCTCTGCAACAAGCTGGGAAAGCAGCTCTGGGTATAAAATATTCCAAAAAGCTGCATTTCCCCAGCCAGTGGAGCACACCCGCTGTGACTTCGTTCATTCCCAACCCCGAGAGCTGCGGGACAGGAGCAGCCTGGGGCAGGAAGAACTGGATAACCCGGGAATGGCTCTCCCACGGGCTGGCAGGGATCATCCCCGGGTGCAGGAGTGGAGCTGGCATCGAACAAGGTCCTGTGCCAGCTGCTCTGCCCGGGCTGCAGCTGCACCCGCTCCGCAGCCACACCCAGAGGAAACCCTAAAAAACTCCGGTTATAATGCAATTAATCTTAAAAACACACAAAAATGCAATTTGTCCAAGCCCTGTCCCTGCGCTCCTGCCCTGTTTATACCTGAAATTCCAGAGCTGGCAAGCGGGAGCAGTTTCGGAGCTCCAGCTGCTGCATCCCACCCGTCTGCCCAGCAAAGCCACTGGGCCGTACTGGTCTGACAGCCCCAGCTCGTCCCACGCGGGCCCTGCGCTCCCCGACGAGCTCGGCAGGAGCAGCAGACACAGCTCACCCCGGCGTTCGGGGGTTTGGAGTCCAAAGCCACAGAATCCAGCCGGGAAAGCCACACCGGGAGCGGGAGGGCTGCGCTGGCTCCTACCGCGTCCTGGGGGCAGCTGCCAGTCCTAGGGGCAGCTGGCAGTCCCGCAGCAGCGTCTGGGGCAGCGGGAATGGCCGGCTGTGCCCCGGGGAGCGGCTCCGGGCAGGGGTGCCATGGGGCAGGAATGCCATGGGACAGGGATGCCATGGGGCAGGGAGGAGGGACAGGCTGTCCCTGCCGGGGATGCCACACACCCGCCGCTTTCCTGCCCTCCTTTCAGTGACATCCAGGGCCAGCCGAGGGCAGACAGCAGCCAAGAGGCGCTGGCACCACTCCTGGCAGTCCCAAACACCCTGGTGAGTCACCAGGAGAATTCGAGCCCCAGTACGGTTCAAGCTCAGGGAATGGGATGGGGAAGGGAGGAAGAGCTTTCCAGATCTGATTCTCCTCTGACAATTTGCTCTTGACAGTGGCTGAAATCATCTTTGGAACCAACCCTGCATTCTAAGGACAGTGAACTTTGCCTTTCAGCACAGCTGTGTGTGCCAGGGGAGGGGTTTCTTCAGGTTTGTGCATCTGTGAGAAATCCCAGCAGTGGTTTTCCAACATCACCGTGGCCCCACACGGAGGGGCAGGTGAAAAAATCCTGAATGGAGAGTTTCAGAGGGAAACCAAAAGGGTCCTGTTCCTTTCGAGCCCTTCCCAGCTCTGTGTGGAGCAGATTAAGCACGGATGGGGAAACTGAGGCACAGTGACAGCCTCTCATTCTGGCTCATAATTCACCAGCCCACAATCACTCTGTGTCACACCAGATGTGATTCTGCTCCACATCCTCTCTCTGCCTGGCTTTCACTTCCTTCCCAGGCAGGGAAGAGCCAGGACAGATCTCGCCACCCCTTGGGTTATGAGTTGCTTGGGGTTTTTTCCTATAAAAAGTAAACATTAAAATTTGAAATCCAGAAAATACTCCTCCACACCTCCTGGCACAGGAGCAGAAGCTGCTGGGATGTCGGGAAAGAGGGGACAGTGGTGTCCCAAAGCAAGGAGGGCGGCTGTGGGTGGGACAGCCTGACATTGTGTGAGTGCAGGCTCGGGGACAGCCGGGACCCCACGGGGGCATCTCGGGGGCTTTGCCTTCGGGGAGGCTGCTCTATCCTCCCTGCAAGGGTTTCACAGCCCCACCGAACAAAGGCAGACGTGGCTCTTGTTGACTCACACTATAAGATCATTGTTGCCGGATAATTTTTTTTTCTGTGTGTCACTTAGAAATAATTTTTTTCTAGCAAATCTGTTCTCCTCCCTTCCACCCCCAAAGTGAAAAGGGAATCTGTGCTCAAAGCCGCAGCTGAGATTGCAGAGACCTTCCCTTCCTGATCCTTATCTCACCAGGATGTAGGAGGATCCTTGGGGAATAGCTGGAAGCCTTTCGCTGGAGCCATCCAAGAAACGAGCAAGCGAGTTCAGCCTTTAAATGGCAAAACCATCAAGTGCTCGGGGCAGGGATCCGACAGCCTTTAACCCCATCTCGCTGTGACATCTGTGACATCCCCGGGCTGTGCCCCACGGATCGCCCGGCTCTGATCCCAACCGGCCCGGCCCGGGCTGCTCCTGGAGCCGCCTTCTCCGCAGGCTCAATAACGGGCTCTAAAAATACACCTTGGGATCCTAATCTGCACCAAAGCCTTAAATTGCTGCCTCACAGCCCCGCTCCCTCTCGCTCGCAGCTTTGTTCGGCAGCGGAGCCAGGGCTGGGTGTCCCCTGAGCCGCCCCTCGGCCTGGGTGTCCCCTGAGCCGCCCCTCGGCCTGGGTGTCCCCTGAGCTGCCCCTCGGGCTGGGTGTCCCCCGAGCTGCCCCTCGGCCTGGGTGTCCCCTGAGCTGCCCCTCGGGCTGGGTGTCCCCTGAGCCGCCCCTCGGGCTGGGTGTCCCCCGAGCTGCCCCTCGGCCTGGGTGTCCCCTGAGCTGCCCCTCGGGCTGGGTGTCCCCTGAGCTGCCCCTCGGGCTGGGTCACTCCGAGCCCCCGCTCCGGCGCCGTCTTGCTCCTCTGTGCGTGCGGGGTTTAATCGCTTTGCAAGCTGTAAAAATCTCCAGCCCTGCGTTTCCTGAGCCTGCGGCTGAAGGAAGGCAGTGGGAGAAGGGCCGAGCGCCCCTGGGAGGAGGATGCAGGGCCCGAGGAAAGGATGCGGCACCCACGGCACCCCAGGGCTGAGGGAGAGCCGTGTTCATGCGGGGCAGGGACAGCAGAAGGGCACAGGCTCATCCTCCTGTGGTGACAGAGGAGTCACAGCAGCCTGGCGCTGTCATATTTAGGACAGGAAACAGATGCTGCCTGGTGAGGAAGCACCTGAGCAGTATCAGAGCACCTTGTGCCTGCTCCGGCAGGAACCTGGTGGGAACAGGGGGTACCGGGCGGAACCCCCCCGAATTGGCCCCAGCCGGGCGTCGCCCTCGGACTCGGTGTCCCCACGGGAAAGCCCCTGCCTTCAGAGGAAAAGGGGCGGGCAGATCCAGAGTTGTTAAATCCGAGTGCTACTGCAAACCCCCCCTTGCACAGGGGCTGCTCCATCCTCCAGCTCCATCCTCCAGCTCCATCCTCCAGCTCCATCCTCCAGCCCCAGCTGCCCGGTCCAGCCGGGTCAGGGCGTTCTCACGGGGTGGAGCCTCTGCTCCAGCACTTAGAACTTGGTTTTCTTTCTCGTTATCCTGCTCTGAGTTGATTGGGAATTAATTTTTCCCTAAGTCAAGTCTGTTCTGCCCATGTTGGTAACGGCAGTGACGTCTCCCTGTCCTTCCCTTCACCCAGGAGCCTTTCATGTTTTAATGCAACCCCCCCAACACCCCGGAGCTGCCTCAGGGTGACTGGAGAGATGAACTGGACTGATAAGTGGCAGCTTTGCAGCCAACAGCTGTTGACATCTTTGCAGCACTAAAGACAGCTTGAAAGAGGAACCTGTAGAACTATTTCTTTATAATGTGCTGGTAAGAAGGACTGTGGAAGTTTTTCCACTTTTTCCCTTCAAAACAGCTTCCCAAGGCACTTTGATGACTCGAGGCTGCTGAAGGGATGCAGTGAGCTTCAGGAGGGGTCTCCAGAGAGGGGAACGCTTCCTGGATGCTGAGATATCTGCAGCTGGGGCAGGCAACAGCTGATCTGCTGCCCGAGTGCTGAGGACATGAAATAGAGCAGAGTGGGTGTTGGAGTCTCTGGAGCGAGCGAGCAGCAGGCACTGAAGTTCCCACGCGTGGCCATCGATGCCTGCATTTCCTTCCTCAGCTGCAGCCGGCGCAGGAGCAGCTGCAGCAGCTCATGATGCCAAACAGCAGCCTGGCCCTGAGCAGCCTGGATGGGATTTACATCGGCTCCGAGTGCCTGGTGGCTCTGCTTGCCACTCTGGGCAACATCCTGGTGATCTGGGTGGTGAGGCTGAACACGGCATTCCAGAACACCACACTCTATTTCATCGCGTCCCTGGCGCTGGCCGACGTGGCCGTGGGGCTGCTGGTCATGCCCCTGGCCATCGTGGTGAGCCTGGGCATCATCGTGCCCACCTACAGCTGCCTCTTCATGTGCTGCCTCATGGTGGTGTTCACCAACGCCTCCATCCTGTCCCTGCTGGCCATCGCCATCGACAGGTACCTGCGGGTCAAGCTGCCCACCAGGTGAGGCTGCCCCACCCCCCCTGTGCTCCTTAACCTGGCCCCTTTCTAGCAAATCATTCCTTGGAGTGGATGCTTGAGCCTCAAAGCCTACCTGAGATGAGCTGTGCAGAGCCCGGGGGTGCTCGGGAGCAGCTCGGGGTTCTCAGGTGTTATCAATGATCTGAATTTGGTCACAGGATGCGTCTGTGGGCAGACTGTTGAATTTTCAGCTCTTTGGTTAATTGCACAGGATGCTGACTCTGTTAGAGGGTTTTTTTTAGAGTTTTGTGGCTTGTGTTTGAAATAAAATTCCTTTTAGTATTTGCTGAAAATACAAAAGTAGTAACAAACTTATTAGCAGTTAACTGAAGTCATGCACTGTTTATATTTAATTGGAAAATACGCAAGGTAGAAAAGCAAAGCATAACCTCAAGCATCCAAGAAGTCATATTTTATAATGGGAAAGGACCTATGAAGCTGACAAATGAATTTTAGTCCTACAAATGGCATAAACCAAATATAAAGAGGAAGGTACACCCAAGGAAGCCAAGAAATAAGATGGGACTACCAATAGCAGCAAAGCAATATCCTAGTGAGAGGAGAACTAAGATCATAATGAAACAAGAAATAAAATAGATTAAAACATCCAATTTTAAACAAGGGAACTTGAGCACAGTTTTGCTGATGCTGCAAAGTAACTGTTAAGAATCAGGAGTTAGGGCTTGTCTCAAGGAAAAATTTGGTTTTCTCCCCCAAAAAAGAAGTGAATGCTTCATTTTCTAACAATAATCCTGCAGTACCTGAACAGGCGTGTTCATCCTTAACTGCTTTAAAAGACCTCTGTTTAACATGACCTGGGATTTCTTCCCCTACAGGTATAAAACAATCACTACGGAGAGGAGAGTTTGGTGGGCCCTGGGGCTGTGCTGGGCTCTGTCCCTGCTGGGAGGGTTCGTGCCCATGTTTGGCTGGAGCAAGGCAGAGCCCAGGAGCTCCAGCTCCCTCCGGTGCCGGTTCATCGCCGTGATGAGGATGGATTACATGGTGTATTTCTGCTTCTTCGCCTGGACCCTGGTGCCCCTGCTCGTCATGTGTGCCCTGTACGCTGAGATCTTCCACATCATCCGCACCAAGCTCAGCCAGGGCAGAGGGGCTGGGGCTTTCTACGGCCAGGAGTTCAGGACAGCCAAGTCTCTTGCACTTGTTCTCTTCCTGTTTGCAATATCCTGGTTGCCTCTGTGCATTATAAACTGCGTTTTCTATTTTTACCCCGAGGCTCAGATCCCCCCATATTTGATGTACTTGGCAATCCTCCTATCCCACGCCAATTCTGCCATGAACCCCATTGTCTACGCCTACAAGATAAAGAAGTTCAAAACCACGTATCTTTTAATTTTAAGGACCTATATCCTATGCAAAAAGCCAGACCCAGCTCTTACAGAGCAAACAACAGACCCACAGTCATAAATAAAGGCTGGACCTGCCAGTGGGTACCAGACCATTGGTAAAGCACCTGGCTTTGCTAAGGAACTCCTGGGAAACTGCAGCAGCCTGTGGAACTGAAGGTGCTCTAAAGCTCTGTGTGAATATATGTGTTTATGTAATACAAGTTCTGGACACAGAAGATGGAAATTTTGTTGTGTTGGGGGTTTTGGGGTTTTTTAACAGAAGGATTGGTTGAGTTGATTGAAATACAAGATGTGTTCTTTGCTGTTCATGATCCAGCAGCTCACAGCCTCTGACTGTTCTCACACCGTGTGTCTTGTCTGTCCATTTAGACTAAACTTGAGTCTGGTCATTTTGTGCTTCAGCCAGTGTTGTCACATTTTCATGAGTAATAATAAATAGCTGATGGATTTCACATCAATTCAGCCTGCTGAGTCCTCCCGTGACAATCAAAAAAGCCTGCCCAGTTTGAGTGTCCTGCCTGGGATGACACAGAAGTTACAGTAATTGTTACACCACAGCTGACACAGCCCATTTTTAGGGAACACGGGTCAAACTGAAAAGAGATTGTTAAAGGCCAGGCTCTTCTTTTCTCTATCTTCAAATAATAATAGTGGTCTAGAAAAAGCAGAAAAGGGAGCGCATCATTCTGTTCCTTGTCTTAGAGAGTGTTGGCATCTGCTCCTCTGGCTGAGATCAGGATCTCATTTCTTATCTGACGTAACCCCTGCCACAGGCCAGAGCTCTGCCCACTCACCCAGCTCAGCTCTATCAATAAACAAGCTAAAGGAAGCCACTGCACAAGAACATCAGAACTTGCTGCAGGATCTCCTGTAAGCACTGATGGACCTGATTGCTTTCAGCAGAAAAACAGGTCCCACCTAAAGAGCAGAAAGTTATTTATTAGAATGATGCACGGGGAACTTTGCTGATGTGTTTTGGATAAACTGAGGAAGGAGGCAGCAGCACCGCACCAGATTCCTGGCAGGCTGCCTGGCAAACTCTGAGGGAATGAGGCACAAGGGTATGGAGGAAGAACAGAGAGGACTGAGAGCAAAGCAGAGCAGTCCCAGCCAGCTGACCCTGCTCACCCGAGGGACAGAGCCCACAGCTCACCTTCCAGTGAGGGAGGGAGATGCTCCTCCTGTTTTCTCTATCAAATAGAGCTTGAAGAAGCTGCCACGACTGAGGTGAGAGCAGGTAACAGCAAAAACAAAGCCCACAAGTTGTTCTGCTGACCCTGTGAAAGTCTGGGCCACCCGCAGCAGTCTGTGCCCAAATCCACAACACCAAATTTCAGAGCATCACAGCGCCTGCTCACACTTTCCAGGAGTCCCCTGGAGCTCCAGCAGCTGCTGGAGGAGGAGGTGGGACAGCCCAGCGGGGCTGGCAGGGCTGGAGCCCCGCTCGGTGACCGGGGCTGGGAGGCACCGCAGCAGCAAAGGGGACTCGGGCAGTGCCATCCCCCAGTGCAGCAGTGCCATCCCCGGCAGTGCCATCCCGGTAGTGCCATGCCATCCCCGCAGGCCAGGGCCATCCCCAGCAGTGCCATCCCCGGCAGGGCCATCCCCAGCAGTGCCATCCCCGGCAGTGCCATCCCCGGCAGTGCCATCCCCGGCAGGGCCACAGTGCCATCCCCGGCAGTGCCATCCCCGGCAGTGCCATCCCCGGCAGTTCAGCAGTGCCATCCCGGCAGTGCCATCCCCGGCACATCCCCGGCAGTGCCATCCCCGGCAGTGCCATCCCAGTGGCAGTGCCATCCCGGCAGGGCGGCAGTGCCCCCGGCAGTGCCATCCCAGCAGTTCCAGTGCCATCCCCGGCAGTTCCAGGCCCAGCAGTGCCATCCCGGGTAGTGCCATCCCCGGCAGTGCCATCCCCGGCAGTGCCATCCCGGCAGTGCCATCCCGGCAGTGCCATCCCGGGCAGTGCCATCCCCGACAGCCATCCCCGACAGTTCCAGCCCCGGCAGCTCCAGGCCCAGCAGTGCCGTCCCCGGCCGGGTGCTGCCATCACGTGGCACCTCCAGCCCCGCTCCTCTGCAGCCACTCGTGGTGACTCAGCCCCAGCCCAGGAAAAGGGAACGGTTTTTAACTTCTTTACACTGTGGGTAAACACACGTGAGTGAACATTTCCAGAGGTTTCGGCTGCCACACTGGGATTGTGCTTTTCTTTTATGGGACCAAACCAACAAGCAGAGATTTGCATACAAACATTTCACCATCATCACTTCAGTTACAGAAATAACTAAGCAGAGCACTTGGCAATCAAAAAAAAAAGTGGAAAATGCAAGAGTTGGAAACAAAAAAGGGACATGCAAGGGCATAGACATGGAGACACGCAGAGAACCATTTTTATTTCTCAATTCTCGCTGGTCACTCTCACAAACGGAAACTTTACAAGGGCAGGGAGATTTCTACAGATGAGGAAATCCTGTCTAGAAACCCCCACTTTGCCCACAGCTGTTGGCAGCCAGTTTGGAACAGGAGACAATTTCCCATCGTAGCTACAAAAAGAGCTGTGTTACAGAGGGTATGAGGGCACTCCCGGGCAGGCCTTGGTACAACATCCTCGTGGCTTTTGATGTCCAGAAAGTGGGAACATTTTTATTTCATGTGGAACCTCCTCATCACACAGCCAGGGATGTCTGGCCCCGCTGGAAGACCAGAGTGCTGTAGGTCACCTCATTCTGGGGATTTGAGACAAGCCACAGACATTAGAGAGAGCACAAGCACTGCAGGTCAGCAGGAATTTCCCACTTCTAACTTGTCCTCAACACCCCACACCACAAGCAGCCTGTCCCTGCACAGGGGAAATTGGTAAATGCTGGTTTGTCCCACTGGTCAGTCTGGCTCAGGGTTCTGGGTCAAGTCTCCTTCAGGAGTTTGCAAAGAATTCATATGACAGGAAAACTGCAGAAATGCTTCCCCTTTCAAGATTTCTCCTAACTTGACCAGTCAGTGGTTGACTTAAGCCCCAGAACCCCTGAAGTTCCTTTTCAAAAGAACTGCTGAGTAACAGTCGAATCTCAAAGGAGACTTTTCTCCCTCCCACCCCAAATTAATATTTACCACACTGTCCATAATGTGAAATATCTGCATAAAGCATTAGAAATGACACTTGAGACATTTACCTGGGTGTTCCTAATAGATTCCTCAGCCTCCATCTGGGAGAAAGGTTCCTCTTGTAAACTTTGGTGGGATCTCTTATAACCTGGGAAGGAAAGGGATCCCAGCCTCAGCTGTTTGCCCTGTGTTTGGGAACAGCAATGCAAGGGAGGCTGGAGGGGGTGACAGACAGGTGATGTGTGACCTCTGTCACACACCCGCACAGCAAAGCGGCAGCTTGGGCTGCTGGAAGCGGCCAGGATGAAAGGGACTGAGGAATTCAGTGCAGCCAGGATTAGGATGAGAAAAGCCCACAACCAACAAAAACCCCCACAACTCATCAGTGGCAAAGTTAATTCTTCCCTGAAAACAGCCCTGGGATGATTCACAGGAGTCACTGCCAGGCATGAGTTGCTCACCAACACAGTTATTCAAGGCAGACATTATTTGAGCCACTTCCTAAGTAACTTCTGCAGTCAGCATCACTCTGCTGTTATGCCCTGGACTGTGTCACTCACTTTTCCTGAAGAGGAAGATGACTGCAAAAACCAGGAGAGTCAGGAGGATGCCAGAGATGAAGGCCAGTGATAAGTACAGTATTTCATGGCTGTTGGTACACAGAAAATCCTGTCAGAATTCCCAGTTTCAATAGAGGGGTTGAAGCATCAGTAGTGCTCAAATTCACCGACCTTTATGGGGTGTAATATTTATCCCCAGCCCCATGAGATTAGCAGGTGTGTGTCTGCACTGATCTTCTCTAGGAATCACCCTTCCAGTGCATAGACTAGGAAATTCTAACCAAATCTGAACCCCCCAAGATGTTAAATATGCGATATATAACCCTTCCCTTGCAGAAGGAGACTGCAGACTCTGGGAACTCTGGGTTTGAAGTCAGGAAATAAAGGTGCAGCAATTACTTATTAATCCAGCATCTGTCTTCTGCAGCTTTGAAATCAACTGTAGGGGTGTGGACAGTGGTAGGGACAGTGCTGGGGACAGTGGTAGTTGTGGAAATGGGTTTTGGTGCAACTGCAACAGAAAAAAAAATAATCACAAGCTTGTTCTAAAACGTGCACATTTCTCCAGTAGCACTGCAAGCAACCAGAACCACATGGGGCCTGTGTCTGTGCAGGTCTGTCTGAAAGTGGAACCACCAGACAGGAAAATTCAGCTGCTCAGATGATGACTGTGCCAGGCAGCCTGGGGCAGCCGTGCAGCCTGGAGCAGCCATACAGTCCTTCCCCAAACACCCCTGGCCACTGAGCCTCCCCCAGAGCAGCCCCTGGGCCAGGACATCAGCTCAGTCACAGCACTGCAACTGAGGAAATTCCTTACAAAATAAAATACCTGGATCTGATTTGGAGGAAAAGCCTCCCATTCTCTCAGAGCATTAACTGACTGGAAGAGAAGCTGAAAGAAAGAGAAAAGAGTTAGGTTTACATCCAAATGCACATGAGCAAAACAAACCTCTCACCCTCTTCTAACTCAAAAGACTTGATTTCATTTTTATCCATTTCTTAGAAATTTTATGGAAGTGGCACAAAGCCACTCAAACCTGGCAGTTCCTCAGCATCAACCCCTTCCCAATCTTGTTCCTGAACACTCAACTTCACTGCTCCCCGATGGGCATGGTGCCTCCTCCACCCAGACATTGGAGGATATTTAATAACAAAAAGCACTTACAGGATTATTTTTGCAGCAGCTAAACCCCTATGAGCATTTTTATAATGAAGCAGCTTTGAAAAGTTCTTCCCTTGATGTTCTTGTATAAGTTAAATTGACTTTTCCCACCACAGCAGGAACAGTAACTTTCTTCTCAAATTTGGGGCTGGAACCTTAGAGATAGGGATTCTTAAAGAAATTCTACTACAAAATCCCTACACTGGCATTTCTCACCTCGTGCTTTGCAAACTGTGTGTTGCGAATAATGTGAAAATATTACAACATGAAAATAAACACCCTGTTCCCTGCTGCTGCCACTTTTCCTACTGCATCCCACAGCTGCCCACATTCCAGAGGAGACAAGCCACGAAAGCCCTCGGTTGCCCACACCAAACCTCACGGGGTGCTGCGTTTGCAGCAAAAAAAGAGACAAGAAATGATACAGCTCCATCTTACCTCCCACCATGGAAGTGCTGCTGGAAATCTCCCCAAGTGTCAGCACACCCGTTTAACCACTTGCTCTGTGAGAAGAATCTGTCACACAGGCTCAAATGTCAATCTGATGTGGGCTTACACAATTGTGGAAGTTAAGCAACTTCACTTTTTTATTTAAATTGACAAAAAACAGGAAACCGTGAAAGACACCTGCATTCTCTGGAACTGCAGATCTAAAAAGGGTACGGCAGCTTCTGCTTAGGTTGATTTGAAGAAAGGCTCTTGCCTCTGAAGAACACCATTTTGGTGAACATTTTGGTGCACTACAAGTGTAGGAAACTCTGTTTCTTACAACCCTCCTGAGAAATGGGACTGCAGGCACCGCCCCCCCCCCCCCATCTGCCCAGCTGGGTTCATGCATTACATAAATCACATCCCAGCACACACAGGAGCAGTTTACTCGTGTGTGCTTTGCTGGGGTTTTTAACAAATTCCGTCAGGGAAAAGCTTCCTATAAAAAGAAAACGAAGACTTATGGAAGTCCATTTGCTCCCCCTGGAGCAAATGTACCCATTTCCCTGTTTTAAACTGAGTGCTGACAGTCAGCTGAAGGCACGTTTTTCAGAAGCTTTTGACACATTTCCTGCCCCATCACTCTTCTCCCAGACCCCAAACCCTTTCAACACCACACAAGGCTTTATGGGTTTGCAGCTCCTTTAGAGAACAAGGACATTCACTCAGAGCCCCTCCAAGTACAGGGCCAGGTGAATGAAGCATGACTCACCCTGACTTTAGAGTATGTGGACAAGGACAGCAGGGATCTAGGACTGTTATCATACAGAATTCTAACACAGGCAACAGTTTTAGCAGCAGAGTTTTTCTCTGTGGAGTTCTGTACCTCTGGAAGTGCTTGTGACCAAACACGGGATCCAACCACACTGTGGTTTCAATTCATCCCCCACCAGAAACCAGCTGTGGTGGCTGGTGTGACCATCCAGTGACTTCAGACACAAGCAGGCAGGGACTGTTGCTAGTGAAAGACAGCAGAGGCGTTTTTTTGTCTGTTTAATGATATTTTAGAGTCATACAGTATCTAACAGTAGGTATTGGGACGTGTCAGTGGGCTCAGACTGCTCACATGGTTGCGTGGGCACTCTTGGACAGCGCCTTCAGGTCCAGGATGCACTTGGCAATGCTCTCCTTCTGCTGCAAGAGAGAGGAAACAGCCTTCAGGAGACATTTCAACAAGCAAAACTGACATTTAAGAACATTTCAGATAAACCTTTTCAGACCTGTAAGTTACTGATTAAGAGGGATGCAATTATAGCTCATGAAGTCAGCGATTCACATCCAATAAAGCACAGATTCATGGAATCCCAGGTTTGGGTTGGACGGGACCTCAAAGCTCATCCAGTCCCACCCCCTGCCATGGGCAGCGACATGTCCCACTGTCCCAGGTTCCCCATCACCTCCTGAGCCAGGATCCCTGAACAGCAAATCTTCATGCTGGCTAAAACACAAAGCAGGTAAAAGCCAGCAAGTACCTGCTGAGGTGTGATGCTCTGAACAACGTTCTTCTCCACCCACTGGATCATGTGGTCCGTCTCTTTCTGCCGCTTCAGGGTCTGCATGGCCACCTGGTAGTCCAGCCTCTTCTTCACCTCATTGTACACCATCAGCAGCCGTGTTGGCTTCCAGCAGCATTGCGATGTTGTTCTGCACACAGAGCAGCAAACAAGAGCTTCACGTCTGGCAGATTGTACACCATCAGCAGCCGCTCCCGGTAGTTGGCTTCCAGCAGCATTGCGATGTTGTTCTGCACACAGAGCAGCAAACAAGAGCTTCACGTCAGCAGAAACACCAACTGATGGCAGCAGCAGCAGTGCCAGGGCCCCAGCAGGCAGGCTGCCCTGGGACTGAGAGGCAGCAGAGCTGCCCTGGGACTGAGAGGCAGCAGAGCTGCCCTGGGGCCGAGCGGCAGCAGAGCTGCCCTGGGACTGAGAGGCAGCAGAGCTGCCCTGGGACTGAGAGGCAGCAGAGCTGCCCTGGGGCCGAGCGGCAGCAGAGCTGCCCTGGGACTGAGAGGCAGCAGAGCTGCCCCACTCACCCGCTTGGCGTCAAAGAGGTAATTGCGGCCCTCCACCCTCCACTGCTCCTTCTTCTCCTCCTTGATGGCCGTCTCCAGGGCCTGGATGGCCTCGTTCTTCATGGCTAAAGCTGTGGCTATTTTCTCCTGGAAGAAGGAAAAAACTCCGCACTTCAGAATCACAGTCAGATGCAAGGAAAACAAGCAATCTGCAGTTAATCCTCAAGTGTTACATTAAGCTGTGAGAAATGTCTCTGAACTGCCCTGTGCCAGGGCTGAGGTTATGGCAGGAGAGAAGAATGAGGGCTCCCAATCAACCATGGAATCCCAGACTGGTTTGTGTGGGAAGGGACCTTAAATCCCATCCAATCCCACCCCTGCCATGGGCAGGGATACCCTCCACCATCCCAGGCTGCTCCAAATTCTATCCAGCCTCACCTTGGACACTGCCAGGGATCCAGGGGCAGCCACAGCTGCTCTGGGCACCTGTACCAGGGCCTCACCACCCTCACAGGGAGGAATTCCTTCCCAATATCCCATCTCTCTGCCAGTTTGAAGCCATTTGTACTTTAACAAAACCACTCCTTACTAACAACTGCAGTTTCCTCATTACCTCGTTAAGTTTGTCAGCAAAAGCTGCGACATCAGGCCCAAACTTCTTGATGCCATAAACGATGACTGTCAGGATGCAGGCAGCTGCTGCTGTCTCGTGGTTCACGACGTAAATCTCCTTGGAGAGAAAGTACAGCAGGAGGCCAGTGCCCAGCATGTAGGGCCCTAGAGGAAAAGCAAAGCAGCATTACGTGGATAAAGCATAACCAGGCTCAATAAACTCAAGCACCTAAGAGGGAGCCAGTTTAAAGGCTCACAAGATGAGGAAGAAGTGTTCTATTTCACCAGAACAAAAAGCAGAGTCAAAATTCCACCTGGGAAAGGTGCCACGAGGAATCTTACCAGAAATGGAAGCAACCCGCACCTGACACAGGACCTACTAGTTCTGCTCATTCCAAAACACACAGAATTCCCCGTTTAAATGTTTCGAGGACCAATAAGCAACTAAATCTTCCTATAAAATCAGGTTCATAGAATTCTTTCAACCCTTAGGTGTCTAACTCTAGAGCCAGGAGTCCTGTACAGGCTTGTTCTTCACAACCTGCACATTCAAAATACCATTTTCAGTAATATTTTACCTTTCAGCAGCCAGAACTGGTGGACAAAACCACGTAAGCATAGCTAAAAATGGTAGGAGTCCATATTAACCTGTAACGCCTGTTTTAGGGTAGAGAAATTGGAAAAACTCTTCAGGGATCAAACCATGACGAACTTCTCCTCCCTTCTCGGGCAGAGGTGGCACAGGAGCCAAACTCTGCTGAGTTGTGTGCAGTGGTCTTGTAGTGTGCAACACCCTGTAACAAGGAGAATGTTTCCATTATGATTCTTATTAAAAAAACAGACAGAAATAGTGCCCAAAACCACCCTCAGATGAGGCTCAAACACATTTCCAATGAAATAAGCAGGTAACTGGTGAGGCCCTGGCACAGGTGCCCAGAGAAGCTGTGGCTGCCGCACCCCTGGCACTGTCCAAGGCCAGGTGGGACCTGCTCTGGGGGAAGGTGTCTGCATGAGCTTAAAGGTCCCTTCCGACTCAAACCATTCCGTGATTCCAAGAAGTGGCATTTACTGGACACACCTCCTTTCAGAAGTGGGTGGGACTAGATAACCTCCAGAAGTTCCTCCCCACCGTGCCTATGTTATACTCCTACAACACGAATGAGGAGAGCAAGAGCCAGAGCCCCAGGATAACGCTATTTAAGCACAAACCCCAGCCGGTTTCCGAAGGGCTGCCCCGGTACTCACCCCACGGCGACGGGCGGCGGCAGCGCCCTCAGCGCGGCGGGGACTGAGGGGACAAGAGGGCAGAGAGCGCGTCAGGGCAGAGCTCGGCCGGCACACCCGCCCGCCACCCCGCTCCCCCCCGGAGCAGCCGCGGCTCACCGGCGCGCAGGACGAGGCGGGACAGCATGGCCGGGCAGGGCGGGGCGGGGCGGGGCGGGGCGGGGAAGGCCGTGAACAGCAGCGGCGGCGCGGAGCCCTCAGAGCCTCGGAGCCGCGTCCCGCTCGGTGACCGCCGGCCCGGCGCTGAGATGGCGGCGCGGCTCTCGCGAGAGCTCGGGGAGGCGGGCGGGGCGGGGGCCGGGCGCTCTCGCGAGAGCAGCGGCGGCGGGAGCGGACACGTGGGGGCGCGCCGGCCCCGCCGCCGCCGCCATGGAGGAGCCGCTGCCGCCGCCGCCGCCGCCGCTGCTGCCCCAGGCGGCCCCGCCGCCCGCCCCGCCCGACACCGCCGCCCCCGCCGCCTCCCTGGATGGCGACCTCGCGGCCGAGGTCGCCGCCGAGTGGAACATCCCGCCCAACGCGCCCGCGTGCATGGAGCGGCACCTGGAGCGCGCGCGGTACCGCGCAGGTAGCGGGGCTGGGGCCCGGCGGGGCCGGGCTGGGCTGGGGCCCGGGACCCTCGGGCGCTGCCCGGGGCTCCCCGCGCCGCTCCCCGCGCCTCCCTCGTGTTTCTCCCGCAGACGGGGCCCTGCTGCTGGGCGCCTCCGGGCTGAACGGGCGCTGCTGGACCGGCTCACTGTGGGTGTTCGCCGAGCCCCGGCGCGCCCCCCGCGAGGGCTTCTGCACCGCCGGCGTGCAGACCGAGGCGGGGGTCGCCGACCTGTGCTGGGTGGCTGACAGGGGCATCCTGGTGGCCTCCGACTCCGGTAAGCGATGGGGATGTGCCCCGTCCTTCGCTGATGTGTGTCTGTCCCCTGTCCCGCGGAGGGGGTGGCATCTCCTCTGCTGAGCTGGGTGTCCCCCCCGGTCCCCTCCCCATCTCACGGGTGGGTGTCCCTTTCACTGAGGCGCTGAGCTGGGTGTTCCCCTGCATCCCGCAGGTGCAGTGGAGCTGTGGGAGCTGGAGGAGAACGAGAGCGAGAGCCTCATCGTGAATAAGTTCTGTAAATACGAGCATGATGACATCGTGACCTCGGTGTCCGTGCTGGCTGGCAGCACCCAGGCTGTCAGCGGGGGCAGGGATTTCTGGTGAGTGTCCCCAGCCTGGCAGCCGTGTGCCCCGGCTGTTCTGGGCACTCACTGCTCGCTCTTGTCCTCAGTGTGAAGGTCTGGGACATCCCGGAGCAAACGGTGCTGCACTCCTACAGAGGTGAGTGCCAACCCACCCCTCTCTCCTTTTCATAAACCCCTTTACATCCCTCTTTGATCCTGACCCCTTGTGTGGCTCCCTCGAGCTCAGGGGTGTCACAAGGACTTGGTTGGATTGGGCAGCTCATCTCTTTGGAAGGAAGCAGGTGGCTGCTGCTGAGCAGGAGCTATCCTGTGTCTGGGCATAAACTATTCTTTGTTAAACTGCTGTATCTCTGGAGATCCTTGGGAACGTGTGGGAAAGTTGGATACAATCTTTGAGGCTCTTTATCCTTTTGTGCTTTTGGTAGCTCACTCCGATGCAGTGACATGTGTGGCTTCCTGTCCTGGTAAGGACACTGTGTTCCTGTCCTGTGCTGAGGTAAAGCTCACTCTGTTGTCTAAATCTACCCCATTAAAACGAGATTTAACTTTAGGTATTCAATGTTTGATGCACTTAGAAACCACCTCTTGTGTTGCAATCTGCCTACCTGTGTTATTGCAGTGTTCCAGTCTGATAAATTTGTAATCAGTTTACCAAGCTGATTCTTGCAGGTTTGTATCAAATTTTGGGAGCTCCTAGTTCTGTCCTGGGGATGACTGAAGGCTGCACTTAATGACAGCATCTTTTTAACCCAGAGGAAGAGGCAGGGTCATTTTGCCTGTGAGTCAGCGGTGAATTTGAATTTATGCCACAAAGAAATTGTAAAATTCTTCTCATTCCTTTTGGATTTATAGGACAACAGAACTTTACTCTGGGACACCAGATGCCCCAAACCAGCTACCCGAATTGGTATGTCTCTGTGTGCAGTCACTGCTTCTGCATGAGTTTGTGTTGGAAGAAATAAATTATTTTATGCCTGACTTCTGACTCCCAATCTAGTGATGTGCTTGTTAAAACCTGAGGAGGTGTAACACTGTCACAGAAGTACAGTAAGCTTAAAACACTTGTCTTGATGCAGTAGCAGTGCTAAATTGAGCTAGAGGAGGAATATCTTTGTGCTGCCTCCTTCCACACTCACCCCAGTCTCTTCTCTCAGTTTGCAGTGCCTGTAATTACCTCCCTACCTCAGTCATGTGGCATCCACAGAAAAGTGACATCTTTGTCCTGGGTAAGAATCTGGGCTCTCACCAGGCAAATCAAGGTCGGTGTTTTCACAGGACAGTTTTTGCTGGTAACTTCATTCCCTTCTCTCCCAGGTGATGAAAGTGGAACAGTTGCACTGGTGGACACAAAGAATCCTGACTCTGCCCTGAGCGCAGCTGTGCACACCCGAGGCATCACAGGCTTTGCTTTCTCTGCACACAGGTACTGAGTGATCCTGGCCCAGAACCTGGGACTGCATCCCCTTAGCTACTTTGGAGTAAAACCTACGAGAGTGCCAGTTTTGGTCTTCTTATCAAGGAGATTGTAGCAAATAATGGAGTAAACCAATCAGTGTCTCACTTGTGGCATGTGTGGAGGTCTGTGACAAGAATTCTGCAGTTCCAGAATTACAGACCCACACACTGTGGGGATTTTCCTAATTACAGACACCTCTGACTAAAGAGGATCACTTGCTTTCAGGCTCTAATAGAATATTCCCACTCAGTGCACTGGTACCCTGCCAAATGCTGATGAAAACATTTCTGTAAAATTTTCTGCGAGTTAATTTGCTGTACCTGGGTCAGGATCGCTAAGAATCCTGCTTTTCACAAGTTAATCCCTAAAAATTCTTGTATTTGCTTGTTCTAACTGTGCTCTTGTCTCTCTTTAGTTCACCCTTACTGGCTTCCATCAGTGAAGACTGTTCAGTTGCTGTTCTTGACTCAGACCTCTCAGAGGTGTAAGTACACACAGAATGTATTCACTGCTGTTGTCTTCTTGTCTTCTCAAGTTAATTATTAATACAAACACAGACTGGTTTGGGGTGTAAGGGACCTTAAAGGTCATCCATTGCACCCCCTGCCATGGGCAGGACACCTCCCACTGTCCCAGGCTGCTCCAAATCCCAGTGTCCAGCCTGGCCCTGGACACTTCCATGGATCCAGGGGCAGCCACAGCTGCTCTGGGCAACCTGGAGGTGAAAATTTTCCTGAATAGAGGAACATCATCCTAACAAGGCAGCAGTTAGGGATTGCACATGCCCACATGCTCTCTAATGATGGCTCATGGAGTCTTGATGTTTTCCAGGTTCAGAAACCGTTCTCACCGAGACTTTGTAAAAGGCTTGTCCTGGTCTCCTTCAGATGATGCCTTGCTCACTACAGTTGGATGGGATCATCAGGTTTTGCATCACACTGTCCCCCTACCAGCTGGTGAAGCTTCTGGAATCAACTGTGTAAAAGAATAGTTTTATAAACTCGTGGTCCAAGTTCCTTGCTGGCATCACTTTGATTCTGCTGAAGTCGCAGGTGTGTGAACTGGAGTGGGGTCTGTTGTCTGCCTCCAAGCTTGTGGCTAAGGAGGTTCCTGTAGTAATTTTGAGTTAGGCATGAGTTAGTTACAAACCAAGCTTTACCCTCTCCTCAGGAGTAGCTTCTCCTGTAATAAAGGACTTTGGTTTTACTCAGAAAAAAATTGACTTCAGGCACAGAGGAGACTTGGAGAGACAGAGAATTAGGTGTAGTGAAAAAAGAAATAAAGTCAAACAGACTTGATTCTTTCCTCAGTTCTCCAGGCTCCCCATGGAATGAATAGAAGCTTTTGGGGGAGGTTAGCAACACGCCTTGTTGGGTCGATGCGAGAGCCTCACCCTTGAGCAAAGTTCTTTGCCCTGTAAATCAGGTGGAATGAAAAGACCTGTTGGGATTCGAGGACCAGAAAGGTTCCAGTGCTGTCCTTACTGCAGCACGTGGCTGAGAGGATTGGCCTCAGTACCAGTGTGGAGCCTCTGGTGAGCACTGGGTGTGCACTGGTGTAAAGTACCAGTGTTTGGTGTCGGGATGGAAAATGAGGATCCCAGCTGGAGCCCTGCAGTTAAACACCTCTGGGATGGTGCTGGAATCCTGGGTGCCCCAGGGCCAGTCCAGGGCACTGGCAGGGGCTGGCAGCCAGGAGGGAGCGGGGGCTGTGCTCTTTGACACCACAGTTCATCTCCTCTGTGCTGAAGACAACCTGCTCGAGGATGAGACCTGTGAACAAAGGGTTTATGTGAGGGGAAAACTGGACTGAGGACTTCAGTTGTCATTTGCTTGCTCCTGTAGCAGACTGTGCTTAGTGGTAAACCAGATCCACGCACTTGTGACGAGTGACTTCTTGTGCTGGCACTGAGGGGATGGGACATTCCCCTGCCCCCACACCAGACTCCACGGAACCCTTAGAGGTGTTTTTGTCAAATACCACGTACATTTCTAACTCAGCTGCTTCCCTGGAACGTATTTACCTGGAAAAAGTCACTGCTCTGCATGCTTTACTGCTGCTCTAGGTATGGCTTGGTCTGGCCTAGTATTTCCTAGACAGAATTAAGTAAGTCCTGACTGATGAAACAAAAATCCCGTTGAAATAAATGTTACCCCTGGTTCTTTAGCATGATAGCAGCACTTAAATGTACACTGCTTCCAGTTTTTATCTCTGCATACACATAGGTTTAGTTGTGCAAAGCCCACAGTTAATTTTTAGGCAGATTAAGCTTTCCCAGGCTCTGTACTTTTCTCCTACTCTTTGTAAACCTCACTTGCTGCTTTTTAAATTCCTGTGTCGTACAGGTGTTCACAGAGCAACTTCTGTTCTAGAGCAGTGTATGACAAGAAATGGTAAATGATGATAAAAACTGACACATCTCCTCAAATACTCCTTGAACCACAGAGTTCCCTGTCAGGGACCTGTGATGCTGTACTGAAACAGGTCTTGTGCTGGTTCTGAAAAGGTTGTCTTGGAAGATATATTCATGTGTAACTGGGTTTAAGTTTCACTGGGCCACTTCCATAGCACTGAAGAGCCAGCTGAGATCATCCACACAATTCAAGTTGTGATTTCAGTCCCTGATATTAAAACTGTTCTTAAATAAATGTTCACCGTATTCCTGTTCAATGCCAGGGTACTGAAGTTCTTCAGCACCAGTGCAGGGCAGGCTCTGGGTCCTGCTGCTTTTTAGGAAGTTTTTCTTTCAAAAACTCTCAACTTGGGTTTCCCTCGTGCACAGCTCAAAAGGGAAGTTTATATATCAGACATTAAACCACATTAAGTTCTTCATATTGCCACACCTGAGCAAAACACAGCAGTCCATGGCAAAAAACTCGTGGATGGTGAAGCCTGTAGGGACAGCAGGTCATTGGTGGTACATTAACTCTATTTTTACATTTAAAGACTAAAAATCCATCAATGCTTTCAGCATCTGGCAGGTTTTTGTTGTGCCACAGGATGGCAGCAGTTGCCCTTGACAAGGGCAAGGCAGCACCACCCCAAGTGCACCGTGCCTGAAGGAGGACCTGCTTTTGGGGTTTCCAGCACCTGCACTTGGGGTTTGTCACTCCCAAGAGAAGAGCAGCAGTTCAGGAATCACTGCTGGGGTGAGTTGTCACCCCTTGGCTCACAGTTGTACCAGTGCTGGCAAGGCTGCAGTAAAGTCACACGGCACAAACACCAGCAATCCCACATCAATCCTTGCTGGCTTTGCAGCTCCTGCCAAGGAATGGAGGGAATGCTGTGGGGTTTGTGGCTGAGCTGTCCCTTCACCACACACCAGTCAGGTTTGGGGACACTTGGGTACATCCAGTGTGGCTCCAGTAAAAGCTCCAAGGCACACATTGTCCCCTTTCCCTCCTCCTCAGGAGGAGCTGAGAATGCAAATCAGGTTAATTCTGAGTGGAGAGAAGAAGCCAGTCTGCAGACAAGCCTTTTATGTTGCTGCTTGCATTGCTCACTCTGTGCTTGCAGTTTTGGGCACAGCATTCGAGTTGGGACTTGTAGCAGGTATGAGAGAGTTTCGTCCCTAATGAACGGCTCCAACCCAAGGACTATTTATAGAAGCTGCCCCAGCTCCTCTGCCAGCCTGCCCAACCAGCTGGGTGTGAGTGACAGAGCTGCTGGGGCTCAGCTGCCCCTTCATGCCTTGATTGAGCTTCTAAAAACACTGAAATGGCCACAGGCTTTGGATCAACTGCTCAGAGAAATTGGACCAAGCCCTGGCTGAGCTGAATTCCAACCCTTGCTGAGCTACTTTTTCCCACCCCTCCAAGGATTTGCAAACTTCTCAATCCTCCAGCAGACAGACCACTAAAAAAGAGCCAGACCACACATGTAATAAAACATCCAGAAATGTTTAATGCAAGAAGATTGGTGTTCAGTGTCACTCATAAATAAGAGATTTTCTTCAATACTTTACAGCTAATGCTCTGTTACACTCTCCTAGCAGGAACCCGTGAGGAAGAGGCAGCTGCAGGGCATCATTTAAGTTGTATCGTGACTTCAATGACCACACTGCATCAGAGAGGGTGAAGTGAGAATAATCCCACACTCAGGCGTCAGGATTGCTCTCAGCACTGGGCTGAGGCAGGTTGCTTTGCTCCATTAATACCCCTTAAGTTTTGTTTCTTCTTACTCTGTTGCTAAATTTCTATCGTGAAAGAGCTGGGAGGAGCAGGAAGAGGAATCCAGGGACAGTTTATCCACGTACCTGACAGTTACCTGCCCCAGGCAGAGGGAGCTCTTCCCCATCCCTGCAGTCCTCACTTCATGAGGGATTTACCTCTGTTCCCAAGTGCTCTGGCTGCCAACAGCTCTGACAGTGGTTCCTTTGTCACAATGGGCCCACAATCAATGGCGAGTTGTTACTGAAATACCAGAATTTGCTGAATGCATTCAAAAGAAGCAGGGATAGTCCAAAGTGTTTAAAGAATGGAAGTGTTCCACTGCTGAAAAGCTGCATGCTAACCAGTCCTACAGCTGGGAGCAGAGTCCAGCCTGATCCAGTGACGGCTCAGTGCCCTGTGCATTCCCAGCATGGTGTTCTTGGATGAATAATGGCAATTTTATAAAGCTCATTTGTGTTATCACACTTCCAATACTAAATTAAAGCAACGCCTGTTAGAAATGAGACACTCCATGGTGTCTATGACCATATTTCAACAACACATGAATTGTGTATCTGGGTAAAACAGTAAATGTGACATTCAAAGAAAGTGCCACCATTGGAGTGTCACATTTCTCTCTGAAAAGAGAAATATTTGTTCTGGGGAGATTCCAATTCTTGAGGTGGAAAATTGCACACACCCCCTGCCCTCCTCAGTTCTGGGCAAAGTCAATATCAAAAGCTGAAGTCTCCCACCCAGCCTAACATTTAGAATTGTTTCTGAGAGCTCATTTGCAATTATAGCTTATTATTTTGGGGTAAAAAGTTTCAGAAAGAAAAATACATTAAGTTGCAACGTTATCAAAGAGACTTCCTTGTTTGCTTTCAAGTTAAACTGGTGAAACTTCATCCAATACCAAAACGTGACCCTGAAGCCCCTCAAGGAGGAGCGCGGATTTACTTCCACAGATGAATAAGAAACCTCAAGATACTCCTTGCCTGGAGAAAATTCCATGTTTTTGGGGCAGGTGGTATTCCACTTGATACACTTAAATATCCTTACAGTTACTCCATAGTCACTTTTCTCCATAACTGTTTTTTAAAAATCAACACCCAGATATTTAAAGCCTATTATTTCAATATTGGCTGGGGTGAGCAGTGGAAATCTTCCAAGTCACTGCGACTTACTGGCATAAAAATGCCCTTTGAATTAGCTATTAGGCTGATTATTGTATTTGCATTTTCATTTTATTCACAGCAAAGTAAAGTTCAGAATACTTTAAAGCTGCTGCAATATCTGAAAGGGCTGTTAAATTATAAGGTAAAGCTGGAAATAAAACACAGAACATCAGTGACGTGACTCAAATATCAAGGTAACTTTTGAGAGTTCCACTGTGAAGGAAAATGCATCCCTGATTTTGAGCTGAATTGTAGAGCAAGATCTGCTTGCAGGCCACGTCCAGGTGTGTGCCAGGCAGGGCAAGCTGGAGTGGAACCAGTGGTATTTGTAGCATTGAAAAGAGAAAGTGCTTTTCATAAAAACAGACTAACGTCTCAAAGTGCTTTTGGTTTGTCAGTGATTAGAAAATATTCTCTACAAGTTTTTACAGTTATCTTACAGTGATTTTCAGCAAGTTTACCTAGGAGGAGGATTCTCTGTTTCTAGTTTCAGGAAGTTGGCTATTCACAACTCAGGTCAGCTGTTGTGAGACCTCACTGCTCACTCTGGGGGCTAAAACCCAGCTGCCACCCCTGCACAGGCACCTCCAGCTGCTCAGAGGCACCTGAACAGGGCAGGTTTGCACACCCAGCACCTGGAAAAGCACTGAGGGGAACACTGGGAGCCAGCTCCCTTTGGGGTGTCCCTGCAGACACCCCACACACCACCAGGATAAACACAGGCCCACCAAAATTCCGCTTTTTGGTCCCCAAATCAGACAAATGAAAGCCAGGTGTCAGCAGAACAGTTTATAGGGGCACTGTGGGGATCACACGGAGTGGCAAGGGACCCTTGGGGAGAGCACACAGCTCCTTGGCGAGTCACTGGCACCCACCAGCCCAAGGGAAACAAGGATTGCTCCATGCCCTACATCTCCAAAGTGCTTCACAGCCACTCAGCCAGGCCTCACAGCCTCCTTCCATGAGGAATAAATACCAACAGAAACATTTACAGTGACCAAAGGGCACAGCAAAGCGGGGCCCTGCTCCCAAAGCTGCTCCTGGAGAAGGGGTCACAGCCAGGCTCAGCAGAACAGGCACTGGGCTGGGTTTAAGGCAGAATCGATTTGCTCCAGACTCCTCAAGACAGAGTCAGGATCTAGACATCCTAAACTCTCCTCCTATCCCACTGGCCTCACATTGTTATTTTAGTCCCTGCTTTTAGCTATACACTGCTTGCTTACACTGTGCACATCTCTCAGTTGGTTTCTCCCCGCTCCCAAACATGCTGGAGTTAAACCAATTAAAAACCAAACTGAAATCAATCCTTCCAGTGGTGATGCTCTTTAGAGAGAGCTAAGGATGCTCTTTGGCTTTCCTAGGCGGCCTATCAGGCTGCAATTCTGAAAACAATCCAGGAGGGAAAATGGGAAAAGGGAAAGCATGTTTGCTCATGTAACAAGGCAGCAGCCTGCCCATTGCAGTAACTACGCTCCATAACAGTCTTTTGAGAAAAGTCCAAGTCTTGGGCTCATTCCCCACCTTCTCCATCAGCAGTTTCAAGCAAGTGCAGTTCCAGGCTGGGTTGGGGCCGTCCCTGGTGCCCACGGAGAAGGAAAGGACTGAGCCAGGCACCTTCTGGCCCCTTCCCAGGCGATGCCGGCGGGGCAGCCTCGAGCTCCACTCTGGACCTACCGGTGGCTCTGGTAGGCGTAGGAGATGGGCTGGCGCGTCCCGGGCCGCACTGTGAAGGTGTTGCTGGGTCCCCCGTACTGCGAGGGGCCGTGGGCAGGCCTGCAGGGAGAACAGAGGGGAGGGAAGTCAGCAAACCTTGGCATTTAGTCAGTGCTGCAATGATGCATTTTATTGCATCTCTGCTCAGTGAGGTGGGGAGGGAGATGGGCGCTGGGGTCACAGCTGGCACCAGGGAGGAGCTGTGGAACAGTCACAGCCCTTGGACTGGAGCAGCAGGAGGAGCTGAGAGTGAGCACGAGCCAAGGGGCAGCAACTCCTCTGGACCCCGGTGCTGCTCTGGGGCCAGTTCTAAGGGCCACCAAGGACGGGGGGGTGCTCAGAGGGGCACGTACCTGCTGGCTGTCAGCACGCTGGCGGGAGAGAAGTCCCCGTTCTGTCCCTTGTACTTGGTGTCACCCCCAGTGCCGCCGTACGCCGGGGGCTTGCCAGCAGCATCCGTGGATGCCCGCCTGCCCTGGGCGCTCGAGGGGCCGTTCCTGTGGGCAGAGCCCAGGCGCCGGGACCCCTCCCCAGCCGTGGAGCTGAACCCTCCGGGGCCGTAGGAGGAGAGAGTGCCCGAGGCCCGGGGGGCTGCGGCTGCCCGGGGGTAGGAGCTGTCAGGCTCGGACATGTACAGGCGCTTCTTGATCAGCGGGCGTGGGTTGGGGCCATGGCTGGGGAAGCTCGTGGAGCTGCTGTAATCTGGGTACTGGGGTGTGAAGTCGCCGTTCCTCCAGCTCTTCTCCAAGGGCAGTAGAGCTGCTGGCTCCTGGTTGCCCCCATAGCTGCGGCTGTAGCCAGACCACCTGAAATAGCGCGGCTCACCCGAGCCCCGGCTGCTGTCAGGGACACTGGGGCACTTGCGGTTCTCCTCCCGACTCGGGAGGGGACCTTCATCCACCTCGTTGCTGAATTCGGGGGGCGGGGGGATAATTCCATAGTCCAGCGCCGTGTCCCCATTCTCCTCCTCCCTGGGCACTCCGTGGCGGGGCTGGCTGGGCTGTCCCGAGTCCAGCAGGCCCCGCAGCAGGCTGGAGGCAGCGGCTCGGCGGGGCCCGGGGGGCTGAGCCTCACCCAGCGCCCGCACGTCCCGGCCCTGCTCCGAGGAGCTGGAGAACGAGGGGGGTTTGCTCCAGGCGGTCCCCGCTGCGCTGGCTGCAGATGGCCGGGGCACCACGGTGAAGGAGTAGGGCTTGGACTCGTGGCGGAAGAAGCTGGTGGAGGTGGTGTCTGACGAGGCACTGCTGAGTCTCAGGGGTGGCTTTGCCCTCGGCGTGGCAGTCCCGTCCCCGGGCTGGCGACCCCGCTGGGCGCGCTGCCGGGCTGCCAGCAGCAGGGCCATGGGCGAGCCCCGCTCCACACGCTCCCCTGTCACCGGGTGGATCAGCACCTCCTCCTGCCCCGCTCCTGACATGTCCAAGGGCCTCCTGGCGGAGCTCCCAGGGCAGGGGGCTTCAGCTGAGTCTGGGGCATGGGGTGGCTCGGCCGAGCTGGCCCCAGCCCGATGCACTTTGTACTGGAACATGGCCGAGCTGGGCTGTGCTGCTGGGCTCTGTGCAGGGGACACAGGGGGAGAGGGGGGGGCGGGAGCAGGGGGCTCCTCTGCTGGTGTCTGAGGTGGGTCAGGGGGGCTCACGCTGCTGTTGAGGGACTCAGGAGCAGGGCTCATGGCCTCTGTGGCTTTGCTAGCAGCAGGAGCAGGATTGTCCTTGTGATCTGTCCCATCCTTCTCCACAGCAGCCGCCGGGGTTGGGAGAGGGCTGGGCACCGGTTTTGGCATCACTGAATCACTCGTGTCAGGGGGGCTCTTCCTCAGGTCAGGGGGGCTCTTCCTCACCTGTGGGGTGCTGATGCCATTCTCCACACCCTGCTTCTGGCTGCTGAGCCCTGGGGCAGGTTTCCCCTCCTTCTTCAGGGACAGCACAGCCTCCAGCTCATTCCTGATTGTCATCACACTGCAGGGCTGTGAGCCAGAGCTGCTCGTCGGGGCGGTGACTGCAGTGCTGGGAGAGCCCCCGTTGGTGCTGGGGGGGCTGCTGGGCACCTCTTTCTTCTCACTCTCCCCTCCCTTGGATAACCCAGTGTCCTTCCTGGTGAGTTGGGGCTCGCTGAGCCCTGGCTCACGACTGCCACCATGGCTGGCACTGCTGTCGACAGGCTGGGGAGCACCTGGCTTCTCCAGTGGCCTCTCCTCCCGGCGTGGGGAGCGCAGCAGGGCCGAGAGCTCATCCCGCAGCTTGTTCAGGTTGTTGGCATCCTTCCAGTCATCCTCACAGGTCGGGTAGTCCGGAGGAGGGAGATCCAGGTCGTTTGCAGTGAGAGGTTCAGATTTTGGAGGGGAGTCTCTCCCGGCTGTTTTCACCTGAGGAATCTTCTCCCCCTTGGAGCCCGGCAGAGGGGACCGGTGGCCGGGGGGATTCACCCCTTGGCTGAGCCCTGGGCCCGGCTTGGGGCTCAGTGGAGGGGGTCCAGCCGTCTTCCCAGGGCCCTGTCTGAGCCCGGAATTTCTCTGCTCAGCCTCTCCCAGCTGAGCCTTGGCCGCGGGTCTGATGGTGAAGCAGGGTGGGAGGGGAGGCCGGGCGTGAGGCTGCCTGGGGATGGGCTCCTGCTGGCCGGGCTGGCCCTCCTGCACCGGGATGGACGAGGAGCGCGCCGGGGCTGGCGGCGGCACCTTGAACGACCTGGGGAAGGTGAGGTGGGGCTCGGGCTTGGGCTGCAGGCTCTCCTTGGGGCTGAGGACTGCGGGTGCCCCGGCCTCGGCAGGGCAGAGTGGCCCCTCGGCGTCCCCCTGCCTCGTGTTCAGCACCGTCTCGGATTTCCACTTGGAGATGCCGGGGGCGAAGGGCGCGGGGTCCCGGGTGCCCGGTGGGGCCGGCGGGATGAAGTCTGGAGGAGCTGGAGTGCTGGGGGATGACAGGGCAGAGGCGGGAGGCGGCGGGGCTGCCATGGCAGGAGGTGGTGGCACCATCTCGGGTGGCGGTGGCGGCGGTGGTGGCAGCGTCTCGGGGGGCGGAGGGACCGGTGAGGTCGGAGGGGGTGGCACGGGCGCCGGCGCTGCCGGAGGGGGTGGTGGGGGTACTGATGGTGGTGGGGGGATGTCTTCATCCAGGTCATCCCCGTCCATGGCCTGCGGGCGCAGGTCCCCCACCGAGCTGTACATCCGGTAATTGCCATTGAGCTGGGAGCCAGAGCCTGCAAGGGCAGGAGAGCAGAGTGTGTGAGCACCTCTCCATCACCACTGAGCCAGCCTGGCCTGCGCCAGCAGCCTGCCCAGACAGCCAGCCCCTTGCCAGGCTGGTCTAAATCTTCTTGAACAGCCACTCTTGCCTCATCCCTTAAGAATTAATTAATTTTCAATGACTTCAAAAAATAATTAATAGCAGACTCTATTTTATCATAAAAATATATGAGCAGACTGTCTGCTCCAGAGCTGGGTACACAAACACACACTTCCTGCCCCGAGGGCACAGTGAGCACTTTGTGCTGGCCAGAACTCCACAGAGAACATCCCTTACCAAGAGCTGCCTTTTCCTCAAAGCCCTCTGGCACCGACGGCGTTGGCACAGCCACCCCATGGGATTCTTGGGCGTTCTGCAAGAGTTGAGAAAACAGAGCTGTCAGTTTTACACCCGGGGATCAGAGCAAAGGGCTGACAAGGAGCTGGTAATTTGTCCACACATACCCTGATGGGATCCAGGGCAATTTCCATGGTATAGAGGTCCCTGTGGAAGCTGCTGTTGACGGGGTTTGAGGGAAGTGATCAAGGCTGCTCAAACCACGGGCACAATTCCCCCGTGGTGATGTGTGAAGGCCAGAGAGGAATTCAGCTATTTCACATCCCCCTCGGGGCTCCCCAGCCTGCCAGCAGCAGCACCGGCCCCTCCACCACTCATGTCCCAGCACACTGAGCAGGTCCCCTGGGTTTGTTTGGTGGGTCTTTTTCTGCAGCGAGCACTGCCACAGGCTGCACTGAGGTCGCAGACGGACCTCCAGCTTTTTGGGAAACTGGCACCAGCATATCTGAACACTCTGGGGGAAACTGCTCCTTGTGTGGTTTGTGTTCCGCTCTCAATTACTCCCTTCATATTCATGCTGAGAACCCAGCAGTGCCTTCAGCTGGTACAGGACCAGCAATTTAGCAGCCTACACATCTGGGAGGATGCCTGAAGCGAGGGCACTCCGGGTAATTAGAGCCACCCATCGTGAGACATTCGGGCAGGCTGACTCACCTGGAGCACTGATCGGGGCTCTGCCAGCAGCAGAAAGCCGCTCCTGTCCCGGTGACTCACGGCTGGGGGGCCCGAGGGGCTGGGGTGGCTCAGGGACACTCTTGGACACCCGTGTGAAGGACACACCTGATGCTGAGCCGGGCACGGCCCGGGGGTGACCGGCACGGCCCGGGGGGTGAAACGCCAGCCGGGAGGGACCAGGGCCTGGGGGCATCTCGGGGCACCGCAGTGTCAGAAAGACGCAAAGCTCCGAGGGAGCATCCACCGAGGGACACGACACGGGCCGTGGTCAGGGACACGCCGTCCCATTCCCGGGCTGCACATCCACCCTGCTGCATTCCTGCTCACCCCAGGCAGCTGTTTGCGCTGTTAACAGCCCTTGACAAAGGAAATGTTATCCTGCCATCAGCCTGCGCCTCTCCCCGAGCCATTTCCTGCGCACAAAAGCCTGGATAATGATTGAGCCCCTGCCCTTTGCCTTTCACTGCCACTATCACCGTTTTTACATCAGACTGCTACGGGATTCCAAAGTCTCCTGGATCAAAGGTCAGGTTGGATCTGTTCATCCAGCCCCATCCAGGCTCAGACAGCGCATTACGGTTACACACTGCCCTGCCTGGGGAGCTCAGGTGCTGCTGGGGCAGAGCTGATTCAACAGCAGCACCCGGGCTCCTGTGGTAGAGCCTTGGATGCCCCAGCTTTGGCCAAAATAACCGGAAAACACACACATTTCACTTGCGACATTCATCACCCTGCAGATGACCAAAGATCCTCTATAACCACGAGGGAATGAGCCAGTTACAGGTGAGCCAGGAGCGAGTGGAAATTCCTATCCCTGGCATTGCACAAAGGACCAGACAATCCATGCTGATGGACAAGCCAAGGTCTGCGAAGGCAAGAGGGCAGATCCTTAACTTCGTCTGAGAGCGAGAGGGAAGACAAAGGCCAAGAGAGGCGCTTCAAGAGCTGATAGTTAAATTGTCCAGAGCAATGAGATCCAAAAATCAGAAAGAGAAAAGCCCCAGCAGCTCCCATTTGCTATGGAAATCCATTGCTGCTGGTTCCCAGAGCACCCTGAGGGCACCTGCTCGTTTCCAGGAAAAGATGTCTGAGCTGTGCGTTAGCAGCAGCAGATGCATCACCTGGTCGGAGAGGAGTGGAGAAGAGAGCTATGCAAAGCTAGAGGACACAGTCTGCACTTCATGAAGGAGCAGTAATTTTGGATGTGTCATTTCAAACTGGGCAAGCCTGTTTATCACCAAAACCTTCTGTGGCAGTTGCTAACGCTCAGCATCTCCCAAAAACCACCCGTCCCCACGTCATGAGCTGGCTTCTAAAATGGAAAGCATCCCCAGCACGCTGCCAGCCTGCAGAGATGACTGGGAAGATTGTTGCCGGTGTTTGCTCGGGGTGTGGCCAGCCCAGAAAACCTCCAGCTGATTCAGAGCAGGCTCTGGGTGCTGTGCCAGGAACCTGCATTTCCAGTTTGTGGTACCTGAATCAGATTTGTGCCTGCTGAGGATCCCGTGGGGGGAAGCTTTCACTGTAACCACCAGGAATCACTTTTCATCCCTGGAACAGAGTTAGATGTCCCCAGAGAAGGGAGCCTGCCTGTCCTCACGGCCCCCAGCTCCCCGGGCTCCCAGGAGCCCACCGTTCCCACCTCACCCATTAAATGACCATGGCTTGAGGCTGCCCATTACAAAACACAACTGCTGAGCACTCTGGGATCTCAGAGAGGCCAAGGATTTCTCTGAATATGAAGAGTTACCCCCAGACTCCTTGTTTTTCAGCTGGGGAGTTTGCTGATTTGCTGAAGGAATTCATTCCCCCGGGATGTCAAAGTTCTGCCTGCACCCGCAGTGCTGGGGGAGCCAGGTGGGCAGGGGGACGTGGGGGGACCCTGTCCTGCAGTCCTTGCTGTGGCTCCGTGTGGGACAGCCCAGGGCCAGGCGAGGGGCAGAGGAAGCTGCTCCGTGTGGGAAGAGCTGCCAGGTGCAGAGGCACAGGAGCTGCAGGGCAGGGCGTGGGCATCCTCCTGACTCACACGAGCTGCTCCCCGTGGGTGGGGGGAAAGGGTTAAGGCAGGAGCTGCAGAACAGCCCCGTGCAGGTGTGTACCTGGCCCAGGTATGTGCGTGGCAGCAGAAGAGCCTGTGCCAGATCAAATCATGGTCAAACCTCACCGAAAGAGTGCAAACATCCAACACAGACCGATCCTTCAAAATGTTGTCTTTCTCTACTAATTCTTTCAGTTAAAGCCGTTACTATCAGAGGAGAGGCCCAGGTTTGTGAGGGACCCTCACAAGGGAAAAAGAACCCCAGCTGTGCCTCTGTGGGCATGGTGACAGCCCTTAGGATTTGTCCCGGGGGCATTCCTGCTGTTAATTCCTCTACCACACACACTTCCATTAGCAGAGATCACCTCCTTGTCAAGACCAAAGGATTTAAGCATTCTGCTGTGACCTGCGGGTATCACTTCAGTGTAGCTACTGACACCTCCAGAGCCTCTCTGAGCACCCTGCTCTGGTGAAAGGGGGTGGAGTAAGGTGAGCTTTAAGGTCCCTTCCAGCCCGAACCACCTGGGGGATCTGTGAATCCTGTGCCTCACTCCGCTCTTTTAGGAATAGGACCACTGGGAAGTGCTGCATGGTATTCCTCAGAGGCAGCCACAAGCAAGCGTGGCTTCTGGAGTCACAGCCACCTCCAGGCCCTCTGCCCTGGCTGTGTTGGCCCTTGCTGCTTCAGTCCCTGCTCCCAGCTGCTGCTGGAGCACTGGGAACTCTGCAGGGAATGTTTTTATATACAGAGATTGAAAGGAATCATCCGCTGCATACCCACAGCATCACCTCCTCATTCCCCTGCTGCAGCAGGACTCGGTTCAGCACTGCTGGCTCCAGCACCACGCCTGATCGCGGGACAGATCCTGCCAGCAGCACTGAGATAAACTGCAGTGCAAGCCTGATCTATCATCTCTGTGCTCAGCAATTATTTTTTAATTGAAAATGCAAGTCTGTCGGGGCTCACACCTCTCCCCCGAGTGCCTCATCCGTGTCCCACACCAGCCCTGAACTCAGATCACCTCCCTCGGACCCTGCGTCATTAACGAGCGGTTTTGCTTCTCATTTGTGCCCTCCCTCGGGTAGGGGCTGAGGGCAGCAGCCAGCCCAGCTGGTTCTGGGCACCGGTTCCACCCAGCAGGGACTCGGGCACTCACCAGGGGCAGGAACGTCAGCAGCGGCCGGACCCTCGGGCGGGGTTTGAGTGTCGCTGTGCCAGAGTCTGTCACTGTCCCAAAGCGATTGTCACCATAATACACCTCGATCACATCACCTGGGGGAAGGGCACACTGTTAGAGCAGCACGGAGCTTGGGCAGAGGGGAAAACAGCACCGGACACCACAGAATTCTAGAGGGCTGTGGGCAATTTGCCGCACCAGCCCCCAGGAGTGGACAAAACCCATCAGATCCTGAGGAAAACCTGGGTGTCTTGGATGTGAATGGAAGACAGGGAGGGTAAGGTCCCACATGTGCAGGACAGGCACTCACAACCCTGTCACACACCTGCAGAGCACTCAGAGCCTTCCCTGAGCTCTGGAAGATGGAACTGAAACAGCTCAGAAGGAACAGGATCCAATCCTGGCTGATCTGAGCAGCTGGAATTGAGGGGGGAGGCAGCAGCAGAGCTGACCAGGAGGAGGGACAGCTCCTGCCCTTCCTCCCCTGCTGAGCACTCTGTGGGCAGAGCATTGGCATCCAAGCCAGAGGTAATTCCAGGTGCTTCACAACACTTCCACACTCCAGCCTGCTTTAGGAGACTTCCCACAAAATCCTTCTGTGGATGGAAGGGGACACCAGGGCAGGAAGTGACAGGGCTCTGGTGTGACAAGAAGGAGAAGCCATCAGGAATTCCTGGTTCCCAGCATTGTGCTTTCACCTCGAACCACACCTCTTGGGCCGGTTTATTTCTGACAGTGAATAAAGCTCATAAAATTAATTTAATTAGGTTCTTTGTGTCTGATTAGCAGCATGAATTAACAAGCAGAAATACTGAAGCACGTAAACCCCACCTTGGCTGGAAGGAGATACACAAATAACTCGTAGCCAAGGAGACCGACATTAAAGAAAATCTGAGGGCTTGAGGAAGGAGGGGGAAGAAACAAAATGGCTGTGATTGAAGAGAAAACTGCAGGAGTGTTCCCAACAAGATATTTCAGTAGTGAGAAAGGGAGGAGAAAAAGAAGGAAGAACCAACCAACCTCCACCCCAAAATGCAGACACCAAGATGTAAACAGCTTTCTTTATTTGCCCCCTTCCCTAAAAGTCTGGGAGCACAGACCCCAAAGCTGAGCTCCTGCTAAAGTGTGAGGCACAGGAACAGCTCCTGTCCAGCATGGAAAGCTGAGGAGCAGAAGGGTGAGGGTGCTGCAAGCTCTGGATGCATTTCCAAGTGTCCCAAACCCAAAGGCAGCACTCTCTTTACACAAAGATTTTACACGAAGCACATTTTCTTCAGCTTTCAAATCACCAATCAACCTGTGCTTCAGTCAGCCTGGTCCTACCAAGACTTTACCACTTTCTTGTCCGGGAGGGGCCCAAGCACACAGGAGGAGCTGCTGGAGTTCCAGGGAGGACAGAGGTGCCAGCAAATTGCCTGGAAGTGTTCAAGGCCAGGTTGGATGGCACTTGGAGCAACCTGACCTAGTGGAAGGTGTCCCTGCCCATGACAGGGAGTGGAGTGAGATGGGTTTTCTGTGATGATTAACTCTGTGATTGACCCTGCATTCGGTGAGTAAGGAGCAGAAATTAAGGCCAAGGCAACAGGAGAGTTTGGACTCAGACAGCCTGAGCAGTGACAGAGTAGTTCCGAGACTTGAAACGATGAGTTTTATATTTAACAAGTCACTAGGTAAACCCAGTGAGAAACTGGATTAAAGATCACAAGGACTTTGATCCTAGATTACTAAGCATCGCTGCCCTGAATGCTTTAATTAAAGTAAAATGAAGTGCTTGTAGTTGTGTTTTCTTTGCTAGATAAACAGGACTTGCCTGCTGGGAGCCTGTCACCAGCAGGACCTGAGCTCTGCCAGCCTCGTTTCCTGGAAGGAGGGATCAGGAAATGCACCCTTGGAAGCTGTGGGAAGCAGCTGGCTCAAAGCACTGGCCTTGCTTCGGCCACTTTCTGACATTCAGCCTGTCCTGGAGACATTTGTGTGTGCTCAGCCATGGGAAATTAAATAAACAATCTGCCACGCATGTCATGGAACTTCTTCCTCCCCGGGGGTTGCATCACCTGGAGAGGCACAGCAGGTTTGAGCCGGGGTATCCACGGCTCCCAGGGGGAGGAGGAGGTGGCATCAGTCACTATATTCAGGAATCTCTGAGTCAGGGACATGCAAACCTACACCCATTCCACATTGCTTAACTTGTGTTTACTTTGTATGAGAAACGAAGGTGGGGATCAGCAGGAGCCGTGGGCTCCTCCTGGAGCGAAGCTCTGTAGGAAATGTCCCAGAAACAGGGACGGGGCTGGGGCTGCTGGGGGGGGGTACAACAGGACTGTCCCTCGGGCTGCTGACCCCTCCTCACACCGATCCCACACCGCTCCCAGCGCGGTCCCTCAGCCGCGGTGTCACTGTCACCCTCCAGCAGCCAGGGCAGAAATGCCCAGAGGATGCTAAGGGGCGATTCAGCAGCTGTTACCGCTCAGGTTTCGGGATTCTGGCTTTTCCTTTGCAGTCTGGCCCACACCTGAGCAGAACGCTTTTGTACTGCCACTGCAGGGCTGCAGCCACGGAAATCAGGCTTGCAACAAGCAGACACAGCAACTTCTTTTCTTTCTTTTAATCCAAACCACATCAGAGAGAAGCTTGAATCCTCCTCAGATTTACGACAGTTAGAAATCAGCAATTTTCCTTCTAGGTTGCAGAGTTGCATGAAACTCCCTGTCACATTTTCATTTTATCTTGGTTTCAGCAGCTTGCCCTTTGGGGTGTAACCACCTCGCAGTTGCTTTCACAGACAATACTTCACCTGCACAGCTCAGCAGGCAGCACTTCCATTTTTTTAATCTTGGAAGAGTTTGTTGGGCTCTTACAGTCACCAAACTTCATCCACAAACTCCTATCTTCTATCTACCTGGCTCCATTACTATTAATTTGGCTCCCTCCTACATGAGCCTCCAGGGCACCGTATTGCAATTAAAACCACAAAGAAACACAAATAAATCCCGAGGAATATGCAACCCTCAGCTCCCTCCTCGCTCGCAGCCCTGCGAGAAACAGGTTTATGAGTAAATAACTCAAACCTGGGAAGGCGCAGATCAGACATGGCGTGGGAAAGCGCGACGGGAAGCAATAAAAGATTCACAGCCCCGTATCAGCCTCTTTCAGCCGAGTTTAACTCGCCGAGAGCGGCGAGCCGGCCTAGCCGAGCTGCGGACCCTCCGCGCCCGCTCGGGCCACAGGTCTGGGACCTGCGCTGCCGCATCCCGGTCCCACCTGGGGCTCCTGGAGCTTCCCAGCCGGGCAGCAGCGGAGTCCCCGCCGCTCCCCGACCCCACCCCACCCTTCTCCCCCCGGGGCCGCCCTGTCCCGACCCCGCACGGCTCGCGGGACACTGACCGGTGCCACCCGCGCTGTCCGAGGTCACCTCCTGCGTGAAGATCCAGGGAGGGTTGGTGGCGAACAGGGACGTGGCGGTGGGGCTGGAGTGGCGCTTGCCGAAGAGGCGGCTGAAGGTGCCCTGCACCGAGTGCGGATGGTGCTTCTTCATCGTGGCCGAGCCGGGCGCTGCCGCCGCCGCGCTCCCGGCCGGGCATCCCCGCGCCACCGGCGGGACGGGGCCGAGCGGCTCCGCAGGGGCGGGGACGGCCCCACCCCCGGGCCCGCCCCCGCCAGGTGCCCCTGCACGGTGATCACACCTGATCACGGCACCGAAAGAGCCGCCAGGTGCTCCTGCACGGTGATCACACCTGATCACGGCACCGAAAGAGCCGCCAGGTGCCCCTGCACGGTGATCACACCTGATCACGGCACCGAAAGAGCCGCCAGGTGCCCCTGCACGGTGATCACACCTGATCACGGCACCGAAAGAGCCGCCAGGTGCCCCTGCACGGTGATCACACCTGATCACGGCACCAAAAGAGCCGCCAGGTGCCCCTGCACGGTGATCACACCTGATCACGGCACCGAAAGAGCCGCCAGGTGCTCCTGCACGGTGATCACACCTGATCACGGCACTCACAGTGAGCGTTTGGGTCTGAGAGTCGCCGAGTGACCTGAGCTGCGGGGGACACACGGGGATTGTCCCAGTGTGGCTGCTGGTCCTGCACAGACACCCCCAGATCCCACCCTGTGTCCGAGAGCTTTGTCCATGAGCTCCTGGAGCTCTGGAGAGCCTGGTCCAGTGCCCAGCCACCCTCTCCCTAATGCCCAGCCCTAATGCCCAGCCCGAACGCCCAGCCCGAACCTCCCTGATACAGCTCCGGCCGTTCCCTCAGCCCGAGCCCTCGAGGGGTTTGATCTTTCCTTTCTCCAGTGTTTTTCTCTGTCCCTTCACCTTCTGCTGAGCCCCGGCTTCCCTGGCAAGGCCAGAAACACCCAGGGAGACCGGGCTGCTCTCAAGGTGCTTTTGGTGAAAAACCTTAAAGGCGCTGGGACTTGACCCCAAACCGTTTCTAGTTTCAGGTACCAAAGCAGATTTCTAGCACTGCTAACGATTTTCTGTGCCATGCAAGTAAAAATTGGGAGTTAATGAGTAACACTGGCTACTAATAAATGCAGGGAATCCTGGAGAACTTTAAACCCCAAATAGCTGTCAAAACATTAACTCCGAAACACAGCTCCCAGCTTCAGGTTGAGATCTTACACCTCTTTCCATCTCTACCACAATTTGAGAGTGAAAACAATATAGATTTCTTTTTTCAGTGAGAAATACCACTTGTTTAATCACTTTGAAATCATGCTTTTCTTGTGAAAAGCATCCATTTTTTCCCTTAAAGTACAAATGAGAGCAACACATTATATCCCCTGCAAAGAACAAAAAATGAGCAGTGTTATGATATTCCAAAAGGGAAGTCTAATCGTGGCACAGATTGTGAGGCAACACTTAAATAAAGTGAATTATGAATGGGAAACGGGGAAGGAGAAGGAGAGTTAAAATGTTAAAATTCAACCCCGTGGTTGTGGTAGAGGAGCTGCAATAATTTCAAGCGTCTTCCAGGGGATTTCGCCGGGGCTGCAGCTCCATCCCCGCGGGTCGGGTCCCTCTCCCGGCCGGGGTGGGCAGGGAGCCCCTCCCGGCCCCGGATCCGCGCCCGGAGCAGCGGCAGCGCCGAAGGGGCGGCTCTGTGCCCTGCACGAGCCCTGCAATTAGTGGGACTCTCCTGACAGTTATCTTAAGTGCTGTTTGTGAGACGGAAACGCCGCTGCTGCAGACAGACAGACACGCAGACAGACACCCGCCCTGGCACTCAGCACGGACCGGCGGTAGCGGGGTGCGGGAGGAGGGATTGTCCTGCCTGCGGGGAGCAATGGGGATGGGATGGAAACTGGGAAACAGCGACGCTGCAGCCGGCTCCGGGTGGGAAACCATCCTGCTGAGCTCCGGGCAGCATCACAGGGACACAGAGTCACAGAAACACGGGATCACAGAAACACGGGATCACAGAAACACGGGATCACAGAAACACAGAATCACAGAAACATGGGATCACAGAAACACGGGATCACAGAAACACGGGATCACAGAAACACAGAAACACAGAATCACAGGATCACAGAAACATGGGATCACAGAAACACGGGATCACAGAAACACGGGATCACAGAGACACGGGATCACAGAAACATGGGATCACAGAAACACGGGATCACAGAGACACGGGATCACAGAAACATGGGATCACAGAAACACAGAATCACAGAATCACAGGATCACAGAAACATGGGATCACAGAAACACGGGATCACAGAGACACGGGATCACAGAAACATGGGATCACAGAAACACAGAAACACGGGATCACAGAGACATGGGATCACAGAAACAGGGGATCACAGAGACACGGGATCACAGAGACACGGGATCACAGAAACACAGAATTACAGAAACATGGGATAACAGAAACACGGGATCACAGAGACACAGGATCACAGAAACATGGGATCACAGAGACACGGGATCACAGAAACATGGGATCACAGAAACACAGAAACACGGGATCACAGAGACATGGGATCACAGAAACAGGGGATCACAGAAACACGGGATCACAGAAACACGGGATCACAGAGACATGGGATAACAGAAACACAGAAACACAGAAACACAATCACATTATCAGTTCAGTTGGAAAAGACCTCTGAGATCACCGAGTCCAGCCTCTGGCATTTAAAGAAAATTCCCTGGCAGCTCTCGATAGCAGAAATCAGGTGGAGTGAAGGACCCTGCTGGAAATACAAAGGACACAGTATCTCTACAAGACAGGCAAGACAAAAGAGCTCGCTGATATCCACAGTCCTTGAGTGAACAAACGAAGCAGGACACACAGAGAGACAGTCATGGAAAAGGGAAGGAGAAGAGGAACTATTTTAAGAAGTGAAGCCAATAAACTCCTGTGCAATGAGAGAGCCTGGGCTCGTGCACAAAGGTGTCCCACAAAATCTCATTACAGCAAGGAGACTTCAAAGGGGCTGCGGGGCTGCAGCGCTGCTCTGCGGGAGCAGGAGGGTGATTCAGCTCCCTGCCACTGCTCCGGGCTGTTCCCGAGCCCCGGGGCTGGAGCTGCCACAGCCCTGCCCCTGCCACCCCAGCAGCGATGCTCCTGCCTCGCCCTGGGTGGTGAGCGCAGGAAAACATCACCCGCGCAACATGAAGGGATTTTGAGGTGAATTCATTATCCCACTGAACACAAGCTGCTGAACAATTCTGCCAGGCCTCCCGTGCACACTCCCATTTGTTTGTTGCAGATGAAAGATATTTGTTCTTTACCTTCCACCTCCCAGCAAAGCACAGACCTCCCCTCAGAAGGGCAGAAAAAGCTCTGGAGCAGCATGAGGAGCAGGCTGGGTGTGCTGCTGGGCACGGTGACTTCTGTGAAGTGCAAACTCCAGAGACACAGCAAAGTTGCCAAGTTTGGTGGCTGGGCTGTATTTTTAAGGAAGGACAACTGTCACTCCTGAGTGATTGAGGCCACACAGATGAAGGGACTGGTGGGCTGTGCACAAAGCTCAGGAGAGCGCCTGGAAGATCTCCAGCAGATTTTATAGCATAGAAAAAGCCATGTGAGCACTGCTGTGATGTAACACACCACAGTGTGAGGCTGCCTTTGATCCTGATACAGGTAAACACCCCAGAACAATCTGCTTTTGCATTAGAGTGAGGAGCTGCACCCTCAGATGTGGCTGGTTCCTGCTGCACTTGCAGGTGTGAGAAGGGTTTGTGCAGAGAGGGCAGCTCTGGCCGGACCTGGAGGAGGGAAGGGTGGGAGGAATGGGAGCAGAAACCCTCAGGCGTGGCTGCAGAACAGCAAATGCTCCCCTGGACAGAGAATCAGCTCATGCCAATGGGGGCAGCGGGCCCACGCTGCAGCTGGGGGTGGCAGGGCCAGCAGAGCGTCCTGCAGAGCCCAGCCCTGCTCCAGCTGCACTGGGGGTTCCAGAGCCCTGCCCTGCTCCAGCTGCACTGGGGGTTCCAGAGCCCTGCCCTGCTCCAGCTGCACTGGGGGTTCCAGAGCCCAGCCCTGCTCCAGCTGCACTGGGGTGCACTGGGGGTTCCAGAGCCCTGCCCGGCTCCAGCTGCACTGGGGGTTCCAGAGCCCTGCCCTGCTCCAGCTGCACTGGGGGTTCCAGAGCCCTGCCCTGCTCCAGCTGCACAGGCAGTGCTGGGGGTTCCAGGGGTGGAAATCCCCATGGCTGAGCCCCTGCACTCCTCTGCATCCCCTGCCCTGCTCAGCCCTGCCACCCTGGTGACATCCAGCACCCCAGTGACACCCCTGTGGTCACAATGACCCCTGAGGTCACAATACCCCCACAGCCCTGACAACCAGCCCTGCCCACAGTGCTGCCTCCTGCCTCCATTCCAGACAGTCCCACACTGCAGGGCCTCCATCACTGAGAAAACCTCTCAGGTGAGTGTTCCAGGCTCACAGCTGGCCAGGAGGGACACTGCCTCGTCACGTCCCCTTCCTGTGGGCTGGAGATCCTTGGCCCAAGGGTGCCCAGCCCGACAAGGTCCCAGTGATGTCAGTGTGATGCTTCATCCCATCCCTGCTGCGCAAATCCCGCTGCTGCCGTCAGCCGGCTTTGCCCCCGTGGTGCCGAGAGCTCAGAGCAAAGCACACGTGGGAGTCCTGGGATGGCCCCTGGGATGGGTCCTGGGGACAGGCAAGGAGCTGCCAGCCTCGGGACAGTCCCTGAGCAGGGACAGGATGGGCAGTGCTGGCTCCAGCAGCTGCCCGGGGAGCTTCTGCCCAGAGTGCACCACTGAACCCTCCCTGTTCCCTGAACACTGAGCCAGTCTTTCCCACCTGGGGGATTTGCCTTGACAGACATCAGGCAGTTTGGGAGGGATTAGGGATCTCTCTACGTAGGAGCGGGTGCAATAGGATTACTGGGACTCTTCATTCAAGCACGGAGGGCTGGCAGTGCCATAAATAGCACTGGGACCTTAAGCTGGTGCTTCCCCTCCAAGGCAAGGATCACGCAAGCAGGTGCATTCACCCGGACAGGGAGGAGGTTTCTACAAAGCTTCAGGTGCCCAGAGGAGGAGCAGCAGAAACTGTGGGGCACCCAAGCCCCGTGGCAGGAGCAGAGCTCAAAGCTCAGCACGCTCCAGCTCCGTACCTGCCCAGCACTGGAGGGGCTGTCAGGGCTCCAGAGCCCAGCCAGGCTTGCTCATCTTGAAGGCATCTGCATGACTTAGCAATTGGGTTGTCAGGGCAGCTCCAGCCTCCCCTCCACGCCCCGAATACAGGGGATTAATGACTTTAGTGCTCCTGCTGGGTGGGTGCAGAGGCATCAGCACAGTCGTGTGTGTACTTGTCTCTTCCCAAGTGAGAATGGCCACAAGCTACCAGCACACACGTGTGTGAAAACAGCAGGTTCTGAACAATCTAAGTCCAGAGCAGGGGTGCACAAACCTCACTGTGGTGGTATAAAATCTGCTTTTCAGGAGTCAAAATCCCATTATTTTATCCCCTGGGGAAAACTGGACTGAGGTTTCCTTGAGGCAGCAACTGCTGAAATAACCCCTGTGTGCTGAGGTCCAGCCTTTCAGGCATGTGGCATCTGCCCCGGGGAAATGAGTGACAAAAAGAGGTGGTGAACCTGTTGGGATCTGGTGATTCCCCTCAAAGACTTTAAGGAGGTTTCTAAACAATTTGTGGGCATTCCCCTCCTAATGGGTTTAGGAGCAGGGAACAGAAATAGCACCAAGTACGTCACGGAAAGCAGGAAACCTCTTTGCAATGTTAAAAATAAGCAAACAGCAACACATTTATTTAGGACAGCCAGGTGTAGAGTGGCTAATTGCTGAAGGAAGAGCCAGTTTCCATTGACACAGAGGTGTCGTCAATGAAAACAAGATAACTGAGTCATGCTTAGGTCACAGCAGCAGAAATATCTCTGCAGTCAAGCACAGCCCTGCAGCAGCCGTGGGTCACAGGTCACCCCGTGTGTGTCCTGGGGCTCCTGTCCACCCCCCTCCTCTGCAAAGGGCTCTTGCAAATGCTCAGGCCAAACACGATCTTTGGTCCTTGTGCCGTGTGGAGCCTTCACACTTCTGGGGGGAAGCTCAGTTTCTGGAGATTCACTGAGAGCAATTCCCAGAGCAGGAGGAGGCTCAGGGTGGTGTGGGGTCCCTGCCGAGGGACCCAGAGCTGCTGAGCTGATGCTCTGAAGGGCAGTGTCAGGTCCTGCCACCACTGCTACGTCCTCTTGGGTCAGGTTGTGTTGAAGCGTTTTCAAGGCAGGTTTGCCATGGCTGTGGTTGGTGACAGCTTTACCTGGAGTGTGTGATACTGGCATTTATCACTGCTGTAACTGAGAATCAAGGGAGGTTCAAGTCCTTTGTGTCTCATCATTTGTACTCTCTCAGCATTTGTTTAAAGCTGCTTCCACATTTCCAGAGCATCATTTGAGTTTAAACTCCCTTTCTCTTTAAGCAGCACCACCTCAGGTTTTTGCTAAGGATGTGTAAACCCCTGACTCCTCAGCACTTACACTGCCCTGACTGCCCTTGCAGGAGCTTCCCAGGCTCTCCTGGTGGGGATGGTGAAGGCTGAGGGCAATTACCACACATTTTTCTGGATCTTTTGCTCCGCAGGTGGCCCGAACTCCAGAAGCCCCTGGCAGAGACCACATGAGAGCCAAGGGAATGGAGAAGGCCAAACCCGTGCTGGACATCTCCAAACCCCCTCCCAGGCCAAGGAACCTGCCACCTCCACCTCCTCCTCTGGGCTCCCGCTTTGTCCCGGTCGTTGTCCACACCGGGGGCCTTCCCCTGAGCTCCTTTGACTTTGTCTTCTACCGCCGTGAGTTCTCCAACTCGCTGTCCCCGTTCTGGACGACACAGAAACCGACCTGCGGCTTCCACTTCCAGGAGGGCACCGACCACCGCCGGCGGCGCATCGACGTGGAGAGCTCCAACATGCTCAAGTGGAGATCCTTCCACGGCCGAAAGCCATAGCTGGGAGCAGCACAGCCCAGGCAGTAAAGCCCCGAAACAGCAGCTGTGTGACTGCAGTGTCCATCAGGGTGTGACTGCAGTGTCCATCAGGGTGTGACTGCAGTGTCCATCAGGGTGTGACTGCAGTGTCCATCTGTGTGTGACTGCAGTGTCCATCAGGGTGTGACTGCAGTGTCCATCTCTGTGTGACTGCAGTGTCCATCAGGGTGTGACTGCAGTGTCCAGCAGTGTGACTGCAGTGTCCATCAGGGTGTGACTGCAGTGTCCATCAGGGTGTGACTGCAGTGTCCAGTAGAGTGTGACTGCAGTGTCCATCAGGGTGTGACTGCAGTGTCCATCAGGGTGTGACTGCAGTGTCCATCAGGGTGTGACTGCAGTGTCCATCAGGGTGTGACTGCAGTGTCCATCTGTGAGCTGTGGCCAGCAGTGAGTGCCGGGCACAGGGATGGGTGGGGAGGTGGTGCCACTGCTCCCCAGGAAAATAGGCAGAGTGGATTTTGCTCTAAAAACGTTGCCCAACTTGTCCTGCCATTCCTTGCCTGCTGCAGTGGCTGCCACAGCACAGGGCACTGAGTGAGTGCCACCCCGCCCAGCTCACCTGGCCTCAGGACAGGCTGGGATGGAGCTCAGGACATCACTGAAGGTTCACCTTGCACAACAGGGACCTGGTGGCGAGTACAGAATTAGCACATCCAATTAGTCTTCCTCAGCTTAATTCCTTTTCCGTAAGTGTTTTATGATTGTGTAATGCTGCTTTTTTTAGCAGAGCTATTCCACATTTACTTTGGTGCAGAAGCAATTCTGGGCTGTATTATTTGTTTGATAACTGGACTTGTTACGTATAATCTGTGTGTTATGGATAAACTCTCTGTGGGGGAGACCCTGGAGTCACATCCATTCATTTCTAGCCGAGGATCTGGCCCATGGTGCTTTCTGAGGATATTTTGCTCTTGAGTCCTTCTCAGAATGCTGTGCATCAAAGTGAAAACCACATTGGGTTTGGTTTTATTAACACGGAGAATTTTTCATGGTAATCCATCGTAAGTGAAAATCAAAGCTGCATTTAACTCCACTGGTGTGAGCTGAGTTTGTAGCACAGCAGCCAGGACACACTCCTGGGATGAGCAGAGGGTGGGACAATTTTGAGGAACAACCACTCAATTAACAGGACCAAGACTGGACACGGGACCCCTGGAGCTGGGAGGAGAGGGCCCTTCCCCTTCCTGCTGTGTGCAATTAAAGCACTTAAACCTTTACCATTCAAAGCAATTATGTTTCTATATTTGTCTCCTCACCAAATTTACCCTCCTGGTGCATCTCTTCCAGGAGCTGAAGTGGCACTTCCCCCTCCCTGAGTTCCAGGCTCTAGAGCCCCTCTGGAATCCTCTGGCAGAGTGAGAGAAAGCAAAAAGCAGCACAAAGGATTCAGAGTGTTTTTCTTCTTACTCTGGTTTTCGTGCAAAAGTTGTTGCTCATGTGACACCAGCCCCCCCAAAACGATAAATGAAGTGGATTAAGAGATTAGCTCATCACTGAGAAAATTCCACCCTCCTAATCTCCTGCTGGGCCTGTAATCGGCAAGACTTCCCCATTTTACCTCTCTTCTATTTTAACCCTGAACTCTTAATACCTTGCAGGAGCCCACACCCCCCCCCCACCAAAGCCTCATTGGCTGGGGAGGGATTTGCTGGGTACTTAAATGGCACCTTCCCGGCCAAAGAGGGCTTTGTGCTTTTGGGTTTTCCCAGGAAGAGTCTCCTGTGTCCATCACCACCACGGACTCCGTACAGCACCAGGCACTTGGGGTTTTCCTGCTGCTCTGACCCCTGCAGTGCTGGGGACGTCTGGACTTTGAAGGCAAGGAGCAGAACTGTGAGATTTTTTTTTTTTCCTAAATTTCACAAACCCTCCGTTTCTGGCTGCAAAGGGACCAGCACTTGGTGTGGAGATGGGGAACATGGACGGGAAAACCGTGGAGGAGCTGAGCACCACCGAGTGCCACCAGTGGTACAAGAAGTTCATGACGGAGTGTCCCTCTGGCCAGCTCACCCTCTACGAGTTCAAACAGTTTTTTGGCTTGAAAAACCTGACTCCGGCAGCGAACAAATACGTTGAGCAAATGTTTGAGACGTTTGACTTTAATAAGGTAAATATTGTCCTTCCCACTCGGCCGTGCAGGGATGGGCCGTGCTCTGCGCCCTGGTGTGGTGGGGCTGGGTGGGTGGGTGTGAGAGACAGACTGCTCTGGGTATGCACAGCCTGATTTACTGAGGCCTCATAAATTGTAGAATCAGTTCTGGAACGTGAAAAATGCCAGCAAAAACTCTTCACCCATTGCCTGCTCTGCGAGGACACAGAGACTTCTCCCAGAACTGATATTTTCCTTTTAAAACAGTGGGGTTTTATCTGGCAGTCTTTGATCCCTGTAAAATGAAGTGCCCTTTAATCCTTAAACATTGGTGTTGTGACAGTGAGGAGGACAAGGGCTGCATTCATGTCCCCAGCACGAGCCACTCTCCCCAGAGCACATCGGGGCTGTTTGCACTGCTGGGAACTGTGAATGGATTGCACTGGGATTGATTTTATTCCATGTGCTCTGTGCCGTGGGATAGAGAGTTCAGGCTCCCTCTGGAGAGACTTTGCAGCCCAGGCTGGGGCTGTGCTGGATCCCCAGAACAGGGCAGACCCAGAGCAGGTATTTGGGAATGCTGTCCCGGAGCAGGAATTTAGGAATACAGACCTGGAGCAGGGATTTGGGAATGCTGTCCCCCAGCTCAGGAGCTGTGCCAGGGAAGCAGAGGGATGCTGTGTCTCCACCAGGAAGCAGCATTCTCCTCTGCTTGCAAATGATCTGGGATTGCATCTCCTGTGAGATGAGGAATCTGTTTTATGGCAGCCCAAAGGGTTCAGTGGCATTAATCCCATTGACAAAAATGCAAATCAGGCCCTAAATCCTTCAGGTGTTTCCTTTGTGCCTTGGCCTTTACCTTGCTCACTGCCCCCGTGTTTGAATGAACTCTGAAGAGGGAATTGATGCACAGGAAATCCTGCTGGAAATGGGGTTTAGCAGCTCTTTGTGCCTAATCTGGCTCCTGCAGCAGTGGGATAAAGCAGATGATCTCCTCTGGAGCCCCGGGGCGGTGCCTTTGTTCATTGACAGAACCCTGGCTGATGCCCTGCCCGTGGTTTGTAGTGGAATCATGGAATCATTAGGCTTGGGAAGAGCCTCTAAGATTGGTGAATCCAGCGCTAACCCAGCTCTGCCGGGTTCACCGCGGAGCTGTGTCCCCAGTGCCACATCCACACGGCTTTGGAGGAAGTGCCACAAACCTCAGCAAGAACCATTTCCCTTCCAAGTGCCATGGGCACGTTCTGGCGTGGGCAGGAGGCATTTAAACAGCCCTCTGGAAGCTGTGAGCACCACGGGCAGTGTCTGGGGGCAGTTTGGTGGCCTGTGAGCTCATCCCAGCAGCTTTGCAGTGGTGCCACCACCCTGGCTCCAGTCTCAAACTCTGGTGTGAGCTGGGGTGGGCAAACACCTGGGACGAAAGGCAAAGATAAAGGTGTTTGTGCTTTGGACGTGACCAAACAAGTACAGAAATGGCACAGGGACAGAGGAACCTTCCCAGCCCGAGGGGTCAGCAGCGTGCTGGGGTCACCCCTGAATTTACTCCTGTCCTGGAAATGAGACCCCCTGGCAGGAGAAAGGAGCTGCAGGTGTGTGCAGCAGGGTGAGGTTGGGTAATGGATCAGGGTTCATCTGCATAAACCTCCCTGACCTCTGAATTCCCACTGCTTTGGGCTGGTAATTAATGCCTGGCTGTTAATTCCCTGAGCACAGGCCAGCCCTCAGTCCCCAGGCCAGGCCCACCCACCCAGGCTGTGCTTTCCCAACAGGTAACAGCCCAAGGTGGGCCTGGGGATCTTGGAGGCCTCTCCCAGCCTTAATGATTCTATAATTCTGTGATTCTCCAACATCTCTGCACAGATTAAGGTGGAACCTGGGCATTAACCCCTGCATTCCATGAGCCCCTGGTCTCAGGGTGGAGGGACCAGTTCCAGGGGGGACTTCCAAAAGTGACCAGGAAAATCACTTTACTGCCTGGCTTCCTGCTTTTAATCTCACCTCAGCTCCTAACCTTCTGCTCTTAGGATGGCTACATAGACTTTATGGAATACGTGGCAGCTCTGAGCCTGGTGCTGAAGGGGAAGGTGGATCAGAAGCTGAGGTGGTATTTCAAGCTCTACGACGTGGACGGGAACGGCTGCATTGACCGGGCTGAGCTGCTGAACATCATCAAAGTGAGTGGGCTCAGCTCTTCCACTCCTTCCCCAGATGGGCACTGGCTGCAGGGAGACAGAAACGCTGCCACAGGAACTTCCAACCCAGTGAATTCCAGGGTGAATTAGCAGCCACTGCCCAAACCTGCCCTGGCCTCTGCCAGCGCTCCCAGCGGGTGCCAGGCTGGAGCTGCCTCGCACACCCCCTCAGACACCCAGCAGCTCCTTGTCCTCTCCTGGCAGCTTGTTTAACCCTGTTCACTGAAACTGGGGCTGACATGACTCAAATTTAATCTAAGGGTTTTCAGAGGTGAACGGCTCCTGGCTTATCCCAGCATGCCCAGTAAATCCCGTAAAGCACTGATTGCCTTTTTAGGTGATTTTAATCTCTGGCTTTCTAGACAGGACTTATTCCTTTCAAAGCCTAACTGCCTGAAAACAAGTTTTAGCCCTGAAAAAGAGTTTGGCCTTTCATGTCTGGTCACTTGGCCACTTGTTCTGATGGACACACAGACGTGCAGAGCCCTCAGTAATTGCTGTGCCCCTCATTCCCTGCAGGCCATTCGATCCATCAACCGCTGCAAGGAGACCATGTCAGCAGAGGAGTTCACAGACATGGTGTTTGAGAAGATTGATATCAACGGGGATGGTGAGGCCCTGACCTGGGCACTGCCACTGCTCCTGCCTTCCCCTTGACCTGGGCACTGCCACTGCTCCTGCCTTCCCTGGGCACTGCCACTGCTCCTGCCTTCTCCCTCCTCACCTGGGCACTGCCACTGCCCCTGCCTCCCCCTCACCTGCACTCCAGGCTGCCAGGGCAGTTCCTGCTGCTGCATGTCCCAAAGCACTGGGACAGGGGCAGCTGGCAGAGTGCCTCCCTGTGAAGGTTGAGCTCCCCAGCCCCTCTGGGCTGCCCGAGGGGACAGTGCCCACTGCCCCTCCTGGATGGGGATCTGTGGTGGGCTTTGGAGCACAGGACACAGTGCTGGGACCCCGATTTTGGGGTCTGCCCCAATCCTGGGGGTGGTTGGGAGGGAGGCACAGGGAGGAGCAAGGCCGTGGGGTTTAACAGAGCTCTGTGAATACGCTGTGCAGGTGAGCTGTCCCTGGAGGAGTTCATGGAGGGCGTGCAGAAGGATGAGATGCTGCTGGACATCCTGACCCGCAGCCTGGACCTGACCCACATCGTGCGGCTGATCCAGAACGACGGCAAGAACCCGCACGAGGCCGAGCAGGACACCCAGGCTGCCCAGTAGCCCCCGGGATGCTGTCCTGTCACCTCCCCTGGCACTGTGACCTCGGATGGGCTGTGCAGCTGCAGCTCCCCACTGCAGACCCCGGGATGTGCCGGGCAGGGAGAGGAGAGGCCTCTGCAAGGAGGGGGTGCAGAGCTGGGCTGGTCCCACACGGATCCGGGATGGCCTCGGGGTCTCTGGACGCTGCTGCTGAGCTCAGAGAGGGGTCAGCCAGGGCTCCCCGGGCAGGGGAGCAGCATGAGGATGTGCAGGTCAGGAATGCACTGAGAACACCCCAGAATTCCTACCAAGGCCATGGCCAACACCCCCTCAGCGGGGTCCAACCCCGGGGCTGCCCAGGACAGCCCCAGTGAGAGGGGTCCTGGAAAAGCAGATCTAAACCTTCTCCTCCCATTTGTATTTCCAGAGCAAGCGATCACAGATTTTGGTCACTCCTTCATTTGCTATTATTTGGTCAGCAATGATTAGTGATTACATGAATTAAAACATTTATAAGCTAGAAAAAGGGGAGGGGTGAATGCAGTGGCTTTTCTTTGCTCCAAAGCATTAAAAACATTGAATGGTGCCTTTTTTAGACAACTCCCTGGACTGTAAGGAAATGTTTCTCCCTGAAGCATCTGGAAGGCAGGAAGTGCTTCCAGATAAGCAGAATCAGGAATGCAGGAACCTGAGAGGGAGAAGCTTTGTAGGACTCTTCCTGCACGTTTCACCACCTGGACAACGAGCACCAGGAGGTTTGACCCCCATGTCTGGGTGGGTTTTGGAAGGGGGAGCTGCTAGAGAGGGGTCAGACTCAGCTCTGAGCACCCACAGATCCCCGAGGATTCCTGACAGGCCCTGGGGCCATCACCCATGATGGGATTAGGGGCAGACCCCATGGAGCTCAGCCGCAGGCACCTCTTTCTGAGGCCTGGGCAGAGCAGAGCCCTGGGCAGGGCTGCCAGGACCCAACGCACAAACCTCACCCCAAACACCCCGAGCGGAGCCGGGGCTGCACCTCGGCTGCTCCTGCAGGAGGTTCCTCACCCACGGGAGCAGTCCCAGGCGTGGTGAGGCAACGCAGGACACCAGGAAGGGTTTTTGCCCAGCTGAGTTTTGTTATTTAGCACTGGATGTTTGCAATTCGTAAGCAGCTTTCTGACCATTTTTCCTGTGTGTCTTTTTCATTGGATGGAGTTTTACCTGGAAGCTTTTGTCCTTCCAGCTCTATGGTGAACTAATAAAGATGTTTTACAATATCATTTCAGGTCTCACTTCTTCTCTCTTCCAATCAATCCCTCTGTTTCCAGCAGGACAGATTTGGTGGCTCACACAAATACAGAAACAGCTGCTCTGGGGTTGTTCAAGGGCTCACAAACCACAGCACCCAGGACAGGAGCCCCCGATGGGCCAACTCACAGCCCTTCAAGAGGGAGCAACTGCAGCCCCTCCTTAGGTGGGCTGAGCTGTTTACTCAGTGTGTGACTCTCCCTCTTGCAGCAAAACCAACTCCCCCACAAATGACCAGCAAAACACTCAGAGCCCTTTGGCTCTGCACCAGCACGAGGAGGGAGCTGAGCTCAGCGTGGGCTTTCTGAGCTCCCTCCCTGGGCAGAGACAACGTTGGTCCCACCCAAGCTTCCCTCAGCCTCTCCTCTGCACCCAAGGAGCAGCAAGAGGCAGCTTTGACCAGTCCGATTTCTATTTATAAAGCTGAAGTTATTCTAAAAGGGCTGTCTCAGAACTGCCCTGGGGCCAAAAGCAGCTTTCAAACCTCAGCACCTCTCTCCAAAGGATGTTTTTTCAGCCTCTAAGAAAGCAAATATGAAATAATTAAAAACTAATACTGTGAGTTTCTCGGCCTGAACTCCTGCATAATTAATTTATTTCAAAATTATGGTGGCTGTTGAGGCGCCCTGGGCTCGTTGCTCGCCCTTGGGACAACACCTGGAGCTGGGAGGCAGCACAGGCTCTGCTGAGCATGGGGGGGAATTTTGGGAGCTGCCCTCAGCCTGATCCCCTGATGGGTGATTCTTGCTGATATCCCATCCCAATCCCTGCTGCCCTGTCACTCCTGTCCCATTCCCGTCCCCATCCCTGCTCCATCCTTGTCCCCATCCCTGTCCCCATCCCGGGTTTTGGGTCCCCTCTGCTCCCCGCGCGCTCCCGCCGTGTCCGCCCGTCCCGCAGCGCCCTCTGCCGGCCCCGCCGGGAGCAGCGGGGACGCGCCGGGATCGGCCCCGGGACCCCAAACCCGAGAGAATCCCCCAAATCCTGAGAGAATCCCCCAAATCCTGAGAGAATCCCCCAACCCGAGGGCATCCCCCAACCCTGAGAGAATCCCCAAACCCGAGGGCATCCTGAGACCCGAGGGCATCCCCCAAACCCGAGGGCATCTCCCAAAAACATCCCGTGGGCATCTCCGGAGCGCGATTCGAGAGGCAGAGAAGGGCCACAAACCCATCCTGGGCCAGACGCTTCCCAAGGCCCCCTTCCCCAGGTTTTGGCTGCTCTGCCGCGGCTCCGGCGCTGCCACAGCGCTCCTCAGATCCCAGAACATCCTTTAATGCGGGATCCTTAAGAGTGACGCACCTGAGACACTTTCTGAGCTTCCGAGGTGCTTTGAAGAAAGAGAGAAGAGAAAGGGAAAGAGAAGGAAGGAAAGGAAAAGGAAAGACAGTAAGGAAAGAAAGAAATTGAAAGAAAGAAAGAAAGGAAAGGCAAGCACGAAGGCAGTAAGAAAATACAGGAAGGAAAAGAAAGGAGGAAAGCAAGGGAGGAAAGGAAGGAGAGGAATTTTGCCATGGCACAGCTGAGCACAGGCGCTGTAAGAAAACCACGGAGCCCACAGCCAGTTCGTGCAGTGACCAGCACGGGGCTGAGGAGGTCACTCTGCCTTTTCACAGGGAACCTGCCCGCAGATGCTTCGGGAGAGACCTGGGCACAAACCCCAGCCCCGGGCAGCCCCGAGCCCCGGGGAGCCGCCCCTGCCCGACCTCAGCTGCACCCAGGGCAGGGCTGGGCACAGAGTGCAGGGATCCCCTCTCCCCCTCAGCTCCCATCCCTGCTGCCCAGCGCTTTCCCAGGGATGCATCTCCCGGGGTGTTTTAGGGTGTGATGCCTCCTTGGCTCCTGTTCCCTCTTCCCTTCAACAACAGCCTCAGCTCCAGCTCTCCAACCCGATCATTCCCCCTTCGGTCCTGCCCAGCTTCAGGACACCAAACACGGAGCAGATGGCAGCCCAGAAAAGCCACATGGCTTTTGCCTTTTGCGAGCCATCCTGTTTCCCAGTTTAGAGCAGAAAGAAATCCGCTCAGTCAAATCCAATTCGAGCCGGGCCCAAGTCTGGAAAATGGATTATGCGAAAGGCCTGACATCAACAGCCTGATGTGAATGTTGAATGGAGTTTGGGAGGAGATCAGAGTGTTTATACCCAGGGCTTTAAAAATAGCACTGAGGCCAAAGCACCTCGCCATTTCTCGACCAAAGATTACACAATTGATAAGAGGAACAATTTTCCGTCGGGCTGTGCCAGCTCTGAGTTAAACACATCCCCTGCCCCTCCATCCCAGCTCTGCCCAGGCCACAGCACAGGGAACCATCCAGCTGCCCCAGCCCTGGCAGGGTTACAATGGGGGCATCTCATTGCAGCAGCCATCTCACTTTGTTTTAAGCACCTATTTCAAGTTCCATTGAGAAACATTATTTTTTGAATTATACTCTCATGGCTTTTGCTGTCATTACATGGAAGTTAAACACAAGAGGCTCCTTCTTACAGCGCCTTATCTCTGTCATACCCAGCTGCTCCACCAGCTCCTCCCCTAAATTCAATATATCACACTCACAGGCTGCAGTTTCACTCAGATACTCAGGTGCTTACAAGGTCTTCACCTAATTAACAAATAAATACAATAAAACAAAGGTTTTAAATAAATATTTCTTTATTCAATTCGTGTTTTACAAAATTCCTACCAACATCTGTACAAGTGCTCACCAGGGGAGGGCTGCTGGCCCCACACAGAGCCTGGGCTGACCAGGTGAGCAGAACTGGAGAATTTGAAGCTTTTCAGGGAACCAGCAAAATGCAGCTCTAGGAACTAAAACCTCTCTAAAACCGTGTAAGAAGCAGAGCATGTTGCCTTGGTTGAGATGCTGAAAGGTAAGGAACTCTTAGAGATTTGTGTCCTCCAATGAAAACATTTCTTTCACAAGCTGGAAAATCAATAAAAGCGAATGTTTTCATGCAGGCTGTCAAGTCAGAAGTCAGATTTTTCTTTCAGATCTTGGGTTGATAAACTATTGACCAGAGAGAGCTTTGAGCGGCTGCCTCAGAGCAGCACAAAGCACAAGTCGAAGCAGCTCTGATAAGTCAGCACGCCACAGACTGCTCTGTGTTTGCAGAGGACTCATAGGAAGGCTATTTCAGAGTGGAAATGTGCGTGAGCTGAACTCCAGCACTGATTGTGTCTAATCCTGAACACTTCCTTGTGGAATTTAAACACTGGCTAAACTGACAAGACCACAAACCAGCAAACTAATCAGCTAATGACAGTTACTACAGTCCTAATTAAAGGCCACAAAAAAGGGGTTGTAAATCTTTTCGTGATATGACCTGGCCCACTGATCCCATGGGAGAATTAAAATGGAACACACAAACTCATGTTATTTTCCTGGGGAGTTTTTTTTTCTTGTAAATGAACCCGTAAATCCAATAAAGGTGAATCAAAATATTGGTTCAACCCAAATTCTTTTTCCACACACATCTATGTAGAAACACAGGCTGGAACAGCAGAGCCCGGCCTGCAACTTGTGCAAATTTTGTATCTGTAGTCTGGGGCTAAATTAAGTCCAGTGTAAAACCACTGCACTGGAATTTTGGTCATTTTTTCCACTTTTCAAGGCCAGTTTGGACAGGGCTTGGAGCAACCTGATGTGGCATCCCTGCCCAGGGCAGGGGGTTGGAACTGGAGGAATTTTAATGCTCTTTCCAACCCAAACCATCCATGATTTATGATTCCGTGGTCCTGCCAATGGAGCAGCACAAATCCTCTCATTGCAGAGACACTGCCAAGCAAAACCCTGCTCTTCCCTCATCCCTGCTCCCACACTGAACTCCCAGTGCAGTGAAAATCCCACAGCTCCCTGAGCTCATCCCCCGTTCCCAGAGCAGGAAAAGCTGGTCCAGAGTGATGATTCCATAAGAAGCTGGGGCTCAAAGGGAGCCAAATCACACCTGGGCCATTCTGTCCTCTGAGTGGGGCTGTGAAGTGTCAGCGTTTGGAGCCACCATCTCTCAGGCCTCTGAGCAGGCAGGAGGAGCAGACTCTGGTCCCAGGAGGGAGAGGAAGGGGTCACTGCTCCTCCTGCCCAGCCCTCACAGTGTTTCCCTCAGCTCTGTGCTGTCCTAGCCACTGCTCTGATCCATTTCTCATTTCTGGTGGTTTTGTGTTCTTCAGGAATCTCACACGAGCAGCAGCAAAGGCTACAGGACACACCCAGAGCCCCCTGAACGTCCCACACCTGCCAGAGCACCTGAGCTGCTCTGAGCTGCTGTAACTGCAGGAACGAGTGATGCCAGCACCAGCCTGCACCGGGGACAGCACCCCTGGGGCATCCCTCTGTCCCCTGTCCCCTCTGCCACCAGCCCCAAACCCTGCTCAGGATCTGCTGCAGGAAGCCACAAAAAGTTTGTTCCTCGGGGTGTAACCAAAAAGCAGAGCTGGCAAACACAGAATTGTGTACACCAGACTTATTCATGGGCCAAAAATAGTCCCTGGGTACCAGCAGTGCTCAGCACGTGGCTTTTACACCGAGATAGGCTCCTTAAACCACTCAAGTTTTCATCTGGATGCTGAGATCGAATTAAAAAGGAAAGTCACTACCAGGCTAGAGGAAGGGTCACACTTGGGAGTCAGCATCACGTCTTCAGCTGTGTCAGACCCGAGTTTTGTCAGAACAAAGCACTCTTTCTCCTCTGCTCAGTGATCCATCCCCCAGGGTTCACATCCATTTGCAGCATCTTCATCACCCACTTGTCCTTCCTGGCTCCATCAATGAACTCATCAAGAGACAGCTGCCCTGTGGGTGAGAGCAGGGCGACACAGAGATAAGAGAGGAGGAGGAGGAGGCAGGAACAGTTCCATCCATGTGTCAGATAAAATGCCAATCAGACACGATCTTACCTAACCTCCCCACCTCTGCCAGGCCAGGGGCTGTGACTCAGCACATCCCACCTGTCCCATCCCAGGACACTCCAGGAGCTGCAGGGGCTCACCCAGCTCCTCCAGCACCGGTCCTGCAAGCCCCAGTTTGACTGAAACCAGTGTCTTTACTCAGCTCTTTGTGCTGGGACTGGGATCTGCCCTCTGGCTGCTGGGGGCTGTCACAGGATGGGATCTGAGTGACATCCAAATCCAGCCCGAGCAGTGACTCCTCAGTGTTTTACATTAAAATAACAATGAAAAGGATTTCACCCTGCTCCACCAAGTCACTTTTGGCTCTGTGGAACGGAGCAGAACCAAACCCAGTGTGTCCATTGTGAGTGACACAATAGAGCCAAGAGATCTCTGGGCAGACTCGATCAAAGGCAGCCAGCCCAGCACAGGCGAGCTCCCATCACAGGCAGCCAGCCCAGCACAGGTGAGCTCCCATCACAGGCAGCCAGCCCAGCACAGGTGAGCTCCCATCACAGGCAGCCAGCCCAGCACAGGCGAGCTCCCATCACAGGCAGCCAGCCCAGCACAGGTGAGCTCCCATCACAGGCAGCCAGCCCAGCACAGGTGAGCTCTCAGTGGGCAGGAATGCAGCCCGTGCCATCCATCACTCACCGTCCCCGTTCTCATCCACCAGCTGAAATATCCTGTCCACCACCTCCTCTGGGGTCAGCAGCGGGGTCCTGTCCTCCACGTCTGCCCAGCACACCTTCTTCAGCCTGTAGATGGACTGAGGGGAGTTCACAGGTTAGGAGCAGGACTGGGAAATGGAAAGCACTGAACTCCGTTATCATCCCAACACTGTGAAGGTCTTTTCCAAAGGCTGTGGGTTTAACCTTTCTGGAAAGATCTGCCCCTCAGCAGCCTCAGATGTGGAGTGGAACCTATGACCTCGTGCCTGTGCTGGCTGCACATTAATTGCCTCATTTGCTCTGTGAAGCTGCTGCCCTCCTGTTCTTACACACATTGGTCGGAGCTCAGGGCTCCTTTGCAAAGAACAAAGCAAGAATTTCACAGATGGGAGAAGTCAAAAGCCTTGAGTGTGATTTTTTGCTGCCATCCAAAGCCAGGTACATCTGGACTGGCCCAGCCTCTCCCTGGGGAAGCTGTGTCCAGGCTGCAGATCAAGCCTGTATTGCACTTATTTTCACCCCCAGTTTCTGCCCCTCTTTGCCACGTGAAAGGGTCAGATTTTATCCACTCCTCCCACGGCATCACCTGGCCATTGTTGCCTCTGCTGCTTAGGCTGAAGGGTTTTGTCTAAAGTCTTCCCAGAGAGAGGATTAGCAGTGGCCTCAGAGTTCTGGGCAATTCTTGGCTGACCTCAAAACTATAACAGAGCGTGGCCCAGACAGGATGCCCTGCTGCCTCACCTGCCGTGCAGGTCACCAGCTGCTCACCTGCCCTGCCACAGGGCCCTGCTGCCCACAGGGGCAACTCGGGGTACTGCAGGCACCTCCCTGAGATGCTCAGGTGGACATTTTCACTGAAGAAATTTTTCCTAATAATCATCAAAACCTCCCCTGGTGCAGCTCGAGGTGATTTTCCCCTTGTTCTTGGGGGAAGAGAGCAGCTTCCACCTTGCCAGTGAAACCCTGGAATCACTGAGAGGCCTCTTCTCTACCTCCACTCAGTTGTTAAATCCGAGTGCAGGACACAGCAGAAACCCAGAAAGGCACCAGCACAAAGGAAATTTGGTACTAACTGGTTCCTCTCAGGGCATTCTCACCACCCACCAGGCAGGACACAGCCCCAGTGAGGGCACGGGATGAAATCCTCCTCCCCAGGCAGCTCAGGGAACCTTGGTGATGAGAGGCTGGAAGGAAAGGCAGAGCAGAGCTCCAGGATCTCCAGCACCACAGGCTGCATCTGTGGGCAGCAGCAGGACCAGGCTGCCCACAGTGGGTTCAGCAGAGCCCTCAGACACCCAGCAGGCTCCAAAACAAACCCTTGCATCAAGGCCAGACATTTTCACTTCATCACCATCCACAGCAGCCTTGAAACCTAATTATCACAAACCCTGCACACATCATGGCATTGCCAAAGAGCAGGGATTGCTTAAAAAAGGATTGGGCAATGCCCACTTACCTCAACAATTTCCAGCAGCTCAGGTTTATCTATGCAGCCATTCCCATCCTTGTCATACACCTTGAATGTCCACCTCAGCTTGTGCTCCAGTTTTCCTCGTAAAACAAGATTCAAGGCAGCTACATACTCCAGGAAATCAATGGTGTTATCCTGCGGCAACACAAGAGCAGCAGCTGGATGACACTTAGCTGGGCAGAAAGTTGATAGAAAAGTGCTTTATAACTTCCAGAACACCCGGGTTAAAGGTGCCAGAAGGACAATGCACGGGACAGGTTTTGTTTGGCACTTTGAGGAAGGTTTAGGAGCAGCAGCAGGCACAGCCACACCCCGGCCGAGCTCCTCCTCCCCCATCCTGCCCTGCACCAGCATCCCTTAAAAACAGATCCTCTGTCCTGTTGGGAAAACCCCTATAAATCAGGAATGGGACTTCATCTTTGCTGCAGTTTGCTCTGCTACCTTTTCTGCACAGCTTTCATAACGGAATTTGGGACCTGAACCTTTCATTTTTTGCAGGAATTTGGGGTTTTACAACTTGGAATTCTGAGACCTGCCCACACCTTCCATGGTCTTTTTAAAACCTCTCCCACAAAGTGACTTTGCCTGCCACTTCCATGTGATTTTGCTGCTGTTTTCAAAGGGAGCTTAAGGGAGATGAGTTGATCAGAGATGAACGCCCTGAGTCCCCTTTTCCTGTATTGATACAAGGAACAAACTCGGAATATGATCAAGAGCTTCAGAAAAAGAATAATTGAACCATTTGGCAAGTGCTGCTCACCCAAGGCAGTGAGTTCCATTTTCTGAGAGCCCTAAGCATCCCAGGCTGCTGTGGCAGCAGTGCAGGGAATGCAGGAACTGTCACTAAACCAGAAAAACCCACTTCTCCCAGGTCTCTCATGACAAATACGGCAAAGGGAATCAGAATCAGAACGTCTGAATTGTTCAGCATTCCTTTGCTTTTGGAAAGCAAAGCTAAAATCAATATTTTATTACAAACCACCTGCTCGTACTCGATACAGACACTTCCTCCAACACAGAGCATGCCTGAGGAGAACTTTCCTGCACTGCAATTTCCCCTCCACCTCAACTGAGAAATATTTTTGCCTTGGCTGTTTGAGGGTCTTATAACAATAGTTTCCCAAAGTGGGACTGCCTAAGTTTCAACTTTTTAATCCACCTTTAGTCCCTCAGGGGGACATTCCGACCTGAAGTTAGGCAGAGATTTGAGGAGATAAATCCAGGCCAGCCTGTGCTCCTTCTCCTGCCCTTGTGGGTCCCTCACCCCTGCCCCAGTCCCATGAGGGATGGGCACAACCCAAACATTGCAGAAGGTAGAAATTATTGCACAAATCACTGTAAAAGCTCTCAGCACTTACCCCGTTCTTGTCAAAAGCCCTGAACATGTTCTCCACATACTCTGCTGCCTCCCGGTTGTCCTGGACCCCGAAGAAGCGCTTGAACTCGTGCATGAACAGGGTCCCACTGGGGCATTCCACCACAAACTTCTTGTACCACTCCTGCAGCTCTGCAACATCAATCTCCCCTTGCTCCCCTTCAGCATTGGTAAACTGCTGTCCCATTTCCCTCCAGAAAGCAGGATTAAAAACAGAAGGAAAAGAAGAAAATCCCTGCCCAAGTGCTTTGTTCTTTTTCTTCTCACTGTCTCGTGCCTTTCTCTGATGTCAACGCTGTGTCTTGCTCTGTCACCTTCTGTTTTTTGTGTTTTATTTTCTTGTTCCTCCTGCCCTGCCCAGCTCTTGGTGCTGCAGCTCCCCCAGGAGATCTGAGAGTGGCTCTTCTGCCCTGGAGCACTGAGCACTGGGCACGGATAAAAATAACTAAAGATCATTAGGAGATTCCCACCCATGAGCCCCAGACACCTTCAGTTATTCTGAGCTGTGCCCTATTTTCCAGGGGCTCAGGGTCTTTCTACACACGAACACCTCCCTGTCCAAGAATCCGGGAGCAGAGGTTTCCTCTCACCCAGCCCCACTCGCTGAACTGTGGAGTTTTCTGGGGGGAAAAAGGGATTATAGGGGAAGGAACATTAATCTTTTCAATGCTGGCTTGTGTTACCTGCCTGTGGGGTTGCTCAGTGCTTCAGTGAGATGGGGTAAAGGAAAAACAACAATTACAGAGCGGGAATCCTGAGAAAACAAACACTTCCATTAAAAATCCTGCTAATGGACTAATTAATTGAATGCCTGCTGTAGGCTGTGCTCCACAAAATGGTTGAGGGAACCAGGAAAGGCACAAACACACATACTCCTCTCATTGTCACATTCCATCTTAAAGCTTCATCTAAAATGAGCAGGAACTGTTTATTTCCATATTTTGTAGAGCACATTCTCCTTATTCCCTTCCCCTCTTTGTGCCCATGGAAATTCTCCTCTTGCTTACCCTGACCCTCATTTACTGCTTTGATTACAGTCACAGAGTGCAGCTCTTCCCTGGGCTCTCTCTCTGTTCAGCATCACTGAGCCACAGCTCAACCCCTGCTCTGAGCACACACAGAGCCCCCTCCTCCTCCTGAGGAGCCACCAGCTCTTCTCCACACCAAACCCATTGCTCTGAGCCCAACCATTATCTGTGTCAGCTGGGAAGAATGACCTGAGCTCTAAATGTGCTCAAGCCAGCCCAATATCTTCATTAAGAGGATTGGAGCAGCATTAATAGGAAACAATAGATTCTCTTATCCTAATGCCAAGGCCCAGCTGGATTTAAGCTGCTCACCTTTTTGAAACTTTTTTTGGTGCTGGTTAGGTAAGAAGAGCCTCTCTCATGGAAGAATACTGGCTAAGAACCAGGCTGAAATTTGAATTTGATATTGCAGAACAGCAGAGCAATTCATGCTGCACTGGAAGAGTGGGATTTGCTCTGAATCCACTCACACCTGCAGGTAATCCAGCAGTGGTACTATGTGTATATATATATATAAATATAAATATATACAAATAGATACGCAGAGATTTGCAGGAGTGTAACACAACCTTACATTTTCACACGTAAGGATACCCAGGCCAGGTTTGGTTTCACTTAAAAAAAGAGCAGAGGATAGAGACAACACAGCAGAAGGCTGGAGATGGATGGGAAGGGCCAGAGAAGTTGCCAGAAAATTTAAGACTGTTCTATTCCAATTAAAGCATTTTTATCTAATAATATTCTTGTCTATCCTCATGCCTAGAAAAATGCAACACAATTAATTAACTCAACCCTTCCTTTTGGAAATGCTTGAGCTGAACCTCAGCCCCTGACTCAGAGATGCCTCGTCCAGAGCAGAGCAGCTCGAGGGCTGCCCATCAGAAAAATAACAGTAAATTCATCACCCCCTGTTTTCCTCTTCACTAGAGCTACTGGAAAGGAATCTTTGGTAGCCACAGTCATGTTTATAAATTATTTTATATAATTTTTGGAGTGGCTTGGCTTGGCTCCCTGTGTCACAAACAGCCCCAGGCACAGAGGTGCTGCCAGAGCAGGGGGGCAGGATCTGTTCCTTTCTCCTGCAGCACAGCTGGGGTGAAGCCTCTCCACCATTTCGTGCTGCTCTCCTGCACGGAGCTGCTGCTGGAATGTGAGCGCTGAGAGCTCACTGCAAGACTCCACATGCCCAGGACATTGTCTTGACTCATTGCATAATTTTGTTTTGCCTTATGGGAACTTGGTGATCTGTTCCCAGGAAAGAAAATGGTTCCTCTTTGTTTTGATGACTGCAATCTTCTCCAGCTGGGAACAAAGGGCTGCAAGAGACTTGGAGTACAAAGCCCAGCTGCTGCTGCTGCAGGTATCATGACGTACAATCGTGTTGATAAAACAATCATATTAATTTGGCATTGAAATAAAGTAAATCCCATAGCTCCTGGTATGAAAATTCCTCTGCACATCCTCTGTGTGCTCTGCAGAGTGCACTGAAGGAGCTGCTGTCTCTCGGCCAGCAGGATGTCACTTTATAAGGCGCAGTTTATCAGCCAAAGATTTCTTCATTTGCTTAAGAAAAATGACGCAAATAGAGGTAAATAAAAGCTGAGAGAAGTAAAAATAAAAATAGTAATTTCTAGAAAACACTACAGTTGTTGTTCTGAGGAGGCTGGTGCTGTTTGCCTGCTTGAAGGAGCAGGATCAATGCTCTGGTGTTGTGTCAGAGGGAACACTTTGGATGATCAGTTCCAAACAGGTAACATCTGATTGCAGTCCTGCCTAATGAGTTACCCCTGGATTATCACCTCTGCAGCGCCAAAGCTGCTGAGTTTCCCAGCCAGGAGCATGGAAAAAGACAGCTTATTTCCCGTCAGCTGCCTACCCCAACGTGCTGCCACACGCTCCAGCACAGCCTGCTAGAAACTCAGGAGGAAAAAAAAAAACCACCAAAGCCTGCAGAGGGCTGGGAAGACTCATTTGTTTGGCATCTGTGTCGGTGCTGGGAAGGCAGCAGGGGCTGTGCGGAGGCAGCAGGGGGCTGGCAGGGACAGCTGCCTGCAGAGGGGACCAGCTGCAGGGACACTGCAGGCAGGACCGGACCCTTCTCCCAGGCTGGAGAAGTCCTCACCTAGCTGTTTTGCCACATTGCTCCATTTTTAAAATTCCCTCAGCTCTGACCAGCCCCAGGACCCCTCCTGCGGGTTGAGCATCTCCAATGTCCTTCCAGTGAGCTCGGGAAGGGCAGAGCTCTGCCCGGGCAGCTCCAGCAGTGCCAGACAGCCCAGGCAGCAGGAGCTGAGCAGCAGCACTGCCGGTGTCTCCTTCCACAGCTCCCCAGCATCAGACCACGAACAAAGCCAGCCCAAAGCATCCTAAAATTTCCCTGTCGTCGCCAGGCGGGAGGAGGCGTGGACAGCAGGAATGCAGGGAGGATGAACGGCAGCTTTTGTGCTGACCCATCTGAGGAGAGATCAAAGATCCTTCAGAGCTTGGCCTGGAGTTCAGCCCAAGAGCTCCCTGTGTTTCTTCCCTGTTGCTCCTAAAATTGTCCTACCACTGCATGCTTTATACAGCAGGAATAATAACAAGGGTGTTTTATTGCAGGAGCAGCTGTCCCTTGATTTACACATCAGGAATGGTCGGGTACCACTAACGAAACCCATCTCACCCAACACAGAGAGCGCTGACCTCGGGGTGTCACATCTTGTCTTCTGCTTGTTGCCAGAAAAATTTTCTTATGTTCTGACAAACTCCTGCTAAATGTTTCCTCTGAGTGGAATTCCACGCTGAATGAAGCCTGAAATATTTACCTTGCACTTGGCATCCAGCAAGGCAAACTTCCCCAGAAAAATGTTGCATTGTTTTGACTGTGTGTGAAGATCTCCAAGATTTTGTCTAGTTCCAAACTCTTGGCTCAGGACTGAGCTGTAGGTGTAAGTCAGCCTTCCCAAAGTCGGGGTTCAGCATTTTCCATAGTGTTCATGGTGAGAAGGAGAAGGGAAATTCCCGTTTATTTTCTGGTTCATTGAAACTGAATGGTGAAGTGCTGTATGATCCTTGAAACCAAGATTCACCACTGAGTCACGGTTCTCCACCTACGAGGAAAATAAATAAGACGCGAGGCTGGAGGGCAGGAGACTGCGAAGGGACCACGGAGAATCTGCTGAGCCCCTTCCCAGGGGTAGGTGTGACCCTAGAGCAGGGATGAAGGCAGGGAAGAGGGACATTTTTCTGTTTTTCAGAGAAAAAACTGTGTGCTTGTGGCTTTAATCAGAGCTTGCTTTGGGGTTTGGCTTCATCCTGAGCTATCATTGACTGGACATGGATTTGTATGGATGGATGTAGGACAAGAGCAAATGTACTTAGGTTGCGCTGGCGGAGGTTTGGATTGGATATTTGGGAGAATTTCTTCACTGAAAGGATGGACGAGCATTGGAACAGGCTGCCCAGGGAAGTGGCAGAGCCACCGTCCCTGGAAGTGTTCAAAAGCCTGAGGATTTGGTGCCAAGGGACACGTTTTGGTGGTGGATCCGGCAGTGCTGGGTTAATGTTTGGACTCGGTGATCTTAGAGGTCTTTTCCTGCCTTAATTATGCTGTGATTCTATGACTCAGCTGAATATGCTTTGAACGGCGAAAAAGCCCAGGAACTTTATATTTTCTTCCCAAAATACTCCATTTAAAAGACAAAGACATCCCGCTTAAAAGCAAACTTCCTTTCCTAAATACTCCATTAACAAGGGGAAAAAATTATATCCCGTTTGGAAGTTTCCTAAATATTCCATTTGACAGGAAGAGGGCAGCGGCAGAAGGGCGGGGATGTGGGTGCTCCGCTCGCCCCGGGTCCCCGTGCGGGGGTTTGGGGGGATCTGCGGGATGTTTGGGGGGCTCTGGGGGGGCTGTTCGGTCCCCCCGCGGGGGCGGGGCGGGCGGCGCGGCTGCGCCGAGCGCACCTGGGCAGGTAAGGGGGGCGGGGCAGGTGAGGGGCGGAGCGGGGCAGGTGAGGCGGGGCAGGTGAGGCGGGGCGGGTGCGGCGGGGCGGGTGCTGGGTGAGCGCGGCCGCCGCTGCCCGAGCGCCGCTGCCCCACGCGCGGGCCCCGCGGGGCGGCCCCGAGCCCCCGCGGGACGGACCCGCCCCAGCCCCACAGACGGACGGACGGACAGACGGACGGGGTGAGCTGTGCGGGGCGCGCTGTGCGGGGCGCGGGAATCGGACGACACCGACCCGGAGCCGACCGGCCCGGGAGCCGCCGGGCGCGGCCCCGTCCCGCGTGGGGCTTCGGGGTGGAGCGGGGCCGGTGCGGGTGCGGAGCGGGGCTCGGGGCACCCGCGGGGCTCCGTGCGGCGTCCGGAGGTTGCAGCGCCCCGGCCCCGGCTGGTAGGGCGGCCCTCCGTGCGGGTCCGGGAGGGCAGAGCCGCTGAAAATGCCAATTTACCGCTCCTTCCCATCGGCTCCGCGGGCTGTGCTAGCCCGGGGCTACGCCTTTCGGGTCGGTGTAAAGCGAGGCCTAAAGTTAGGGCAAGGCTGGTGTTCCCCCCCCCCCCCCCCCCTTCACCCACTGCAGTTTTCGGATCGCACCTGTTACACCCCAAAATCCCACACTTTGTGTAACAGCTCGTGCCCCTTCCAATTTCAGGGGCCGCCTGGCCGTGGCAGGGCGGAGGTGGCCAGATTGGGGTGCAGAAACTGGGAATTCAAAGAGTTACTCGTGTTCAGGTGTGTTGGGGGCAGCACGGGGGGTGGGAGGCAGGAGGTGGACAGATCTCTGAAGTGTGGGAGCCCCAGGTTGCCGGTGTAGGGAGGTGATTCAGCGTCCGATGGAAATTCAGCCTGTTTCTCTGTGGGAAGGCTTGTCCTTGAAAAAATGAATACAGTTCCAGGATGATACAGTCAAACAAAGGTAACGAGCAAGGAGCGGGGTCTGCGGGTTCGCAGCAGTGAGCCCCGAGAAGACCCTGCCTTCTTCAGAGGCTTTAATGGACGAGGTGGAGCAGGAACACTGAATATATTTGGGGCTACAGGCGGGGAGCGAAAGCATCTGTGCAGCAAAGCTGAGCCGAGCTTCAGGACGGTTTTCCTGGTGCTTCATGTGCTCTTGGACTGGCTGACACCTCACCAGAGCTCCGAGTGTCACCACAGCTGACCGGGGCTGTCCCTGACCTTGGTCACTCTGCAGCCCTCCGGGGAGTGGCTGCAGGCTGTCTGCTCCTTCCTGACTTTGAGTTGTTCTTGTTGGGCTGAATGTCTCCAAGGAGAAATGCTAATAATTAGGGTATAGTGAGTAATTACATCACTGACCAGAGATGCATTAGCAGCACAGGGATGTGCTAATTATCCCCACACAGCACCCGAATTGAGTGGGAATAAAGGGAACTGGATAATCCCTGGGTCTGTGCACTGAGGAGCCGAGAGGGGGCCCAGGCTGCCTTGGCAGAGCGGTGGAGGTGCACAGACATTCCCAGGTGTCTGGCATCAGTGGAACCCACCGGATCGAAGTTGAAGGTTGTAAGAGGCTGAGTCACCGTCTGAGCCCAGCAATGGGATTCAAGTTGATTTGCTCTCAGTTATTGTGTCAACAAGTCATTGGTGATAAAAGGCCGTAAAGCATTGTAGTGTGGAGCACTGACAGACGCTGTCTGCGGGCCGGGGACAATCCCAGCCAGCACCCGCCTTGTGACCCGACTCTGCTGTGAGAGGAGCACGAATCCCTCCTGCTCTGGGGCTTTGAATTTACTCCTGCTCTTGCAAACGTGTGTGTGCACAGCACACGTTATTAGCAGGGACTGCTTGTAAAGTTAAGTGTAAAAGAGATTGTGGAAACCAGCTGCAGTAGGGATTCTTTAAAATGTTACTTTTTTTACCTTTTCAAGAAAAATCAAACCTGGTTTTGGTCTCAGTTCTAAGTCCAGGATTAACCTGGACTTTGTGTCTTCGCAAGCACACTTCTGAAGATTTAATTCTGACAGCATTTTCATCATGGACAACCAACACGGCAGAGCTTCAGGAGCACTAAAGTAATTTTCATGATTGCTTCCTGATCCTTTGCAGCTCCTGGGAAACAGTCTGGTAATGTGCCCACACATTTTCAAACTATTATTTAAAGATGGTTTGCAGTTGAAGCTGAACATTTTTTTTTGCAGAAAAGATAAACAGATAAACTGAGTCGTGTTTGGATTAATTTTGTGTGAGTGCTTGCATCTGAATGGGATCTGCAGGTATTTGAACAAATAAAACCTGTTCCTAGACTAGTTCTTGGATAGGATTTTTTTAATCTTCTCCATCTCTGCTACCAGATGCATTTTGCAACTCCTCCAGCAATATTCAGGGCTTATGGCAAAGGTTTTACTTGTCGTGTAACAGCTTTATTAATGGGAATATTTGTAATTTCTCACCTCTGTTTCAGGATTTACAAATGAATATGGGAGATGCACCTTGTGAGCACACGTGTAGTGCAGAAATTCCCTCCCAAAACCTAAAGATACTGAATGCTGCCTTTTCTTGGAGAGGGACAGGCATTAGTTTTGTTTGTTTGGCTTTGTTCTACACAAGGAAAATGTTGTTGGCTGGCTGCAATTGTATGAGCAACACAGGGCTACTTAACAAAAACATTAAGTAAACAGCACTCGATTTTTAGCAGCAGCACAGGCAGACCTGCAGTTCATGTCCTTCTGGATAAACATCCTGGTTATTACAGGTCAGTGCTGTTTGCCAGTGATTATGCTGCATTCAGGGCATTCACAGTAAAGTCACAAAATTACTTTCAGGGTCTGTGTCCGTGGTAAAGCAGCCCCTGTGCTTCAGCCGGCCCCTCACCTCGGCTGGGCTGAAGCCTTGCAGTCGGGGTGAGCCTTTCTCCTCCTCCGTGCGGGTCTGATGGGGCTGGAGGGGCACGAGATCACATCAGCCCTTTCTCCAAGGTGTGCGTGGAGGCTTTTGAAACTCTGTGCCTGTTCTTGCTGTGGCTTGTTTGTGGATTTATCTGCTCCTCAGGGTTCACAGCCCAGCTCTGCTCGGGGCTTGCTGAGCACAAATAACGTGCAGTGTTCTCTGGAACATTGAATGGTGTGAGCTGCTGTCCTTGTAACAGTTCTGGGCCCCGCTTAGTGAGGGGTGTGTGACTCTCCCTGGCAGAGGAGTCACCCAGCTGAATCTGCATTGGTGGTTTCAGAGTGCAGTACCATAAAAAATAACAGCAGTTATACAGCCCTTTCTCGTTAAATTAATTCAGTTTCTTTGAAGGAAATGAGTCTGGAGTAACCTCTAGCAGTGGCTCTGCTGTCACCCCTTGCAGACCATGGCCCTGCACCCGCGCAGGGTGCGCCTGAAGCCGTGGCTGGTGGCCCAGGTGGACAGTGGGATGTACCCGGGGCTGATCTGGCTGAACCGGGAGGCCAAGCGCTTCCAGATCCCCTGGAAACACGCAACTCGGCACAGCCCCCAGCACGAGGAGGAGAACACCATCTTCAAGGTGAGGCACAGGAGAGCTCGGGCATCCCACGGCTCTGAAACACACACAAAGAGCTGGATTGTTGGCCCGGGAGCTGGACAGGCATCTCAGGAGCTGTTTCCAGGCACATTTTATTTATCTGACCTCAGAAAAGCCACTTTGTGCACCTGGATGCCAAGTTTGGCACTGCCTGAGATGGTGTTGAGTTGTTTAACCCTTTCTGACCACCAAAGGCCTGATGCTGCGGGATCCATGGTCTCTGGAAGATGACTGCTGTTGGCTTCATCTGCTTGGGCTGGGATGTGGTCACTGGCTTGTTCTTGGCAGCAAACCGTGAAATGCTGTTATGTAAATCTTAAGAGATCTGCCACAAGATCATCACAAGCACTCATCGCTGTTGTCCCTAATATTCTTATCCCAAGGGATTCACTGTAACTCCCTACACTCCTTTGAGGAATTTCTGATCTCTGTCTTGCAGGGATCTTGGACCAGTAATCAGATTTTGGGGCGAGAGGGAGAGGCCAGCTGGATGTCTGTGGCTGTCCTTCCACTCCATTTTAACGGAGTCCATTCCTCCTGCACAGGCTCCCTGTCAAAAATGACTTCTGGTGTTGAATCTGAGACCCACAAAATCTCTAACCCAGAACTGCTAACATTATTTTGGAATTTGGATTTACATCTTTTTTTTCTCCACTTTCTTTTAAAGAGAAAAGCTATTAAAGTGAAAATTTACATTTTTTTGTTATCACAAGAGCTCTAATTAAGACTTCTGCAAGAGAAGGATTTTACCGTGGATTTGTTTGGAAGTTTGATTCCTGATAAAAGCTGCTCTGCAGGGAGGGCTGGACTGAGCTGCCTGTACTTTGTCCCCAGGCATGGGCTGTGGAAACGGGAAAGTACCAGGAAGGAGTGGACGAGCCAGACCCTGCAAAGTGGAAAGCCCAGCTCCGATGTGCGCTTAACAAGAGCCGGGAGTTTAATTTGATGTACGATGGCACCAAGGAGGTGCCCATGAACCCCATTAAAATTTATGAGGTGTGCGACATCCCGCAGTCGCAGGGATCAATCATTAATCCAGGTGAGAGCCTTGCTGCCACGGGCTGGCTCCTGGGCTGGCTCCTGGGCAGGCGTTGGTCCAAGGGAGCTCTTTCCCTCTCTGCATTAACTCTCCAGCTGCCCTTGTGCAGCAGGAGCAGCTGCCAGGTGAAGCCTGTACTTCAACTAAAAGGGCTTTGAACCATGCATAAATAAAATAAAGCTGCACACAGCTGCATGTTTTCCTGCTAAACAGTCTAATATTGGCAATACTGTGTCTTACCCCATCAGTACTTTAACCTTCACTTTCTAGAATTATATGTCAATCTGAAATTAGCATATTGTATGCATCAGATTTATCCTGTTTTATTGAAATTTGAAAAATACACAAATTAATACCCAATATTGTGCACAACCAATATGAAGATGAATATTTTTTCAGTGTTTCATGCTGATCATCCACCCACGAGAATGTGCTTGTTTGCAGGTTCCACTGGCTCAGCTCCATGGGATGAAAAGGATAATGATCTTGATGATGAAGAGGAGGAAGAATTGAATCAATCTCAGCATGTCCCAATTCAAGAGACATTTCCATTTCTTAATATCAATGGTTGGTGGCACAGACTAATGTATTAGTGACGGTATTTGTTTGTAAACTGCTGCATGCTCAAAATAAAATCTTGATTTACTGAAGAGTTTTTGCCTTTTTGTAGATTCTTCGATGGCTCCAGCCAGTGCAGAAAACTGCAGCCCTGAAACTGTGTGGCCAAAGAACGAACCTCTGGATATGGAAATGCCCCCAACGGCGCTGCAGCATGACTTCTTCAGCAGCCCCGAGCTCTGGATCAGCTCCCTGCCAAGTACGTGCATGGCTTTGTAACAGTGCTTCTGCCTTTGTACTTTAAAACCCCACAGAAAATAGAGTTTTGCCTTTTTTTCCTGTGGCTGTTTGAATGAGGAGAACTTGTGTAGTTTAAATAGAACTGTGTGTGGTTTAAAGGTCCCTGTGAGGGCAGCAGGGCTTGCCTGCTGCTGCTGCTCCAGAAAAGCCACACTGATGGTTTCTCTCTCAGTGACAGACCTGGAAATCAAGTTTGAATATCGAGGAAAGGAGACTGGACCCACGACGACTGTGAGCAACCCACAGGGCTGCAGACTTTTCTACGGAGAGCTGGGTCCTATGCCAGATCAGGAGGAGCTCTTTGGGCCCATCAGTTTGGAGCAGGTCAAGTTTCCAGGGACGGAGCAGATCACCAATGAAAGGCAGAAGATCTTCACGAGCCGGCTGCTGGATGTTATGGACAGGGGACTGATCCTGGAGGTCAGCGGCCACGCCATCTACGCCGTGCGGCTCTGCCAGTGCAAGGTGTACTGGTCTGGGCCCTGCGCCCCCTCCTCCACCACCCCAAATCTCATCGAGAGGCAAAAGAAGGTCAAGCTCTTCTGTCTGGAAACATTCCTGAGTGGTAGGTAACTTCTGCTTCTGGAGGACAGCTTTGGACACTGCTCGTGGCACTGCTGGAAGGGGTGGTCAGCACTGGGGCTCTGCCTGGATGCACCAGGTGCTTCCTTGTGTGTGGAGAGTAGGTTGGGGCTGCTGTTCCCCTGACTTCAGGGGAGCTTGGAGCAGGTATGTGGCAGGAGGAAGGGACTGGACACTCATTTAATGCTCTAAGAGACATCAGAGGGCCTTGCTTTTGGAGAGAGCACTTCATGTACAAGCAATGAGCTGGCAGAGGACAGTGTGTAGGTAAGGGCAGGGCTGATGCAATGAGGGGGGATGTCACGGCTGTTTCCAGCCTGAAGAGGACAGCCCTGCAGCACTCTGCTTTTCTTCCTAGAGCTGATTGCTCATCAGAAGGGACAAATTGAGAAGCAGCCACCATATGAGATCTACTTCTGTTTTGGAGAAGAGTGGCCCGATGGAAAGCCCAGGGAGAGGAAGCTGATCGTGGTGCAGGTAGGAGCTGGGGCTCTGGGGTGGCATGTGCCAGCCTTGTTGGGTTTGGGATCAACTCCTATGGATACTGAGACCTGTTCTTTTCTGCTGTGGCTTCTGACACTAGGAAAACTGCAGTAAGCTTGGTGGGGTTTGGGAGAGCAAATACAAATGTGACATGTGCTGAATAGAATTGGTTTGTGTGTTTTAATGTACTGTGGAAACCCTCTCTGCATCCAGGACAGGGGCTGCTGCAGAGTGCCAGGGATATTCCATGTGACTTTAGGCTAAAAGAAGGAACTTCTTTAACAGGTGATCCCTGTCGTGGCCCGGATGATCTACGAGATGTTCTCTGGGGACTTCACGCGCTCTTTCGACAGTGGCAGCGTGCGGCTGCAGATCTCCACGCCCGACATCAAGGACAACATCGTGGCGCACCTGAAGCAGCTGTACCGGCTGCTGCAGAACCACCAGGAGGGCTGGCCCATGCAGGGCCCTGCCATGCACATGGCACAGCCCCTCCCAGCCCAGTGACAGCCCTGCGGCTTCCTGCGGGGCTTCTTATGTTGTACATATGCACAAGTGTTTCTTAACCAGTGCCTTGCCTGAATCTGAGTAAATAAAATCTGTAAATCTTGTCATCTGATTCAACAATTTGAGCAGTCTGTGGTGCTTTTGTTTTGGAAGTGGCTCAAAACAGAGGGGATTGCAGGAATACTTCTAACTCCTTCACCCTTTTCAGCTGTTTGCTTAAGCAACCCCTCTGTATAAACCAGATTTTCAATTCTGTAATATTTTTAATCTGCTATTAATACAATGTATATAAACACTTGATCATTAGAGGGGAAGAAAGAAAATAATCTGTGCTTTATTAAACCTGCCTGGACAATATCACCTTGTCTAATTTTTTTTCTTTAACGGGGCTGTAACAGCACGATACTCGTTACAGTGTGGGGTTTTTTAACAGGAATGTATATACGCAGGCATTGTAAATGCATCTCTCGCAGAACGGGGGTGAAAGGGACAGCTGGAGCTCCTCTAGTCCAGTCGGCTGGGGGCCGATGGTTCCGATCCGTACAGCCCTGAGCTCTCTGTGCTGCTACAGAGCAGCCAGCGGCTCCCAGCACAGCACGACGCAGTCCCTGTTCCCTCCTTCGTGCCCGGGCTGCGGGCGCTGCCCCGCCGGGACTCGCAGCCCTTCTCTGGGCCATGGCGCTGTCCCTGCCCGGCTCCCAGCCCTTCTCCCGGCCATGGTCCCGCCCAGCCGGAGGTGGCTCCGCCCGGGGCCGGGCCGAGCGGGGCCCGCCCCGGAACCGCGGGGCCGCGGTCGGTTCCGCTGATGGCCCCGGGGCCCGGGGCGCTGCCCGTGCCGCTGCTGGTGGCGGCGGCCCGGGAGGCGCTGGGGGCCGGGCCCGGGGCCGGGCGGAGGCGGCGGCTGCCCGCGGCCCGAGCGCTGCAGGCGGCCGGGGAGGTGCTGGCGGTGGCGGCCGGGCTGAAGCCGGCGCTGCTGTGGGACTGCGGGGCCTCGGGCCCGGCCGAGCTGCGGCGGTACCTGGGCCGGCTGCGGGAGGCCGGGCTGGCCCCGGGCCGGCTGCACGTGCTGGGCATGGGCGGCTCGGCGCTGGTGCTGCGGCCGGGGCCAGCCCTGAGCCGGGTCCGGGCCGTGCTCCGCGCCCGCCCCGCGCCGCTCGTGGATGTGTCCGTGGGGCGGCGGGGCCCGGAGCTCTGCGGCCCGGCCGAGGCCACCGCCGTCCGCGGCCACCTCGCCGCCCTCCTGGGCCACCTGCGGGACGCCGAGGCCGCCGGCGCCGAGCCGGTGACCGCCAGCGAGGTTGTCCCCAGCGGCTGGAACCTGTGCACCGTGGCCGGGGTGCTGCTGGGCTACCCCGCCGTGTACACCTTCGCCGAGGGCGCCGAGAACTGCCTGGCGCTGACCCCGCTGAGGCTGTTCACGGCCCAGGCCTCCTGCCCCCGCATAAAGGACGGGCTCAGGGTGCAGATCTACTCCTTCAGCGTCCCGGAGAGCCTCTGTGCCGAGCTCGGGGACGTGCTGGATGCTTGGTGCCAGGAGCTCAGGGAGGCATTCAGCGCTCAGAGTGATTTTGTGGATCTCTGCATTTCGAGCGAGGTCGTGTCCCTTCCAGCGGTTGCCTTGTAAAACACGAGCATACTCAGACTTTCTGGCCTTCCTCACTGCGTCAGGGACCAAGGCAGAAGATCCAGTTCCCTGTGTGTGTTGTCTCCTGCATCTCTCGTGGTCCTTGAGTGCTGAAGGCTGAATTGTGACAGTCACTGCAGGCCGGTGACAAAACAAAATACAAGTACTTTAAAAAAAATGAGTGTGTGCTCCCAGCTGCTCTGCTGCCTTGGTCCTGCCTGCACATCGCACCCTGCAAAGTCAGCGTGTATTTATGTGCAACAGGCAGCTGAATATTAATAAAAGATTTGAACACCACAGTGCTTTGAATTAGTGAAGTTTATTGTAGACTGCATGTGTACTTACTATGTGTATATTATTGTATATTATGTGTATATTTCAGGTATATTTACTTCCCTTGCAAGAAGGTGTCATGGCCTGTGTTGTATCTGAGCCTGCACATGAATGAGGGGCAAGTGCTGCTGTAACACCTGCACGGTACAGCAGGAAAAGGGACTTTCAACCCCTGTCTCTGATTAATTCCTGTGGTGCTGGCAGTGAAAGGGAAGCAGGTGTGGCTGTGGGGATGCTCAGCCACAAGAGAGGCTGGAGCAGTGGGACACAACAGGGCCTGGTGGGTGTGAGGTGGCAGAATTGCTCAGGACACACGAGGGGACTGTGCTGAAGAGCCCCCCCTGAGCTGGGTTTCTTTGTCAGGTAAGAGAAGAGATGGCCCAGGATCGAGTACCTCCCATTTAGAGAGGCAGTAAATACAGGAGGAGAATTTGGGGGGGGGCATAAAACCCATGCAGGCTGGATCCCAGGGGCATGGGATGCCCCATCCCTCCCGTCCTGTGTGGTGGCCAGAGGGGCTTTGTCCCCCAGTGCCTCGAGGACTGGGCAGTGCAGCCTCCAGCAGGAACAGAGTGACCACAGCAGCTGAGGGAAGGGGGGATGTCCCCGTGTTTATTGGGGGTGTCTGGAGTGAGACCGGCTCGGGGTAAGAACTGAACGTGTGCACACAAAACAGCAGAAGGTGCAGTGAGGTCCAGTTGCTCTCGGTGAAGCAGAGGTCAGTTCCTGCAGTGAAGTCAGTCATCAAGGAGCTCCTTCACAGCCCGTAACTCGCGAGGAAGGCGGCGATGGCCACTGCTGCCACTGCCACCAGGAGAGGGATCCAAGGACCGCGCTGTCTCTGCCAGGAGAAGCCTGTGTTACTGGGACTGTGCCGGGGGATGCCCCTTCTCATCTCAGCCCTGGCAAACACAACATTGATCCCTCTGCGTGGCACAGAGGAGGGGGGATCTCTCCCAGGCCGGTGTGGGGTCAGGGGTGGGCTCCCACCTGTGCCTGGCTGCCGTGGCAGCGGTTGAGCTCGTCACGGCACTGGCGCAGCCGGCTCAGGCACGACTGGTACTCCTCGCTCAGCGCCTCCAGCTCTGAGCGCAGCTCCGAGCACTGCGGGCACAGCCAGGGGCTCTCGGCAGGAGGTGTCCCCTCGGCTCTGCACGCACCCAGGGTGGCCGGGCAACGGCTGCAGCGCTTCACCTGTGCTGGGGCACGGCTCAGCTCTGCTGCCTGAGCATCCTCGAGTACCTGCAGGGACAGAGACAGCTCAGCATCGCTGCAGCCGGTGCTGGGGCAGTGCCCGGCCTGCCACCATCCCAGCACCTGCCTGCCTTTGCTGCCAACATCCACAGCACAGGAGGGAAAGGAGCAATAGTGATTTTTATGACCACGGGAGTGTGCAGGTCAGGAGGATGTGGAATGCAGACTCCTGTCAGGGTTTGCCCCTCAATCTGAAATTCCTGCTGCATTTCACTGATCCTGACAGTAATTGCTGACAGTCCTTTTAACCCTCTGAGAGATGGGACACATGGGACAGGCACTTGGGTTATGCTGCACAACCCTGAAAGGCAGGGATGGCCCCTGTTCCTGACCAGCCACACAGAGCGAGTTCTCCCTGACATTCTGATGAGCAGAGCATTGGCAGCAGCTGTGGAAGGAGCTGCCTGTGCCCAGAGGCTTCAGGAGCCAAAGTGGAGGCAGTTGGGTTTCTTGTCCCCCAAGCTGTTCCCTCTTGCTGTGACTGTGCTTTATAATCCCCTCCCGGGAGCTGCTGGGTACCTGCTGGTGGTGGTGCCCCCAGCACTGTGTGTTTGTGTGACAAGCTCTCCTCCTGTGTGGCTCCCAGCTCTGCTGAAGTAAGTTATAAATCGTTTTTATAAGTCCTTTTTAGTAAATCCTTACTGGCTGAACACTGCTGTAAGAGTTGGGGGGCTGTTGGTTTGATAGCAAAGTGTATGTAAAAGGCTGTAAAGCTTTGGTTGATTGGGGTTTTTGCAGCCCAGTTGTAAGGGCATTGCTTCTGTTAGCAGACCCTCCCTGTTATTTTTATTGATATTATTGCAAGCATTTTCTTTTCCTCCTTCCTTTATGCTCAGGGGCTTGGCTCTTAAAGTGTGGCTTTGGCTTTTACCTGTGGGGCTGCTGAGGCTCTCCTGTCTGTGAGAGCAGGCATGGGTTTGGATGGGGAGAGCTCTGCTTCTGCAGCCAAGGCTGCTGCAGCCCTGTCCTTGAGTGCAGGTGCTTCACTGGGGGTTTAGGCAAGAGTGGTATCAGGATAAAAATCTAGGGGAGATAATCCTGCCGGGAGACACCAGGCCTGGGTCACTGGCAGGAGCTTTGGTGTGTGGTGTTTCAGCGACAAATGAGTGACTTCCTCACCTCATTCTCCTTTGCTGTGAGCTGGCATGTCCTTTTCTGCATCTCATCCTTCAGACTTTCTGTTCCCTCCTCCTCCTCCTCGGGGTGCTCTAACAGAGCATTTTGTTTTTCTGTGGCAGGAGTGAGAGGTGGGGTCTGTGTGGTGAAAACCTGGTCTAGAAAACAGTCAGGCTTCTGATGAGAAACAGCTCCAGGCTCTGGGCTGGCTTTAGCTCTTGTTTACCCAGCACGGTTTAAGGATATTATTTGTGTGCTATGCAGAAGGCACAGGAGCTGAGTTTGTTATCACAAGGCCTGTCTCTGCTGTAGCTACAAGTTCATCATCTTAAGAGCAATATTTCTAAGCAGTTGCCAGAAATGGAGGGGAGGGAGAATCAAAATGCCTTTTTTATTACTTTCTTTTTGTCAAGTACAGCGGTAATTGCAATTATAAGCTGGAATGTGTTTTGTTTGGAAAAAAATATGGCTTAGCCACTGAAGCAGAATTTGCAGTGAAATCCATTTATTTTTTAAAGTGTTTGCTGTCATAAATACATTTATGTTTTAATGTTAGCTAGCAAAACAACTCATTTTGTGCAGCTCTAAAATAACCCTTTATTCTAAACCAATGTGGACTTTTCCTAGAGTCAGAGCTAGTGTTCCTGTGTCCAGGGAGTGCTATGTGGGGGTTACAAAGTTTGCTGACCTTTCCCTTGCACGGTCACCTCCTGGCTCTTCCGTTGGTTGTTCTGGTTGTGGATCAAGTCTGGGAACACAAAAAGCCACATTTTTGTCCACAGCATTAAAGGAGGTCTCTTACTTTGTACATCTCTGTGTTACTTACCCTGCAAATGGCTGATTGTTGCCTGCAGCGTTACCTTCTGCTCTTGCTCTTTTTGCAGTTTATCTGAAAAGAGGATAGAAGGAAATCAAGGTTGGAGTAAATCTCTGAGAGTCTTTACACAAGGGTGGTACTTTTCTGTTCTCCACATGTGCAGAGTGGAGCAGACATTTTTGGCTGCCCTGGACTTTTCTTCTCTGACAGGATGTGATTTTTAGGTGTTTATTGCCCTTTCTTTTTTGGCAGCTTTGTCTTGCGTGCCTTGCGTTCAAATCATTTACAGTTTATTTTAAAGCTGTTCACGCTAGATCTGTTATGAGATTAGAACTGCAACCCACTTTCTCTTCCTTAATTATGTTTTAAAATAGCCATGTGTGAGTGTAAAATAACGAGTGTGAGTTTCCTTGCCTCTGTCTGAGCTGGTGCTTTGGGCCGTGATCAGCTCCCTGTAACACCATCCTCACCCAGCAGCCGGGACTGCAGTGCTGTGATGGATGGGCTGGCAAGGCTGCAAACCCTGATTCAGGCTGAGGACACATCTTAGATTTTTATTTCTTTTCAGGTCCCCCATTCCATCCTTTCCTCCAGCAATGTCACTTGACTTTTCTGGACTCTTTAATGTAGTCGGGAACAACTTTAGGAGGACTCTGGCAACCAGCAGCTTTAGTGGCAGGCTGAGCTGTGCAGCACGGGGGAGCTGAGCCTTGTGTGTGCATGTGGCTCTCAGCACCGCGGGTTTAGGAGTTATTTCCCTTGTCCTTTAGGGGTTTTTGGAGGGCACACCCGCACGGTTCCCGGCCCCAGGTACCTTGGATGTGTCGGATGAGGCCGGCCTGGCGGTCGTTGTCGCTGCGCAGGGCGCTGGCTGTGCGCAGCAGCTCCGTGTGCTCCTCCCGCAGCCCCCGCAGCTCCCGGCTCAGCCGCTCGCTCTGCGCGTCCGCCCGCTGGCCGAGGAGAGACAGGCACAGGCTGGTCCGGCTTGGGACGACATTAAAGCTCATCTCGTCCTGCCCCCAGACCACCTTCCACTGTCCCAGGGTGCTCCAAACGCCGTCCAGCCTGGCCTTGGACACTTCCAGGGATGGGGCAGCCACAGCTGCTCTGGGCAGTCCAGCATCAGCAAAACCCCGCATTCCAGAGGAAGCTGTTCCTGCAGGGAGCTGCCGTACCTGGAACTCGCTCTGTAAAGCCTGGAAGCTGTTTTTGAGCTCGGTGTGTGCTGCGGTCACCCTGGTCAGCTCGGCTTTGAGCGTGGCGTCGTGCTCCTTCCAGAAGGCGAGATCCTCTCGTGTCTCTGCCAGGCTTCTCTGGGGAGGAGAGCAGGGACCCGGGGGATGGTGCCAGCCTGCCCTGGGTGACACCAGCTGGGCTGTACTGGCTCCTCCAGCACCAGGACACGGAAACCTGCGAGGGGCTGATGCCATCTGATGGACAGAGCCAACAAGGGCAGTGTTCCCTCTGGAGCTCATTCCTGTGCTGCCAGCAGGCTGCAGAACCCTGCTGGCACTTGGGATAAAACTCACTCGTTTTTCTGCAAATACCAGTTATCCTGTGGGTCAAAGCCATTTGCTGCCTCTTGGGGAAAACCTGTTTCCGTCTAAATGAACAACTCCAGAAAAAGCAGCTCCTCGTGCCCTGGTGTCTGTGTGTGTGTGCGGAGCAGGGAATGGCCTCGGGGATGGTGGAAGGGGAGGGATTGCAATTCAAGCTGACAAATCGAGTACATTTCCCCAGCTGTGAGCTGTCTGTGAGTTGATGTGCAGCTCGTGCAGTGAGCACAGGTTGCATTAAAGCTGCTTTGGGCTTTGCTGAGTAGCTAAAACATAATTTTTTTCTTTGCTGCTAATGGCAAACCTTTCCCTGGCATGCAGGTTTTCTTTGTCACAGTTGGACTAAATTAAAGCCAAGCCAGGTTTTAGACATGTTGCTCACCTGGGAGTTTTGCAGCTGCTGTTCTGCTTGGAGTTTGTCCTCCAGCATCTTCTGAAGAGCCTCTTTTGCCTTCTGCTCATAGGTCTGCTTCTGGTCTTCCATCTCTATCAGGATCTTCTTCACACACTCCTTTGAGTAACTCTTGAAAGAAAAAGCTTGAAGTGTTTATCTGTCAGGTTCCTGACCTTGCTAAACCTGAATATTAGCAAACCCGGAGTGTGTGAATGCCACTGCTAATGTGCTGTGAAGCATTGCTTCAGCGAAGTGTTAAAGTCCTTTTTGGATCGGTATCTAATCAGATTGATGCAGAAACTGAGACCCGACCCAGTTACAAGGCTTGGTTTTTGTTTTCCTGCCTTTCCTCACCGGTGTTTGTCAGTGAATCAGACATTACCTGGGTGCAGGCCTGCAGCTGATTTTCCAGCACCCGCAGTTTACACCTCAGTTTGTCTTCATTCAGCTGACCCTGGAGAAAAAGCAATTGAAGTGAGATGTGAAATCATGAACTGCACAATGTGCCCCCAATGTTTTGTTAGGTTGTGTTTTGATTTTCTCCTTTCATCTGGAATCAGATCAGAGCCTCTTCAGTGCTGAGAGCTCAAGCAGACCTTCCCAGCCTCAGAATAAATGGGATACGGGGGAAGTAAAACTTTTATGGATTGAAAACCTGTCCTGAGGCAGTTTCTCTGGTTACTGAGTGCAGGTGCTGGCAGTGACATGACAAGTTAGGAGCGAGGGGATTTGGGGTTGTTCTGGCTCGGTTTGGCAGAAGTGCAGCTGCTGCCTGTCCCCGTGGATAGCCCTGTTCTCTGCTTGTGCTCCCTCCCTGCCTCCAGCTCCAGCTGCTGGAACGCTCTTGTCTCGCTGTTTTCCTGAGAAAAGAGGTTGGGTCTGTGTTGCAACATCTGCAGTTGGGCAGGGGGATCGAGGGCACCGGTGATGATTCATTTTCCTCATTATCATCATCTCGTCTCGGTGTTAGTCAGGCTGCCCAGGCTTTGTGAAAGCAGACTGCATGCAAATTCAGATAACATTTCTAGCAAAGAGTTCACGTGGGCTGTTTTTCCACCAGCAGCACTGAGAACACCAATATCCTCTCTGCCCACTGCTGCTCAAAGTCACGACTCTGAGCAGAATCTCCTTGATGTAGCAGGAATAGCTGACAGACCCAAGCAAAACCAGACTCCCTGGTGTCTCAGCACTGTTTAAATTTGCACAGAAGCTCGTTTACAGTCCCACAGACTAAATCTTTCCAGTTCAGTTGTTGGTGCAAAGAACTAAAGGCTTGGTAAGTGGGTGGAATTTTGAAAAGCGATTTTTAGATGTGCAATATTCTGCCTGATTTTCCTCAGTTCTCCTCCTCTGTCTGTGCAGGTTCCAGCTGCTGTGCACAGACATGGCTGTGCCATGGACGAGGCAATCAGGCCCTTCCTGGGCTTTGGGGCAGAAATCCTGGAAGGGTTTGGGTTGGAAGGGACCTTTAATCACAACAGAGACTCACTCAGCATCATCCTTCACCTGGCAGCATTTCTGAATCAGCCGAGCCAGTTTTACAGCTGGTGGGGCATTTAAGGCGCAGAGCTGGGGTAGGAAGGTTTCTCTAACCTCGAAGTGAAATTGTGGGGGGGGTAAGGAGCCAAATGCTTTGTCCCTGCAGTCTGACACCCCCATCCTCCCGCAGAGCCTTCACCTGCCCCATCAAGCCAAAACCACACATGAACACCCCCTCAAAATTGGCTGTGGCCATTCCAAAAGCTACTGCCACATTGTTCATAGATATTCAGCAGCTCATCCTGAAACCCAAACTGTTAGAAAGGCTAAAAAGCTACTACAAGAAACATTTGGCATCTCACCTGAGGCTGGAAAGGGACAGCCAACCCTCACTTTCCATGGCCCAGTGTTATGGGCAGGCTCCATCCATCCCTCCCTCCCTCTGCCAGCACCTCCTGGAGAAGCCCCCCAGCCCCACCTGCCTCCTGGAATCCCCTCCAAGCAGCAGCATCTGCCTGTTCACCCCATCAGCTCCAGCTCCGGGGGATCTTTAGGCTGATGAAAAGCTGATTTTTAGGCTGGTGAAGAGCGGAGCGCAAGAGGCAGCAGCAAAGCCTCTCCCGCAGCAGGGAGCACCCACCTGTTTGTACTCTTGAGGTTTCGTGGCCACTTCCTGCAAGTGTGGCTGGCTGTTTTTTCCTGCTCACATTATATTGAAGGAGCAAGCAACGGCAGAAGTTTCTGAGCACAGGATGTCTAACACAAGTTTTTGTACCCCCTCACCCAATCACTCGCTTTTGCTGCACCAACAGAACTTTCTAACCACTTTTTTTAATGGCACAAATTAATATTTGATTTTGTAATCCTATAGAAAAACTTCATTCATTTCATAAAACGCATAAAATGCATCACCTTAACTTTGTGTCCTCACAGAATTAAAAAAAGGGCCCTGGTTCAGGGTGACCAGAGGATTTTTTTTGAGCTGTGGGGAGACAGTTTGATGCCAGGCCATGATTCAGCACCAACAGCCTTGGTGTTGGGGCTCTGGCCTGTGTCTGAGGCCCATACTATGTCCCTGAAAGGAACAGGGAGGAATAACCCTGTTCTTTTTTCCCCACTCACTGCTGTTTGCTTTTAAGAAGCAGTAGGAAAGGCAAGCATAAAAACACCCCACACCTCTACAGAAAAATAGGGATTTCTAGATGTGCTGGTGATCTGAAAGCAAAGTGCATTTTACAGGAATCTCTTGGGGCCCAAAAGGGAAAAATTGAGGCCAAGTGCCCCCTTTTCTCCTGAGTTTATCCCACCCTCCCCAAGCAGAGATGTGCCAGTGAGGCAGGGCAGTTTCTGGGGGGTGATGAGGGGCTCTGCAGCGCTCTGGTACCTGCCAGGATTTCTCTGATGCCTGGAGCAGAGTGGACAAAAGCTCCTGAAGAATCACCATCTTCTGCTTGAGCAGCAGCTCACGGTGCAGGGCCTCCTGTGGGAAGGGGGACGGGGTCAATGGGGCCCAGAGCTGGGGGGGACAGCCCAGAGCCCCCCAGGGCAGGGCAGGGCTGGCCCTGCTTGGGGGGCTCCAGGTCTGTGAGGTCTGAGGGCTTTTTCAGCCATGTTAAAATTGGGCTTTTAACATCCCTTCCTTTAGCAATATTAATACTAATTTGAAAAGTATAATTCCTGACAAAAACCAGCTGTCCTAGTGAGTGCTGAGCAGGGTTTGGTACCTACCTTCAGGTAGTTGGAGAGCTGCACCATTTCCTGAAAGGGAAAGGGCAAATGTTTCAAAAGAGGATTGTTTCAGTTTATAAACATGTCATGGACTTGCTACAAAAATCTAAATATTTTTAAATAAAAGTGAATTAACAGCCTATATTTGGGTGGAGGAGGAGAGCCTGCTGGGGTCCATTGGGTTGGTTTTTCCAGGGAAGTAGAAATATTTCCACAGTAATTTAACTTTCAGGAGTTTCAGGCTGGTCATTACCTGTGCTTTGCTTACCTTGTTTAAAACTGCTATTCCCCAACTGAAATGAAAAACAGAGTGTGTTACTGAGGTGTCAGGGAGGGTCTTCAGCCTGGACACCCCCCAAGCTCAGCTGTGAGTGTCTGTGCAGCAAACCTGGTGCTTTTTGGAGGGGGAGCTTTGGGAGCTGCTACCCTGTGGGAATTCCCAGGGAGGGCTGGATCTGCTTACTCTGTCTGCTGGCTCGAGTCCTTCACTTCTGAACTTTCGTTTGGGAGGGTCTGCGTTCCTGGGGAAGCAAAGTGAGAGGTTGAGAATGATCCCCCTGAGGGGCCAGGGATGTTTTTCATGAGGGTGTCCATGTCTGCTGCCATTGCTCCCAGTTTAAACAGTGTCCAGTGGCAGCTCAGTGGGCGCAAGAGGCAAAGAAATGCCCTCCTCTGATGGCCAGAGGAGCAGGGTACACTGCAGTCACTCCCCTGGGTGATCCTGGGACAGCAGCAGGGCAGCACTGGGGCAGAGCAGCTGCTTGGCAGCACTGGTGGCTGGTTTATCCTTCCCCAGGAGAAATAGTCCTAATTCCTGCAGTCTGCAGGGAAAACTCAGGTTGGGATGGTGAAACAGCACAGGAGGGGGGATGCTGGCTGAGGAGCTGCCATCTGATCCCAAACAGCTCCATGGAGAGGTGAAGGTGGGAAGGGAGTAGTGTTGGGAAATCTGAGCATCCCTCACGTACCTTGGGTATTTGTGACAGAGTCCTCTGGTCCCTGGGGAAGGCTGAGGTGCAGCAGGGGCTGTGCAGGAGGGAAGGTGGGGCAGCTCCTCGGATGCTGGAATGAGAGGGTAGCTGGAGTCCGTGTCTCCCCAGAGCAGGCTGAGGACAGGGGCTGTACCTGCAGGGAGGGACTGGGTGAGGAGCTGCCAAGGAACTGAGGCAAATCCCCAGGGATCTGCTGCTGTGGCTGCAGCAGCTCCAGGGCTTTGTGGGGACAAGGCTGCTGACTGTGGGGATGGGGGAATGACACCCCAGAACAGGACAGGGTGGTTGGGAGCTGGGCCTGGTGTGGGTCTGTGCTGCCCCAGAGCAGAGGTGCCAGTTCTGCTCCCCCAGGCTGGGGCCTCGTTAGATCACACTGCCAAACAGGGGAGGCCCCTGCGTGCCAGTGCTTGTTCCAGATTCCTGGGGCTGGAGCTGCTGAACCGAGCGGCAGCAGGAGATGGGAGATTGCTCTGGTGCTGCACAGGGAGCTCCAGGGTGGGTCTGGTAAATCACATCGTGCTCAGCTGTCTCTGCTCACACAGCTTTGTGAACCCCCAAGGTGTACCAGGGAATTTCACACAGACACACATTTACAAAGAGACCTGTTTGGCTCTGCCTGGGCTGTTTTGCACCTTTCCAAAGGTGTTCTTGAAGGCAGGGAAGCCTCTGGGCTCCTATGCAGCACAGGGTGGGTAATGAGTACCAGAGAGCCTCCGCCTTTCCTGCTCACAGCACAGGTGATGGGGAGAAGCCAGGTGGATGGAGCTCACTTATCAAGGGTAAAGATAATTTGTGTAAGTGCCAAACTGCAGCCTGGCAGCGAAAATGTGGGATTGTACTTTGAGAAATGGCAGAAGAATCTCCATGTGGTTCAGGGCTTGGCAAAGGGGAGATGAGCAGGGTGGGAGGTGACTCTGCAGTTCGTAGGGAAATGCACATTTTTGTCTGCACAATCTCCATTTTGGCCGTGTTTTGACTTGGATGCTGATGCTTTAGTGGTGTCTGAAGCGGGCTGAGCTCTGAGCTGTGCTGCAGGGCAGGTGTTACCTGGAGCAGGATGCTTGGTGTGGACTCCGGAGGGTTTCGTGCCTCGGGCTCCTGTCCCGGCGGGGCTCCCCCAGCCTCGTCCGCCAGGTTCCTCCTCCTGAGGAACTCGGTTTGGCGGGGCCCGTGCGGTAGCCGCGGGGCTGGCCGGGCCGGGGGGCGGCAGGAGGTGACATTGTTCCTGCGGCGCAGCCCCTCCCTCGCCTCCTGCCGCCTCTCGCTCTTCTCCTCGTAGCTCTCGCCCGGGCGCCGCCGCGGCCGTGCCCGCCTGGGCATGGTGACCGTGTCCCCTCGGGGCCTCTGCCCTGTGGAACCAGGGAAAACACAGCGGCTGAGTGAAAACCAGTACTTTCTAGGGTTTTATGGCTGGGGGATCGGGCAGTGGTTCTGGAGCACCATTTACATTTATAACACATCCATGCTTTTTAGTTTGTACGAGAATCTGCTCTGTAATTCTTTTTGCTGTCCTTGTGGTAGCTATGGGGTGCCCAAAGCTCATTCCTGGTGCCATCTTTTACTGTTGGTGCCTCTTTTGAAGGAGAGGAGCATTTTTGGGGTGGTCAGCTCTTGCCCTGGGTGGGGAAGGTGCCCCCAAGCCCCAGCCAGGACACGGCTCCAAATGCTGAGGGGTTTTCAACTCATTTTGCTGCATTTTAGAAAAGGCCCACTTGCACATCCTGCTTAGTCTCCACTCATCCATCTCTTCCCATCAGGAAAAGCTCAGCCCTCTCCCACCTGTGCTGCCTCTGGGTTGCCCAGCCTGTCCCAGGGCTGTAAAAGCCTAAATTCGCCAAAAATGCACTGAAAAGCAGGGTAAAGCTTAAAGAAACACGGTCCATTACTCACCCAGGGCTGAGCAAACTGTTGAGGCTTTCTTGACAAGCTAATGCTCTATTTCCTCCTTCTGTTACCCCAAATTACCCTCTCTAATTAAACATGTCCTTTATCTTTGCTTTCCAAGCTGTTACACTTCTTGCTTCAAGGGAAACCAGAAAAAAAACTGTTTCTTGCAGGTTCACGTTACAGTTTCCCGGTGCAAGTTGTGTAGGCTGAAAGTGGGGTGAAAAAAGGAAAAAGGTGCCTGGTGCTGCCTGCAGTTTCTGCTCCCCTCCAGTCCCACCAGCCAGGTGCTGCGGGTGCTGCAGCACTTACCTGGCGCCGGGGTCCTGTCCTGCCCCTCGAGAGCCGAGCCGAGCCGAGCCGGGCGTTATCAGGCAGGAACACGCCCCAGCTGCCCTCTTCATGCCAACCACCTCATCTTGTGCTCTCCTTTTCTCTCTGTAAAACAGGAAACGTTGCAGCTGCGGCCGAGCCCCGGTTCCTGTCTGTGCTCGCAGCCCGGCTCACAGCGGGATCGGGTTTATCTCGGGAGCCCCGGGTGTCCAGCCCGGCTCTGGGCAGAGCCTGCAGTTATCTTTGGGGCATCTCCCCTCGCTGCTTTGTCACACAGAGGTTGAGCTGGCTCGTGGAGCCGCTTGTGGCACTCGGTGACAGAGTTTCCCCGAGCGGCTTTGGGGCAGAGAAATCCAGACTTAGGGAAGTACAGTAATGCTATTATTTTAAGGCTTCTCGCAGATTGGAAAGAGGAAAAAAAGTGTGTTTTGGCAGCTGAGGAGAGGTCAGGAATGGCAGAAATTCATTAAGGTCTTTAGAGAAGTGAAAGCTTCGTTAATGCAAATCGGGAGGAGGTCGGTTTAGCCAGCTGGGCAGTGATAAGGGCGCTGTGCCCTGATAAGGGCTCCCTGCTTGTGCACGTGGAGAAGGAACACCCGGAAATGCAGAGATCTCAAAGTAACATTGGATTTATTTTTACAAAGACCGGCATGGAAGGGATGTGTGACAAAAAAAAAACAAAAACAAAAACAAAAACAAAAACACAACTTCCAGATTCAGAGACTCTCTTGTGGCTTTGGGTGGTTTGTGCTGCTTGGCCCAAACCCTGGTTCTGGGCCAGGGCTCAGCTCAGCTGCCTCGGTGGCTTTCCAGAGGGAACAGTTCCTGCAAGCTGAGCAGGAATCCTGCTGTGAGCAGGACGCTGGCAGCAGGTGCTGCTGCAGGACTCCTCTGAAGTGCCTCCTGGTTGGAAAAAGCCCTTTACAAGAGTCCACGACTAAAAAGGACATTTCTGTGCTGTTGCAGACTCCTGGAGTGTCCTGCCCCAGGCTGCCAGGGGTTAGCACAGGGTGTGGAAAGGGGCACCCAAGCAGCTGGGTTCACACCAGACCCCTCCTGCGGGGCCCCAGGTGTCCCAGCACAGTTCCAGCACTACGTTCTCCTGACGTTCTCCACGCGGTAGCTGCTGCGAATGAGGGACTCGAGGAGCTCGGGGGCGACGCTGCGGAGGAGGAGCATGATGTTCACTATCCGGGGCGGGTAGTGCAGCTCCCGGTGGCGCAGGGCTCCTGCCCGGATGATCTCCAGGGCACACTCGTCCTTCGGGGCCGGCGTGTCCGGGATCACGTGTGACACGGCGCGCACGGCGCTCTCTGCGAGGGGGGACAGGGACGAGTCAGGTGGGGGCACTGCCACAGGCACCATCAGCTCGCTCAGAGCTGTTTAACAAGGCTTGGAGCAGTGAAAGTAACAATTATAGGATGTCCTCCCCTTTCCTTTCCACCTCTTGAGCTGCCACAGGTCCTCCCCTGGGTTCACTGCAAGGGTGGCAGTGTCAAAGGCCTCAGGCCACACTTTTTAAGAGTTGGGGTCCTGTTTCCCCATCTGCACAGTCAGTGCAAGGGGAAGCTCCAGCAGCAGTGGCAGAACAGGCTGGGACCAGGGAATGGGTGCTGGGCTCGGCTTGGCTGTGCCTGGGATGGGCTGAGCTTACCTGTGTTGATGTAGCCCAGGATGCAGAGCGTGATGGAAACATTGACCTTGTCTATGATGAATTCCTGTCTCAAGGAGCTGAAAAATCCTTCTAAGGCGAACTTGGTTGCAGAGTAGGGAGCAGTAAAAGGGCCGGCAACTCTACCTGGAGCAGAGGCACAATGGTGGGGTTCAGGTGCTGGGCAGGCACCAGGCTGCACAGCTCTCCCTTCCCCTTGCCCTGCCAGTAGCTACAAGGTTGGGATTTAGGGTGTTGGAATAAGCTGTCATGAATGCTTGAGAGAAATAAACACACATGGGAATGTTTAAAATGTAACATATGGCACAAAGTCCCTTCCAGTGCAGGCGGTTCTGTTCTGGATCCCCACAGAAATGCCCATGTATTGCAAATGTGTGTTCCATACGTGGCCATGCCTGGGAAATCACCTGCAGTGCAGCGTGTGAAGGTGATCAGAGGGTGCCAAGAGACTGACAGGACAAAATATAAATCTCCCAGAGAACTTGGATTGTGCACCAAAGATTTAAATCGTGCGCTGACCCCAAGTCCCAGCTCTCTGCCTTGTGGTCCTTACTCTGCCTTTAGAAGAAGGGTCTCAGCAGGATCCCTGGCAGGGCTGTGGGCAGGGGCTGTGAGCTCACCTGCTATGGATGAAACCACGACGATGCTGCCCCCGCTCTCCTTCAGCATGGGCAGGGCGGCCGTGGCCAAGGCCACGTAGCTCACGAAGTTGGTCTCCATGAGCTTTCGGACGTGTCCCACGTCCCCGCTGAAGTAGGTGAAGCCGCTCTGGCCGATGTGGTTCAGGATGAGCATGTCCAGGCCACCTGGGGGCAGAGCGGGTTTGCCACTGGCGACCGTGCTCCACCCCAGGCAGCCTCCTGGTGATGTGGGGTGGGGAGGGGCAGCTCCCAGCACCTACCCCAGCTGTTCTCAGCCTCCCTCAGCACCTCCTCGGGCAGGGTGGGGCTGTCCATGGAGCCGCTGATGTAGCGGGCGGAGGCAGCGCCGAGCTCCAGGCATCGCTCCACGACCTGGGGGACAGAACGGGGCTGGATGGATTCTCCTGCATGGAACCCCCATCCCAGGCTGTTCCTGTCTTGGGCCAGATAAGGCTGGTGCTGGGGAAGGCCTGGGGTGGATCTGTGGGGTACCAGCTGTGCCCGGGCTGGGGTGAATATCTGCATCCATGCCCTGCTTGCCATTTACTTTCTGCAGCTTGGCCTCTGTCCGTGCCGTGAGGAGCAGGTGGGCCTCCATCCGTGCCAGGTGATAGGCCATCTGCTCCCCGATGCCGCTGCTGGCTCCCGTCACGATCACCCGCTTCCCCCGCAGCATCTCTGCAGAAGAGGGTGCAGAGCTCAGGGCTGGCACAGCCCCTGCTGTCCCTCTGCACATGTGCACTGCGGCTCTCTCTGTCCCTGCCACCCTGTCCTCTGTGTCCCTGCCACCCTTGTCAGACCCTGCTGGATTCTGATCCCTAATCCCAGTTTGGTACGGAGCACGTGTGAGGCTTGAGCTCTGCACCCGACCTGGCCTGGGAGTAGTGAGAGCTGACCAATAAAAGGATTAAATGTTTAAAGTGGGAAAACTGCTTGTTTCCCAAATAAGTCATTGACAGAGGTCAGACACTGTCCCAGCAGAGCCAATGTAATTCCGTGAGTTTTCCGTGTGCTCTGACCCCTTGCCTGGGGGCTGTCTGCCCTTCCCTCTCAGCCCTCAGCCCTCCCACTCTGACAGGCCCTTCCAGGTGCTTCCCTCCCCCTCTGGCAGCAGCCTTGCTGTGGTTGTAAAGCCTGTTTTTCCCAGGACTTACCTTCACTGAAGTTCTCAGATCCTGAATAAAAATAAAAGGCCAGTGCTGCTCCCAACACAGGGATTAAAACCTTCAGGAACAATCCCATCCTTTAGCAGAGGTACAGGCAGGAACCAGACGAGCCCCACGGAGAGGTGAAGGTGGCTGGAGGTTGCAAATGGGGCTGGGAAGTTTTGAGCTGGCTCTTATCTCACACAGGTTTGCTGGTATCTGTTGGACCTTTCCTCTGCCCTGCCAGTGATTTAGCAAACATTAACCGAATGAAGCATGTGGCTTTGGACTTTAGGCTCTCCCTTTGCACCCTTGGCCTGCCAGGAGTGTCAGGTGTGCTTTTTGAGAGTGCTGGAGGGGAGGCACTGAGCAGCCTCCAGCTCCACAAAGTGGTGGCTGTGTGGTTTGGTGGCTGCCCTGGGGGCTGGGACAGCAGTGTCCCCTCAGAGCAGATCCATGAGATGAGTGGACATCCCTCTCTCCCCACATCCAAACCAGGAGCAGCCCTTCCCTTCCTCGCTGGCTGCCACAAGCATTCACTGATCAGCACTCTCTGTTGTACAGGTTCATATCAGTATCTGCAGAGAACAGCGCTGCCAAAGGTTACGTTTTCCAACCCTTGCTGATGATTCTGATTTATCCTCTGGGATATATCCATGGGTATAATACTGGCAGTTTGTTGGGTGGCACTTACCCCTAAAAAATATCACTGCTGAGGAATCCATGGATTGCAAAAGGCAGTAAAAGAGACAAGTGGATGAATAGGAAAGATCTTTAGCTTTCCCAGTGTTGTTCTCAGCATCTGCTGGGCGGATGGCAAAAGAGTTTGAGAGTGATTTCCTGAAAGTTTGAAGGGCAGAGCCCACTTCGTGTGTGCTGGCTTGTGCAGGTGATCTTGGGGTAAGGAGAAGAGAAATTAGGAAGGAATTGTTCCCTGTGAGGGTGCCCAGAGCAGCTGTGTCTGTCCCTGGATCCAGTGGAGCTGTGCCCGTGAACAGCTGAGAAAGGCGATAAAACCCCGCCAGCACACGCAAAACTGTCCGGTTAGTACACTTTATTTAACAATTAGCTTAATAATTAGTGTTGCACGGCCGGGCGGGGCGAGCAGGGCACGGAGCCGCCGCTGCGGACCCCGCTCTGTCCCTGCGGGTGCCGCCAGCGCATCGCTGACCGGGCGGTGGCGATGCCGGGCAGGAACGGCGGTGGCCGGCGAGCCCCGGGGGCCGCGGCTCAGGGGCCGGGGGCCGCGGGCAGGCGGTAGCGGCTCCGCACCAGGTAATCGAGCAGCTCGGCGGCGCAGTCCCGCAGCAGCAGCGGCAGCCGCGTGGAGCTGTAGCGGTAGTAGAGCTCCCTCCGGCGCAGCGCCGCGCCCTTGAGGATCTCCAGCGCGCACTCGTCCCGCGGCGCCGGCCGCTCCCGCAGCACCTCCGCGGCGGCGCGCACTGCGCGCTCTGCGGGCCGGGTCAGCGCCGGCACCCCGGGCATGCGGGGCCAGCGGGGACCCCCGGGCATGCACCGGGATGAGGGGATAGTGGGGACTCCGAGAGGCGCACCAGGGGATGAGGGGAGAGTGGGCACCCGAGGGGCTGTGCCAGCCTGTAAGCGGTGCCCGGTTTTATGTGGCATGGGGAAATCAATGACTTTTGAGGCTGTTTTTGGTGGCAGAGAGGTGGGATCCCGCAGAGACGCGGAGGGGCAGGAGGAGGAGCCGGGGTGGGGATGCTCAGCCCCCGAGCAGGAAGGGAACAGCGCTGCTCTTACCGGTATCGATGAAGCCGAGGATGCAGAGCGTGATGGAAACATTAATGCTCTGAATGGCGAATTCCTGCCTCAGGGAGCTGAAAAATCCATCCAGGGCAAACTTAGTCGCAGAGTAGGGGACAGTAAAGGGAAACCCGACTTTACCTGGACACACAGAAGTTCTGTGTTAGCACAGGAGGCTGCTCTGCCTGAGCCTCTCTTTTGCCCTTCATCAGGGGCCTCCCTTTACCCGAAGGGAGTTTACAGTCAGTGAAGTGTCATCCTGGCACCTGAACAGCAGCGTTACAAACATTCTTGTTGGCTTCCAGCTCTCAGGGCCAAAGCCATGGCTCACATCTCTGCTCAGGGCATGGGCAGCCCACAGGAACCACAAAACCCTCAGAGGGGAGAGATTGAGCAAAGTTGAAACTCTTGTCCCTGGACACTGAGCTGGTCTCCAGGGCACTGACCAACACAGCAGCTGTGGGGTTTAATTGCAGTGCTGGTCAAAAAGCAAAATGGGGCGATTGGGTTGAACAGAAAACAAATTCCATCAAGGAAATCCAAAAATTATCTGGATTTGGGTGCTGGGGCTGGTTTTGGTGGGGTTTCTGAGTGTTAAGCAGTTATGGCTCCTTCAGGATGCCTGGTGTGCTCCTTCTGCCAATCAGCCCAGGTGCCTTTTGGGTGAGTCCGGTGTCACCAGCCTGGTGGCACTCCCTGCTCACCTGCCATGGATGAAACCACCACAATGCTGCCCTCACTCTCCTTCAGCATGGGCAGGGCTGATGTGGCCATGGCCACGTAGCTGAGGAAGTTGATTTCCAGGAGCTTTCGTACGTGCTCAACGTCCCCATCAAAAAAGCCGAAGTAGGATGCACCAACGTGGTTAAGGATCAGCATATCAAGACCTCCTGCAAGCAGAAAAATGGGCATTAGTGCTGGGGGAAGAGGGCTGCAACCAGCAAAACAACATTTTCTGGGAGTAGAATAAGTGTAATCCAAGGAAATCAGGTTTTTGGGTCAGAGCTGTGGCCTGTTATCTCTGGACTGGGGATATGGCCTGGATGGTGGCTGCCAGTAAATATTTTGTTGTGCTATATTTTTTAATTCAAAATGCAAATACCATGGCCCAAGGGACGTCACCCCTGAATTGTCTGCGGGCCGGGGAGGGAGAGGGACTGCTCCACACAGAGCTGAGCTGATGCATTTCTGAGCCCTGACCCTTGGCCACAATGGCCAGGGCTGCCAGATCCTTCAGACCCCAGCACTGGGCTGATGAAATCCAGGCCTGTGACACTGCAACAGGATGTCAGGGGTCCACAGAGCTGAAACCGAGAGCGCAGTTCAGTTTGAGAGGCAGCAATGCAGGCAGAGGAGCAGGGCTGCAAAGGGCAGAATTAGGGGAGAATTTTTCCCATCTCGCCCTGTCTCTCTCACTTTTGTTGCATGTGGCAAAAAGCAGGGCCAGGCCAGGATGCTGGCACTGTGCAGAGCGAGTTGCAGACGTACCCAGCGAGGTCTGTGCCTCCCTCACCACGTGCTGGGCGAAGGCTGTGTCCTCCATGGTGCCGCTGATGAACCGAGCCGAGGCTGCTCCCAGCTCCAGGCAGCGCCGCACCACCTGCAGACAGCGCGGTCAGCAACTCCTCCCTGCCCTGCTGTGCCCCCTAGAGTGCGTGTCTGAGCTCCCTGTGATGTGCCCCACCTTAAACCAGCGATTTGCACTTTTGGGAGTGTGCTTGGAGCCTTGTGAGCTTCAAAGGGAGCCTGAAAAATGATTCCTTGGGTGAGCGAGCGCCTTACCCGAGGCAGTCTGGCTCCTGCTCCGTGCAGGCTGAGCTGGAACTGCACGTGTGCAGGGGAGTGGGAGCCTGCCCAGCACTGCCGTGGAATGAGGGTGTGGGGATGTGTGTGCATCACTTCAGACACTGGAACGTGTGGTGCAGGGGGCTGCGTGTGCAGGAGGGGATGGCTGTGTGTGCAGGAGGGGATGGCTGGGTGTGTGTGCAGGAGGGGATGGCTGTGTGTGCAGGAGGGGATGG